>JAYESA010000016.1:62332737-62695758 GCA_036927795.1 Iris macrosiphon
GTCCCTCTGAGGACCTGGTCCGTTGCCAGGTATAGACGACCAGGAGTATTCGCAGGAGTACGGGCCAGGACCTGACGTATTATTTTCAGCCGAGGAGGTCTTACCTTCTGAGCGTCTTTGATTATCTCTTGCGATGGATCGCTTCGCTGATACCTTTATATCATCATCTTATTTTATATTGGAGATTTACCTTTCTCTTATTTTAGTATTGATATAGTCATTGGTAGTGGATTTGTCTTCACCCGACTATTATTTTTGGATGATTCAGACTTATTATTCTATTTTAGTTATTTCTTTTCTATGACTTATTATGTGGATGAGATTAGTATTTTTTTGACTTGTGATTATATATATACTATATGTGAGTTAATATTCATATTACAGTGTACATATGTATTATGGTATCCATATATTGGAGTTGCTATATACATACGGCTGTCATGCTTACGTATTTCTAGTCATATATATTTTGGGACTGGGGCGTGATATATTTTTATGGTGGCCCATGCAGGTCGAGAGTATATTGACTTAGTTACATTACTGTACCAAGCAAGCCTGCAAATAGGATTAGAGTATAGGATCTCATCTATATTTCACTATGACTCACCTTCCTTCAAGTCTGTTATATTTAAATAACTATATCCTGCTTGATTCATGTACTTCTCTAATAGTTTCTTGAGTATAGCCTTCTATTAGAATATAGGAATCCTTGTTATTACGATGATAATTAGAGTAATATCCCTACTAAGAATACAACTAGAATATTGACACATCACTAAGTTTAGAATACCTAATGAACCCTAGCATCCCTTACCTGTAGGTTAATTCACCACTATCCCTTGATATATTTATGAATGACTTAAGAGTAGTATAGACACTACTAAGGTTAGATATAAATTTGACCATATTGTTGACCCTAGTATTGAGGAACTAATAGAAATACAAGGTTGAATATTAGGACTAAACCTAAGTTTCATAGTGAGATAATATTAAAACTATAAATTTAGATTATTGTCTTGATATTAGCAGAACAGTACCTTAGGAAGCCAAGAGGAAAGAATATAACACTTTCCTTGATCATGCCTCGAATACAGATATTAGCATACCACCTTTCCCTAGGAAACCATGATAATATCAAGAGTATCTCTATTTAAATTTATATCTTGTTCCTCCGAAACCTTAACGCTCGCTATTGGTGCGACGACTAAAATTTTCTTTCATCTTTCAGTTCGTGCCACCTAACCCTTTTGATTATATGCCAAGTAATTTTTTTTATGTTAGGATAGATAGTTTGGTAGGATTATAGTTTGTTAATCTTAAATTATGTGCTTCGTAGTTAACTTAATAGTTGAGTTGTTTATTTAGATTATGATTTTATGATTATCCTTTAGTTTTAAATCACGTAATTTGTACTTTCACTCATCATAATTCAGCGTACCTATATTTTTTGTGCTACCTCGACTTATGCTGCTATTATAGCCTAGTTTTGCAAGTTTATTCTTTTATCGAGCTTGTTTATGACATATGTATTATTGGGTGCACACACTAATACATTGTCTAAAATCAGAATCAGTGTATTATGGTTTAATCAACCTTAGTGCTCTTGGTTCGCTCTTTGCATGACTACTTTACGTGGATTGAGATATATAGTTGACTAGTAGACGAATATACTTGCCCTCCAGACGAGTCAGAGCATATCATATCAGGAACATAACCATTCTGATATGAACATGTGAATAAAAATTTACCAAAATATGATTTCAATCCACAACTGCCTTGACAACTCTCTTTTGAATTCTTAAAATTGCCTTGAACCCCATACTTGTATTCTATCACCTCCTTTTTGAATTCTTTATTATTGTTCTTCGTCTTTCCCTATTTCGGAAAGACGAACGCTCGTGCTTGGTATAAGTTTGATACACGGATAGTGCTAGATATACCCCATAGGCCAATCATATTACTTGGTGACTATCTTTTATAATTAAGGGCATAAAACATATGAGATATTTTATGGATTGAATAACACGATTAAATAATTTTAGGACGTTTTCTTAAATATATAGCCTATGTAATAGATCGGTAAATTCTAAGTTGGGTAGAAGTTGCATTGTCAACTTGAGGTAAATTTTTTTAGATTGTAATCAAGTAAGATTAGATTGAGAGATTTAAGTCATTTTAATTTTAAGAATTGTTAGAAGAATGATTTAGATGATGAGGATTTAACTTTAAAGATAAGAATGCCTTATAGAATAAATTTTAAAATGTTTATATTGCAGACCAAATATTTAGAATTTAAGAACATGATTTAAATTTTAAATATTGGAGATTGAATTAACAATTTAAATTTTGAGGAAAAAAATAAAACTCTAAACATGAAAATTGATGGATTGAATTCAAAATTTTACAATTTGATGATTTAAATTAAAAGTTGAATTTTGATTGTTGGATCACCTATTTGAAATGTTGATAATAGAAATTAAATTTATATTTGAAGAGTACAAAATTCTTAAGTTGAAATATAGGAATAAGATTTGATTAGAATTATTTAAAATCTATAGGAGATTATGATAGTTGAAAATTATGATATAAAATTTGTTGTGGGTTATTTAAATCTTCAAGATATCATATAGATTTGAATTAAATTTGGATATTGATTATTAAAAATCTAGAAGAGATTATGATAGGTTAAATTTTGATTTAAACAGTGGCTATTTTAATTTTGAAGAGATTATGATGGATTTGAATATATTTTGCAATTTAAATTTTTAAGAAGATTGCGGTTGACTTGCCTTAAATATGAATGTGAAAGATTTAACTTTGTATATGTTTGTCATTTTGAAACAAAACTTGCGCCATCGGATTCATAGTGTTATGCTAGTCCTGTGACCCAAGTTTGGTTCAATTCTGAGAACATTGACGAAACCCCGTATCGTAGGCCCTACGGCTCCACTTGATGGGCGATTTTGTGATCGGCTCATTGAAGTCCATTTCTGGATATTCTGTTGGGTTCGTATCATCGTTCTTGACTTGTAGACACTAAGTTTGATAAATTTAGAGAACTGTCTCTGGTATATTTTTTGGTGCGAAGTGGGCCACATGTGGACCCCGCTTTGACCAAAAATTGTAAATTTTGCCCCGGTGCCCAAATTAGACTTATGGATAGGCAATTCTAGCTATTTCATATCTTCTGAAAGCGATAATAATATTTATTTCAGCATTCGGAGGAGTACCTAAAGATCCTGATGTTACTGGAGCAATTGGAGGAATCCAAATCCCAGGCAAGTGTACCTTGCCAAACTTTCAGTACTTGCTTCATTTTATTCTCTTAATTTATTTATGTGATGTATCTGTTCAACCTAAGGCCGTGTGACATTGCTTAGTGTTCGAATAATATTCAAGTGTCGACGTCGTACGCGAAATCGTGTAATGTCACTTGGAGAGTTGATAACAGACCCTATTTTTCGTGCTTGCATTATCAAGTACGTCATACCATTGGACACTTAACACTATTCATGAGACATAATCTTTCTGAGTTATTCATGGTGATTCTGTATAGGATTATAGGAATCGTGACATAGATTTCATATGCATAGCTATCTTTATGACTCACTGTAGTTGTTAAAGGTCATGATCTTGCGTGTTATGGACATGAGACATCGTGGACATGAGATGTGTGATTACATTGGGTGGAAAGAGACACACAGGCTATAGGCTGATTAAATATATATATTTATTATTGTGAGGCCATAGCCTCTACATTAGAGCTAGGCACTCTACGTGATATCACTGCTACCGGCTCTCCGACAGAGAGCTTGTAGCGGTCTCAGCCTGAGTACTAGTGATACTCTCATTTCAATAGCACATAGCTGGTTACATAGTTTGCCCTATTGATACATTTTATATACTGTATTTATTTGGCTTGAGTTATTCTTGTACCTTGCTATGTCCTATGAGGACCTAGATCCGGATTATGTCTCCAGGTTTAGCAGAGGAGATCTACCCCGAGGTATACGGGACAGGAGCAGACACTGGAGTAGTACCAGTACCAGAGGATGAGGTGATACCCGAGGATTTCTCCTAAGTATTTGCTTTATATACTTAGTCATTTCTGTTCTTGGTACTCTATTTCATGTCTCATGAATTTATGTATTAAACTTATTATCGGGTTGTTCCCAGAGATATTTTATTGAGACTTGTTGATTTATATTTTGTCTTGATTATTATGATATTTGAACTGTGATTATCTTCTATGGATGAGATTAGAATTAGACGGTGACTTGTATCATAGAGCATTAGATTGTTTTACAGCTTAAGTACACTCTAACGGGTCCATCAAATTGGGTTTGCCCATTAGAGTGTGCTGCTGGCCATTGCCACGTGGCTAGTCCCTCGGTATTTTGGGACTGGGGCATGACATGGTTTTTTTGGTGGCCCATGCAGGTCGGAGCATTAAGGTCTACGACTATGGTCAACGACTATGTTGCTTCAGTTTTAACTAAGGAATCGAGCAAGCCTGCGATAAGGATAGGATAAGTTATAGGATCTCATCCACTTGATTGATTCTTCTTGACCTCTATATCGAATTCAAATAATTTCTTGGCTTGCATCCTGCCTTGAATCCCCTATGTGCCTTTTATAGTTTATTTTGGATGCAGAGTAATGGAACCACAAGCAAGCGATGAGACTCCTGCAGGAATACCATAAGTTGCTGTTGTCACCTACGATAATGAGTGGCTCACCACTACTCAACACCAATTAAAAGCAGCTGAGCTTTCGAGGGAGCGTTGGATGACTATCGTCAGAATGTAGTTGACGGGAAATGTACATTACTGGTGGCTATCTGAGGAGAGACGGCTCAGATTAGATCGAGTCACTTGGGAGGAGTTCTCTAGACTCTTTCAGGAGATGTACATTCCATCTATTGCTCGATCAGAACTTTAGGACAAGTTCAATCGCCTTACTCAAGACAATATGACAGTGGAAGAGTACAATGCAGAGTTTATTCGACTGAGTCGATTTACCCCTACCCTGATCCCGACAGAAGAGAAGAAGGCTGAGAAGTTTTTCGACGAACTAAACTTTGAGCAACAGAGACAGATTTGCTCTGTTACACCTACTTCTTACTCGGACGTCCTTGCTGCAGCCCGACGCATAGAGCGCTGGTACCAGGAGAGAGTCCAGCCTGAAACGGCCATTCATACCAGTACCAACCAGAGCATTACACGGGGAGTCTGCAAAGCGACTCCAGAGGAATCCACCATAGAGAGCAGCACCAAGAGCCTCATTCCTTTTTACTTGTCACTACTGTGGCAAGGTAGGCCATATTTAGAGAGAGTGCAGATGCAAGTTGGGACTGTACTTGATTTGCGGATCCTGCCAATATTCAGCCAAAAATTGCACGGAGCATCAAGGAGAAACATTAATGGTTAACCGACAAGCTTTCCAGCACAGGGAGGATATCAGCAGAGGCCACCCTTGGCACCACAGGCAGCATCACTCTTTCAGCAGGCCCAGCAACAACAGAGGACACCACCACAAGTACTTGGACAGCTTTTGCGATAACAATGGAGGACGCACAGACTCGAGGATTAGCGAATATGCATAAGATTTAAGTTTTATTATAGCTATCTATTCCTAGTATTGCTTTAGCACGTGCCTGTTAATTCTATTCCCTAGCCTAAGCCTAGTATTATGAATTTGTTAGTACTTGATACCCAAGTTTTTCTAAGCTGTATTTGGTCCTTGCTCTAATCAGACTCTTTTACTCTTGAATTACTTATCTCCCATTGCTTAGAAAAATATTTTTATTCCTTTCCTACGTATTCTGCTTAACCCTCATACTTTCTCTCGATTCTGCTTATTCATGATTCTTTATCCCTTATGTCGTGCTACAAACATGTCTTGCAATCGTGTCATCTCATCTGACCGGTTATATTTTCTTAATTGCGAGAACGTAATTCTTTTAAGGAGAGTAGATTGTAAACACCAAAATTTTTAAAAAATTAAAAATATAAATTTATGGAAATTTTTTGTAATTTTTAACTAATTAAAATAAATATTTTTCAAGAATCAAATTTTTGAGGATTTAATTAAATATTAAAATATTATAAAAATTATATTTTTGAGTGTAAAATAAATAATTAGTCATAGTGTAATTTTTCTGGAATTTATAGGACCAAAAAACTATTTTTAAATACCTAAAAATATTGTTTTTAAATAAACCGGATTAAACCAACCTGAACCGAACCGAACCAAAGATTAAATAAACCAAACCAAACCCTTCTTTGACGTAGATGACATATTAGCGGCTATCGACCTGTTGATGGGTGTATTGTAGGTCCCTCATAAGGCGTGGTATATTTGATGGCTGTCACGTGAGGTGACGTCTTAAGCACTTATTTTCGCTAGAGAGATTTAGCTCATGTCTTCTGCTGGAAGGCTTTAGCCTACGTCTTCTGTTGGGATATGACTTGTATTATTTTTTGCTGGGATCATTTATCGTGGCATTTTTACTGGTAGAAGATATGAACTTAATAATTTTTCATGCTTCTACAAGAACCCCTTCAAAGTTTTTTGAAGGGATCTTCGAAAATACATTGAATAGTAGAAGCATGCCCAACTTTGAGTAAAGATCCTTGGAAGAAGAGGCAGTGACCATTGATGCACCTTTGGTGGAGAAAAGTATGCTTGTAGAGCACCACCTTGGAGAAAAGAATGAGTCAGAGGCTCTATAGAGAGATTTGAGATGGTATAGCATGCCTTGTTGAGAGAGATGACTTGGAATATATTTTTGACGTTGAAGAGAACAGTTTATAACCCAGTTTTTGGCGCTTTGATTGGCTCCCATCGGAAAGAAGTGTTGTCTGATTGGGTATGCTCGGGATTTGACATGTAGTCATTTGTAGTTCCTTATGTTCATCATGAACGGATGTAATGTCCTAAGGATTTCATACGATAGTTGGAATCTTCTCTCTTCTTATGTGTTGCTTTGGGTAGGAAAACAACCATCTTCTCTTTATAAATATAGGAGCTTCATGGCAGGGAGTTTCAACCATGATCCTAAGAGAACCACTTACTGGCATCCTTGGGAGTCACCTGCCCCCTTTATTCATTCTTCGCTTTCTCTGGATTCTGATATTGTGGTACCTCCAGTTGCTTCTCTGAGGCAGGTTTCATGTCTGGATCAGCTTCTTCTGCTCTGACACCTTCTCTCATATCGAAGAAGATGAAGTTGGAGGAGGATAAGCTGGCCTGGGCTAGTCGCATCCTAGCTACTTTTTCCCTGACATCGGACGCCATCACCAGGCCGGTGGGAGTCATACCAGACTATGACTCTCTTTCTCTGGCTTTAGTTGAGAAAGAGTTATCGGAGGTTAGAGAGACCCTACTTCACCTGCTCTATACTTCAAGGGTTTATTCTTCAGAGGACCTAACGGAGATCATCAACGACTTTGGCTGTCCTTCTCTCTAAACATGTTTTTATTCTGCTCTTTTTTTTTGAATAGGCCATTGTGGCCGCATTATGTAGTCCTTTTTTCTTTCTTAATGTATAGTTGTCGTCTTCTTTTCTTCTTATGCTGACTTTGTTGATATGCATGATAGGATTCAACTTTTTAATACTTAGGGATCTCTCTTTGAACTGATGGTTACGACGATTCCACAGAAATGATGCAGTCTTTAGGCATACACCCAGTAGAAGAGATAACGATAAGATAGAACAACCTACAAGTTTTAGGATTTGTTACTATAATATTGGATTTTGTGATCTAACGTGTTGGTTGTTCAGAGGTAGTGTGGATGTAAAAAACTTTTAGACAGACACATTGAAGGAAGAGATTGACATTATGTGACATATTCTAAAATAAAAGTGCCTATACTGGAGGAATATAAATTGAGACCATCAAAGATATTGTATAGACATAATATCTACATCATTTCCAAGAAGTATTTTGTTTTAGAGGAGTCTGGATCATGGTAATGATCCCTAGGGAATATACGATATAATCATTTCAGGGGAATTTTTTTGGACATATAGTCAAATCATTCGCTGGTGGATGTATGTTAAACCAGTATAGAGCGTAAAGCATGATTCTCTCGAACATAGCAAACAGACATTGATATTTTTTTTGGAGCATGAACAACCTAAGAAAGATGAAAGAATGATTATTGGCCCACAGAAGGATTAACAGTGGTGAAAGGGGCCCATAGAGGCACAAAACTTTATTGGGCGGAGACAACATAGACGCGGATTGTTTATTGGTGTAAGCCCCCTATCCAAAATTTTAGATTTTCCAAAATAGATTATTATTTTAATCTAAAATAAAAACTAGTAAATTAATTGTTATATATATATATATATATATATATATATATATATATATATATATATATATATATATATATATATTGTCACCCTCATATTTTCAATCAAGGTTAGTTTGGTAATTGACATGGGTAATTTATTTTTTGAATTGATTGTATTTAAATATTTTGCATGTGTAATATTTATTTATTGTATTATTATTTATTTTTAGATGCTAGATTATTTTAGACTAGTGTAGTGGACCTAACAAATTTATTAGTTGCATGAACCCAATATTTTATATTAGATTGAGCCCAATAATTAGGCCCATTGTTAGGAGGATGGATTAATTAGTAAAACCATTAGACTAGAACCTTCCTTCATTAATTAATTTCTTCATAAGAGGCCCCAAGGGGTAAATGGGACATTTTATATTGCTTAAGGGAGAGGGCTAGGGCCGGCCATTAGAGGAGGAGAGAGAGTGTCTCTCTCATTTTATTTTCTATTTGTATTTAGATCTAGTTTTCCCCCTTTTCAAATTCCTTCATTCTCTCACCATTCCTCACCAAATTTCTTACCAATTTCATTCTCTATTCTTCAATTGAGGATACTATAACAAGGATCTATAAGAAGGAAACAAGGATCAAGAAGGAGGATGCCAAGATCTACAAGGAGGAGCTAATTTCCATTTTAGGGATTTTTTATTGGAAATCTATCTCCTAATAGGTATATTTTAGTTTTTTCTCTTCTAGTAGACTCTAAATATGAGATTTAACCATAAGAAATTACCATACATACATAGGCTATCCATAAGAATTGTTTTTAGGTTCATAGGAGACCTATAGTAGAAGTTATGTGTGTTTTGTGTCAATTTTGGTGGAATTCTGAGATTGACACATGTGGTATTTGTCATTTGGTCAAATAGATCAATATAACATATGATTAATTGTTTGTGGCTAGTGTCGTGTTCATAATTAGGTACGTGCATGTCGTATCTCATCAATTTGACGATACAAATTATTTTTGGTAGTTTTCCTCCGATACAGGGACTTGTACATATCACATCTTGACACGGACACATAGTTAATCTAATTATTATATGTATTATTTATATTTAGTATATTAGACTTGCTCATGTCCGTCGAAATATGTTTGGTTGTGTGGTGGAGCAGTATTGCAAGCGTATCATAGAATGAGTGTGATACGAGTGTGGTACACTTCACGTGTTTCTTTATTTGTCCTCTATTATATATATATATATATATGAATGCTTATGAGTTTATGTACATACATAGATAAATGTATATATATATATATATATATATGTGTGTGTGTGTGTGTGTGTGTGTGTGTGTGTGTGTGTGTATTGTGTATGATATATGATATTGTAAATATAGGTGCTATTTAGAGTACATGTATTAGATATATGTATGAGTATTTATATGTATATACAATAGGTGTATATGTATGTATAAGTGTTTATGTACAAGTATGTGTGAGTGTTTATATATAAATACATATAGGTGTATAGTGTATGTTATATCTATATTATGTGTTTATATATATATATATATATATATATATATATATATATATATATATACACACACACATATATATAATATATAATATATAGTAGTGAGAGTGTATATATATAGAAAGAGAGATTGATATAGATAGATGTATGTATGTGTATATGTGAGTGAGTGTAGTGAGTGAGATGATTTAACCAGTTAATAGTTCAGTATCAGGGAAGAGCACATAAATGTGCAGTGATCAGCAGAGTTCATCAAGGTAGCAGTCATCTGTGCACTGTGCAGTCACCAACTGCAGTTGGGCAAGGCAATGTGACACACCTCGAGCACAGCAAAGCTCAGGCACAAGAGAGTTTAGTAGTGAAGCATTGCATATTACTGTGCAGTATCTTCCCAATGGCAACAAGTTTAACATTGGCAACTGAAGAGGGGATGCAGTACAGAGTGGCAACTGAAGAAGGTATTTGCAGCTCGATTTGTGCATCAGAGCACTGCACAGTGAGCAGTCAGCAAGGAAGGGAAGTGATCAGCAGCTAGGAGCTACTGTAGTATGCATTGCTGCCACCTACAGGCACTTCAAAAACAAGGAGCCAGTACCTGCAGTTTCAGTCAACAAGTCGAGGCAGTGTCGAGCAGTATCAGCACAGTATTGGTTTCAATTTCCAGGTGCAGTTAGTTAAGGATCTTGGTTCAGGTAAGGTATTTTGGGTTAGCATGAGTTTTGGGTAATGGTTAACTAGTTGGTTTAGTTGACTGATAGTAGTTCAGTAAGGTAAGGGTTAGTTCAGTGAGTTAAGGTATTGTTTTAATTAGGTATTTTGGTTTAGTAGTTATAATAGATAGGTAGTAGTGACATACTTTATTAGTATATAGTTAGCTATAGGTGTATGTATATATGTAATTGTGATATTGTGTAGTTAGTATATATATATATATATATATATATATATATATATATATGTATACTATTTGTAAAATATGTTAGTAGTTTAGTTATATTATAGTTAGTTTCTATATTTTTATTGATATCTATTTAAGTATTTGATATATACTAGCATATAGGGTATTGGGGGTTTCCATGTGTATTAGCTATATGTTAAGGGTTTTGAATTACCTCGGGATACCAACGTAATATCAAGGTATTGGGTCGATACTCAAGGTTTTAGGTTTGGGGTATCGAGATGGGTGCGATACGCATTGGTGCAAGGCCAAGGTATCATATTTTTATTGTTTAGTTAAGATACTATAATTATTGACTTGTATATATATCTAAACTATTATTTTCGTATATTAAAACTTACCTATCTTAGAATACGGCTTTTTGAGTGTCTCTTAGTATCTTAGATTAGTTAGTATAGCTTAGTTTCGTAGTGCATTGACCTAGTATCCTAGTGTTAGACCCCTACAACCAAGAATTAGTCAGTTGACTTAGAAATGGCTTTATGACCTAGCATTGCATCAACTTAACTTATTTTAAATTATGAACCTTGTAAACATACTATATATAGGTCTGTGTTACACCAGCTTGGACATCAAGAGACACACCTTACTCGGGACTTCAGGCAAGTACATTTCTCTGATAGTTTTTAATTCATAATAGTGTATATATGCATGTTCTAGAATTGTATACTTGATTCTGACACAGTGATTTCACGGGCTTGTACTACATGGATCCCATCAGGAGATGTTATCCCCTACCGTGTTCGACGGGTACTCGTATACATATATTTTATCGTGTATATTGGGTATTGATTTATATTTCATGCTCACACACTGCTCATGTTCAGTGTGCTTATTCGTGTACACCCACTGCTCGTGTTCAGCAGTTGTTATTATTCATGATACCCACTGCTCATGTTCAGTGGTCGTATTCGTGTTCGTAGCGTGTCAAGATTGGATCCATTGGTATTAGTTAGGGATGGGTGAGTAGGAGTTGATTATGTGATGAAAGCCCCATTGTTCATTGTGTACATTCTGATTACATATCATACTTGTAATCGCCTTACCTTATTGATCATGTTCACCCAAACTGATCACATAATAAACTTGTATTCTGAGGCATATTAGTTAGATTGCAGTTATTTCATCATATTACAGATATTCATATTGTTGTTCTATATTCTCGTATATTACCTGTATACCTATTGTTCATTCTTTCATATATTTAGTGATCTTGTATTTCATTTCTATTATCTATTTTATATGCTCGATTATGTTATTAAAACTACTTTCAGAGGTATGTACTTCGCTCTAATCCTGACTGGATATATTTTTCTTAGATGATTGGCTTTAGAGCAGTGTCCCATATTCTACGGGCCGCAGGACGACGTACCTTTAGAGGATACTCTTGTAGACCAGGAGGACTTAGTTGTAGAGTCCGAGGAGGTCTAGTTATTTATGTTGGCTTGTATTAGACTATTTATAGAGATTCACCGTTTGTATATTATTTTAAATTGTGGATTGTATCTTATTCTTTCTTTCGCTATTCCATTCGTGCTTTATCTTCCTTAATTTGTTTTGTGATTGAGATTAGTTATACTTGTGAGATACCATATGGTTACTCCGTTTGGAGTTGAGATGATTGACAGGTACCATATTATATTGTTGAGATATTAGATAGTAAGAAATGACCTAGACAGTGTTCTACCGCTGATGCTGCGGCGTAGGCTGGGCGTAACCACATACTCGTGCCCGAATATCCGAGTATGGGTCAATATATATATATATATATATATATATATATATATATATATATATATATATATATATATATATATATATATATATATATATATATATATATATATATATATACTAGTTGTGAACTAATTAGATAGATTGGACCTAGTATTGGCTCCACCCAATAAGCCCAAGTTGATCCAACTAGACCCATTGACCCAATTGACTAGTCATGACTATATTATAATTAATTAGTTATTAAATTAGTTATATGGATAGAATAATCCCTTTCATTAGGAATAGAACCTTTCCTCATAATTAAATACTCTTCATGACAGCCAATGGGGACATATTGGACATTGTGAAATGACAAAAATAGACTAGGGTGGCCGACCCTAATTTCTAGAGAGTAATAGCCTTCATTCACTTCATTACTTCATTGTTCATTAGCCATAATTTCTCTTTTTACCCAATCCACTTTATTCCCTTACCAAATCCACTCAAATCAATCATAATCCCTCTAATTCTCATTTCCAAATGAGGCTAAGGAGCTTGTCATTGCTAGAAGAAGTTTGGAGGGAAGCATTGGCTAGGGAGTTATGTCCAAATCTTATTTGCGTCCATTTGGTGTTAATATATTGGGAATCCAACTTTTAATTAGTAAAATTTCTATTTTTTTATCAATTTTTATTCTAATTGATGTATTAGACTTATAGGAACCCTCACATGGCTAAGAACTACCTATAAGAAGAAGAAATATGTCCTAATTGGGTTTCTTTTGAAAGTTATATAGAGTTTTGTGGCCAAATTGGAGTAACTCAGAATTTGTTGCACCAAGAGTTTGATACTAGTCCTAATGATTATTAGAAGCTTCGATTCATGAATATTGGAGGTTTATGTGTCCACAATTAGATACGGAGAGACCGTATCATTATATGATATTGTACGTGTCGGTAGATTTGTGTATTTTGAGCCAATAGGTGTATTTACTTTTTATTGCATTATAATTAGCTATATATATATATATATATATATATATATATATATATATCATATGCTATATTTATTATGTGTTCCATGTGGTTGGGGATTGGTATCATTAGTGGTGTGGAGTTGTGATGTTGTATATTGACACTTGGTGTTGCGCACTAGGTGGTGCAAACAAAGTGTTTGAGGATTGGTTGCAAGTGTGTTGAGTTGTGCAAAGTGCTTTTGTGTGCCTTGATAGTGTATGTTGGTAGTGAGGTTGTAGCACTTAGTTAAGTACATGAGTATGTGTAACCGCCCCTATTTTTTTAGGAATTTTCCTTTATAATAACTGGAATAATAATAAGAATAATGATAATATACCAATAATTATTAATAAAATAGATAGAAATAATATTAATTCAATAAATAAATAAATAAATAATTTAAAGTAGGAATTTTGAGTTAATAATAAGAATATTAGTGATAATAACCAATATGGGTGTATTTTGTAGTAATACTAATTATAATAAAGATATAAATATTATTAATAGTAATAACATAAAGGAAAAGTTACAAAAGAATATAAAAATATTTGTGAAACTAATATAGAACAACAACAACAATAAGCAGCATATAACTAACCCGACCCACCCCTTCACGACCGCGGCCCAGGCAACCCGTGGATACCCCCTCGACCCCTATCTCGATATATATATATATATATATATATATATATATATATATATATATATATATATATATATATATATATATATATATATATATATATATAACCCTAATCCTTCCTCCTCTCATTTTCGTCGAGTCCTCACCGCTGACCTCAGGCCGCTGCACCGACCGCCGATCGACCCGAAACACTACGGCCAACAGCAACACCGACCATAACCCCCCATCGTTGAGGGCTCCTCTCTTCCTCGTTGCTTACTCAATTTTCACACCAATTTCTCAGGTACAAAGACAACCTCACCCTCTTCGAATACCCATAACTAGTTTTAATTTAATATCTTTTAAATCCTGTAAAAATCCAACCAAAAATCTCAAAAAAACTGTTTCGTATGAATACTAGGTTGACAAAAAAATTATTCTGATATCCTCTGTTGGAAGGACAGTTTCTCCCAAACGACTGAAACAATGTTCGATGTTAGTCTTTTGATGTAAAGCCTATATAACCAGGATCAAAATGAACTAATATTTGCATATTTATGATCATTAATTATATGATAATTTAATCTTTAAAAATTACAAAAAATAGTTTTCAAACACTTAAAAAATTAACGATACGAAGTACGTTCCGACAAACCGGACCACCACGTCATGTACCAGTTACACCGAAAGGTGCGTATGGTATTTCTGACATATAGACTTTCACAAAAATTGATTCGGATATGTGCATGCCAGAATCAACCCGTTTCCGTAAAAGGTCCCTCATATCAGTATTTTGCAACTTTCCCAATTAGTTTGTAGGCACTCGTTGGAAAGCAACAAAACTTGCACTAATGGATCCATGGTATCATGCTCGTTATGTGACCTAAGTTTTACGTAATTCCAAGACAGTTGACTGAACTACCATTTTGTGGGCTCCATGGTTTGACTTAACGAATGATTTGTGATCGGCTCATCGGAATCCAAAATTAGACATACCGTTGAGTTTGTATCATAATTTAGGATTTGTTTGACCTATAATTTAACCCATTTAGAAACCTTTATGTTGGCCCATTGGTCATGGTCGAACCAATTTTGATAATCAATCTAATCTGGACTCGATATAAGCTACTGCAATACTTTTCAGATGTATTATGACAACTGCAACATCAACTGTTCTGAGCTGCTTTCCATCGTCGTTTTTATTTTCCTGTATGCAATATATTTTGTTATTTTATTGATTCTAGGAATATACTATACACCTCGTCGTACTAGCAATTAGGCTACCCTAAATTATTTTTAAAATAGTCTATCTTGAAATAGCTAAGTTGGACCCAAACTCAGCCCATTTTCTATTCTGGCCCTGAACTAAGCGAACTGAACTCGGACCGAGTTTGGCCCGAGTTAGGCCTTAGTAGACATTTTGTTCAGAAACTTGGTCTCCCTACAATTTTGGATACAATAACTATTTTATAATATTTTGCAGACGAACGTTGGCCGAGTTCTGTCCAAACTCTCTTTTGAGTAATCCTATAAATAGAGAAGATATTTCACATTCCAAAATATCAATCAATCAATTCACTTTCAATCTTCTCTTCTCTTCTGGTATACGAGTTCTAAAAAGCCTTTATTTTCACATCCTAAGCCAGTTATAATTCTCTAGTCTCAGTTGCCAGGTATGGTCTAGAAGTTCAGATAGTTGTAATTAGAAGCTTGTTCAGAACTTCTCTACTTCACACTTGAAGTCTTCAAGCTCTTTGGATTAAATCTCGTGTCTATTAGAAGTATTCGAGCTCTTTGGATCAAAGCTCGTGTCTGTAAGAAGTCGACAAGCCTTCGGATCAAAGTTTGTGTTCCATTCGTATAGTGGATTCCAACTAGAAGCTAAGAGTCCTCCCGTCTGGATTAGTCCTCACATTGAGGGATACCAGGATACATTATTGTGTTCTCATTTGCCTTCTCACTCTTTACTTTAATTTGGCTTATACTGTGAAAGCTGTGACATACCTACAACACAATTGCTATAATGTTATTATAGTTGTTACACATACTTATATATGTGACACCTATATAGCAGTCATGATACTTGTATAACTTGCTAGAAAGTTTTTTTATTTGCTAAATTATGTTGCATACTCTATTTACCCCCCTCTAGAGTATACTCTATTATATTTTGATCCTATACTTTACCTTTGGCACATATTTCGGTGCAAAGTGGACTATATAGAAACTTCTTTGACCCAAAATTATCCTTTTTGCCTATGTATCCAAATTGGGTGAAAGGGTAGAGTTTTCTGACTATTTTGATAATTCTGAAGACGTTGGTGATATTTATTTCAGCATCCGAAGACATTCGTTCAGAGCCTGTAGTCTCTGATCCCTTGTGCTTGACGTTAGGATGCCTATATTACACAGATTGATTGCCAGGCAATTATACCTTGCAATTATGTTGTTTATTACATTCATTATTAGCATGCATATTTGTTGTTGTTCATTTAGTTATTTTATTTTTCTCTATAAAACTGCGTGTCTAAGAATAACTTAGGAGAAACGACGGTTGCGTCACCTTTTGTCACTTGTTTAATATTTTGTATGACGAACTAGTGTTACGAGACCACCCTATGATGTTGAGGTATTATTATGTTTCATTGGCCGTGATACATTTGTTATACGAGTATGAGTCTCATGTAGGACACGAACTTGCCTGATAGGCTAGCAACCTGTACGTATGGGACGTGCGACGAATAAAAAATAACTACTGATAAAAATGCATTTTAGGAGACTTGAAAGTTATTAGAGGTATCACCGTGGCATGGATATGACATAAAAAGAGCATAGGGTGGGAAGAACAACAAGTAGGCATATGGCTACTTTACACTTTCCCTTTTATAACCCGTACCCTCCGTTGGAGATACGTGATCAGATGACCCTTATATTATGTTATTTATAGGCGGCCTCTGACGATCGAAAGACGTTATGCTTTTTAGGCCACTGATTCTCCGAGAGAGTCACGCCAATCCTATTTTTAGTCAGATAGCCCATACATTAGAAAGTTGTCCTCAAAAGTGTATTTCACATAGATGGTTAGGCGACCCTTTGGATGTTATTTTTATTATATTAAGGCATGTACTTTTTGTATCTTATTATGTCCCTCTAAGGACCTGGTCCACTTCCAGGTATAGACGAGTAGGATTATCCGCAGGAGTATGGACCCGAGCCTGACACATCATTTTATGTTGAGGAGGTTAACCTTCTGAGTACCAGTGATTACTTCATTGTTGGTGGATCCTAAGATATTGTTTCTTTATTGACATATATTTTTTATTGGGGTTTTGATCTCCTCTATTATTTTAGTTTTTGATATAGTCGATGGGTAGTGGATTTGTCTCCACCCAACTATTATTCTTTTGATACTTCCTACTTGAGACATTTAGCTATTTATTTTGATATTCTTTTACTTGTGCTTGTGGATGATATATAGATGCCTGTGACTTGTGTTGAAAATAGATGAACCACTAGTGAATTAATATTAATATTACAACATACATATGTGTTATAATTTTTTAACGTATTGGAGTTGTTATATACATACGGCTGGCATGCTACGTATTTCTAGTCCTACGTATTTTAGGACTGGAATGTGACATATTTTTGTGGTGGTCCATGTAGGTCGCGAGTATATTGTCTCGGTTACGTTATTGTACTAAGCAAGCTTACAAATAGGATTATAGTATAGGATCTCATCCACTTATTTAATTACCTCCTTTGAATTCTAATTTTGTACTCTCTTTGACTACTTGATTTGCATCTACCTTGAATCTGTTTTAATGTTCTTCTTCCCCCGTGAGACATGTTATTACCCTCGCCATTACTGCAAATGACTCAATAACTCAGAAGGAGTTTTACCTATTAGCCGCGTCTATAGATTTTTTCCTGTTATGATTCGCAGCAGAAAGATGAAGGCTCAACTCTTAGTCTTTCCTTTGCCAAACTTTGATGTTGTCCATGGGATGGATTGGCTAAGCAAGTACTATACTTTCTTTGACTGCTACGGAGGAAGCATTCTTTTTAATGTCCAGGCCAGCCAGAGCTTGAGTTTGTACGAGGATCCATATAGGTTCTTGATAGTGTTCAAATGGCATTGGATGACGTTATTTATCACCCTATAATTTCAGAGTTTGAGGACATCTTTCCGGAGGATTTTCCAGGACTACCTCCGGACCGAGATATGGAATTCTTGATTGAGTTGACCCCAGGAGCAGCACCCATATTGTCGCATGTTTACAGATTGGCGAACAAGGTAATGGAATAGTTAAAAGAGCAGTTGAAGGAGTTAGAAGAAAAAGGCTTCATCCGACCAAGTGCATCACCCTGGGGAACCCCAGTGTTATTTGTACCCAAGAAGGATGGGTCAGTGCGCATGTATATTAACTATAGGGCCTTGAATATTATGACCGTGAATATTAAGTACCCTCTACAATGCATTGATGACTTACTTGATCAGCTTAGTGGATCCAAGGTATCCTCGAAGATAGACTTGGGATCAGGATATTACCAGGTAAAGGTGCAGAAGCAGGACATTGTGAAGACCGCATTCAGGATGAGATATGGATACTTCGAGTTTTTGGTCACGCTATTTGGATTGACCAATGCTCCAGCAGTTTTTATGGACTTTATGAATCGAGTCTTCCATCAGTATTTGGACCAGTTCGTGGTTGTCTTCATATATGACATCCCTGCTATTTGAAGAGCCTCGAAGAGCATGGAAAGCACCTGTTAATTGTCTTAGAGATATTGAGAAGAGTCCAATTGTACGCGAAGCTCAGAAAATATAATTTCTTCTTGGATAAGGTCTCTTTCCTTGGGTATGTCATCACTGGAGATGGTAATTTAGTAGATCCAGAAAAAATCTCGACAGTTGAGACATGGCCCGTTCCTAAGTCGGCATCGGTGGTGAGGAGTTTCCTTGAACTTACAGAATATTACCATCGGTTCATGGAAAACTTCTCGAGGATAGCAGAGCCTATGACTTAGTTGACGTGCAAGGACCGAGAGTTTATATGGACGGATGAGTGTCAAGCCGCTTTTGAGGAGTTGAAGAAGCGACTGACCACATCACCAGTGTTGACTATTTTATCAGGATCAGGAGGCTACGTGATCTACAATGATGGATCAGAAAAAGGCTTGGGATGCGTATTGATGCAGCATGGCAAGGTGATTGCTTATGAATCTAGACAGTTAAGATTAAATGAGAAGAATTATCCAACTCATGACTTGGAGCTTGCAGCCATTATTTTTGCCTTCAAGCTATGAGACAATACTTATATGGGGAATGAATGGAGATCTATACTGACCACGAGAGCCTCAAGTATATCTTTATGCAGAAGGAACAAAATATGAGGCAACGCCTATGACTTGAGTTGATGGAGAACTTTGAGATACAGCTGCATTATCACCCAGGCAAGGCTAACGTGGTAGCAGATGTGTTAAGCCGAAAACCTACGAAACTATTCTTGACAACGTAGAGGGGGTTACTGGAGGACTTGCAAGATCTTGGCATAGAGGTTGTATTACCCAGATCAGATAGAATACTAGCCAACTTGCAAGTGCAGTCATCACTAGTAGAGAGAATCAGGGCAGCCTTGCCTACTGATGATAGATTCAGGAGGTTAAGAGAGAGGGCCAAGGGAAAAGATTAGAAAGGATTGTGCATTCATGATAATGGGACATTACAATATAGTGATCTTCCATATGTTCCTAATAGATAGCTTCAAAAAGAGCTGATAGTAGAGGTTCATAGTTTAATATATTATATTCATCCTGGAGGCATCAATATATACCGCGACTTGTAATAACACTTTTGGTGGCATGGGATAAAAAAGGAGATAGCTCGCTTTGTGGCCAAATGTTTAGTGTATCAACAGGTCAAGGGTGAACACCAGAGGACAGCAGAGCTACTGCAACCACTTCTGATTCCTGAGTGGAAGTGGGAGCACATCACTATGAACTTCATCATGGGTTTTTCGAAGAGTCTAAGTGGGCGATATGCAGTATGGGTGATAGTAGACTGGCTTACCAAGTCCCTCATTTCTTGCCCTTCCGAGTTGGCCAGTCTATAAAAGCTTTGGCTGACTTATACATGAGGCAGATCGTGAGTTTACACGATATTTCGGTTAGCATTATCTCAGACAAGGACTCACTTTTTATGTCTCACTTTTAGAGGAGCATGCAGGAGAGTCTTGGAACTCGTCTGAAGTTTAGTACGTTTAACCATCTACAGACAGATAGGCGATCGAAGCGTACTATTAAGATATTGGAGGATATATAGAGAGCATACATGCTAGAATTTGGGGGATCATGGGAGGACCACCTACACCTTGTGGAGTTTTTCTACAACAATAGCAATCAAGCGAGCATCCAAATGGCTCCGTTTGAAGCTTTGTACGATAAAAAGTGTAGGTCTCCCATGTGTTGGAGTAACGTTGGAGAACGTCAGATCTTGGGGCCAGACTTGGTTGTCAACACTATGGAGAAGGTGAAGAGGATACAGGGGCACTTGCGAGCAGCGTAAGACAGACAGAAGCAGTGGACAGATCTTCATCGCCGTCCTTTAGAGTTCAAGGAAGGCGATTATGTCTTTTTGAGGATATCGCCAACTAGAGGCACTATTCGCTTTAGAGGACGTGACAAGTTGAGTCCAAGGTACATTAGACCATTTGACATGCTAGAATGAGTTAGAGAAGTTGCATATTGACTGACACTACCACCTTCGCTTGAGGGAGTGGATGATATATTCCATGTGTCATAACTAAGGAGATATGTGGTAGATAGCAGTTATATTCTCGATCACTCCGAGATCACCATTGGGTCGAGCTTGTCTTACCAAGAGTATCCTGCAGAGATCCTTGATCGTCGAGAGAAGGTACTGAGGAATCAGTCTATTTCCTTGGTTCGCATGGCATGGAGACATTACTTGCCAGGAGAAACTACTTGGATGTGCGAGGATGGCATAAGAAAACATTTTTCGTATCTGTTCGAAGATCAAGGCATGATTTTACTTTGTTCTTTTCTACCGTATAGCATTCTCGATTTCCAATCATGTTTTAGCTTTAATTTTAAGGACAAAAATTTTATAAGTTGGGTAGAATGTAACCTTCTCTATTTTTCTAGAAATTTTTCTTTATAATAATTCGAATAATAAGAATAATGATAACATACCAATAATTAGTAATAAAATAGATATAAATAATGTTAATTTAATAAATAAATAATTTAAAGTAGGAATTTTGAGTTAATAAAAAGAATATTAGTAATAATAATCAATAGGGGTTTATTTTGTAGTAATACTAATTATAATAATGATATAAAGATTATTAATAGTAATAACATAAAGGAAAAGTTATAAAATAATATAAAAATATTTTTGAAGCTAATATACAATAGCAACAACAATAAGCAGCATACTGGTATGTTGTCATAGGCACCCAAAAATAAAACCTTTACTCTTGAAATAATATGTAGTAGTGAGAGTAAGGATCTTTCCACGAAGAGTAATTAGTCTACTTTTATGCTATGTGAAAAATGATTGGAGAGGGGCAAATCTTAGAATTAAATAAAATCAAATTAAGAAGAACAAATAAAATATTAAGAGAAATTAAATAACAGGCATTGGTCTAAGTCAATATTCAATATTGGAATATTCTAACTGATCATAGATGCAAACATATATTGATATGTATGCTAAATATTCATCGTTGGAATTATTTTCATATCTCTTTTAGCCATAATTAATTAAAAATAATTGATCTAATTAACTTTAACTACTAAATAACCCCAGACAAGTACTAAAGGTTTAATCTAGTAGCGTATTAATCTCGACGAGATCGATGAAGCAAAACAACACAAGCACAAGCGGTTGCATTTAATTTTGTCAAAAGTTTTCCTCCTAAGATCTAATAAAATAAAGCAGTTCATTAAACATTGGTTGCTTCACAAATTAGAGGGATCGAACAATTATGGATTCGATATCTAATTTAGCATTAGATTGTCAAGAATAATAAACTAGTATGCATCATAGTCATTAAACAAGATAGTCATGAAAATATGCATAAGAAAATATTCGATACTCAAAGCACAAATCAAACATATAAACACAAATTAGATCTCACAAGTTTTTATTCATTCTGAGGCTTCTGTTTCCTTCGACCAACAAGACTTTAGCCGCACATATTGATAAAAACTTCAAAAGAAATGTTGGAGAAGACGAAGAAGAGTGGTATGTTGTCCTCTTTTCTTCCTGATTTTTACCCCTTTTATATACTCTAAATTAGTTGTTTGAAGCCCACAATATCTTTCCACAAATCTTTTAAGAGTTACAACACCCCAAACAATAAAATAAAATCATTGAACAAGTAAAAAAATGGTTAATTCAGCTCCAATTTTTGTGCATAGCATAGTTGACTCAAATTCAAGCCTCATTTGGCCCATGGTTCAGCTAGAATCTTCGAAAACTCAAAATAGAAAAATTGTACCTCTATCTCTTAGCTTTTCGAATCAATTTGGATCAGTGCAATTGGAATTTGGATGAGCAAGTTATGACCATTTTTCTATAAGGTATCAAAATTGTCCAGAATTGATAATTAGCTCTATTTTGTATTTAGTGACTCCAATTGCATCCTAGATCAAAATATAAAAATAATGAGTATCTTTAGACATCAAATGAGCATAAAGGAGTATACTTTAAGGAATAAAAATATGAAATTTTATGTTATCATCATATACAACCATATACACTAGCAATACGTAGCAGCCTTAAATCCAACCCGACCCACCCCTTCATGACCGCGGCCCAAGCAACTCGCAGATACCCCCTCGACCCCCCTCTTTATATATATATATATATATACACACCTATATATGAAACAAAAACCCTAACCCTAATCCTTCCTCATCTTGTCTTCGTCGAGTCCTCACCGCTGACCTCAGGCCGCTGCACCAACCACCGACCGACCCAAAACCCCACGGTCGACAGCAGAACTAACCGCAATCCCCATCATTGAGGGCTCTTCTCTTCTTCATTGCTTGCTTAATTTCTGCACTAATTTCTCAGGTACGAAGATAACCTCACCCTCTTCGAATACCCATAACTAGTTTGAATTTAATCTCTCTTAAATCCTATAAAAAATCCAACCAAAAATCTCGAGAAAAAAAATTGTTTCATATGAATACTAGGTTGACAGAAAAATTATTCCGATATCCTCTGTTGGAAGGGCAGTTTCTCCCAAATGACTGAACCAAAGTTTGATATTAGTCTTTCGATATAAAGCCAATATAACCAGGATCAAAACAAACTAATATTTGTATATTTATGATCATTAATTCTATGATAAATTAATAGTTAAAAATCATAAAAAAATACTTTTCAAAAACTTAGAAAACTAACGATACTGAGTGCGTCCCGACAAACTGGACCGCCACATCATGTACTAGTTGCACCGAAAGGCGCGTATAGTATTTTTCGATGAGTGGAATTTTATAAAAGTTGATTCGAACGTGTGTGCGCGCCGAAATTAACACATATTAGTAAAACGTCTTCCATATCAATGTTTTGTAACATTCCCAATGAGTTTGTGTGCGCTCGTCGAAACACAAAAATTTTTTTGCCAACGAATTCGTGGTATCATGCTGATCCTGTGATCCAAGTTTCACGTAATTCCGAGATAGTTGACCGAACCATCATTTTGTGGACCCCACGGTTTGACTTGACGAGCGATTTTCTGATTGGCTTACCGGAATCCAAAATTGGATATACCATTGAGTTTGTATCGTTATTTAGGATTTGTTTAACCTATAATTTTTTTATTTAGAGACTTTATCCCTGGCACGTATTTTGGTACAAAGTGGACCATATAGACACCGCTTTGACCCAAAATTACCTTTTTTCTGTCCAAATTGGACAAAAGGGTAGTATTTTTTGACTATCTTGTTGATTTCGGAGACGTTGAGATTTTTATTTTCGTATCCGAAGATGTTCGTTCAGAGCCTGTAGTTTCTGATCCCTTATGCTTGACGTCAGGACACCTATATTACACAGATTGCTTGCTAGACAAGTAAACCTTACAATTATGTTGTTTATTATATTCATTATTAGCATGCATATTTATTATTGTTTATTTAGTTATTTTATTTTTTTATATAAAACTGTGTGTCTAAGATAACTTGGGAGCAATGACGGTTGTGTCAACTTTTGTCACTTATTTAATATTTTGCATGACGACCTAGTGTTACGAGACCACCCTGTGATGTTGAGGCATTCTTATGTTTCACTGAATATGACACATTTGTTACACGAGTGTGAGTCTTATATATGACACAAACTTGCGTTATAGGCTGGATACCTATACGTATGGGACGTACGACGGATAGAAAATAACTGCTGATAGAAATGCATGCTAGGAGACTTGGAAGTTATTAGAGGTATCACCGTGGCATGGATATGACATGGATAGAGCATAGGGTGGGGAGAACAACAAGTAGGCATGTGGGCTCCTTTATATTTTTTTTTTTGTAATCCAGACCATCCACTGGAGATGCGTGGTCAGATGACCCTTATATTATATTATTTACTGGCGGCCTCTGACAATCGAAAGACATTACGCTTTTTAGGCCACTAAGTTTCCAAGAAAGTTACGACAATCCTATTTTTAGCCAGATAGCCCATACGTTGGAAATTTATTCTCAAAAGTGTATTTCACATAGACGGTTAGACGACCCTTCAGATATTATTTTTAGTATATTATGGCATATACTTTTTATATCTTGTTACGTCCCTTTGAGGACCTGGTCTACTTCCAGGTATAAACGAGTAGGATTATCCACAGGAGTATGTACCCAGGCTTGACGCATCATTCTTTGCTGAGGAGGTCTTACCTTCTGAGTACCAGTGATTACTTCATTGTTCATGGATCCTTATATTCTTTTTCTTTATTGACATATATTTTATATTAGGATTTTGATCTCCTCTATCATTTTAGTTTTTGATATAGTCGATGGGTAGTAGATTTGTCTCCACCTGACTATTATTCTTTTGATACTTTGTACTTGAGACATTTAGCTATCTATTTTGATATTCCGTTACTTGCGCTTGTGGATGAGATATAGATGCCTGTGACTTGTGTTGACAATATATGAACCACTTATGAATTAATATTAATATTACAGCATACGTATGCGTTATAATTTTCCAACATATTGGAGTTATCATATACATACGGCTGGCATGCTACGTATTCCTAGTCCTACGTATTTTGGGACTGGGGTATGACAGTATGTGTCTTTGAGTAGAGAGGAGTGCCATGGTATGTTGGTTTAATGCATAACAATATGTGTGATACACATGAGTTCTTGTATCAACTGTGTTAGGGAGTTGAGAAGCGCAGTGTGTGTGTGTCTTTTGGATGAGAGCAAGGTGTTTGTGTATTTGTTGGGTAAACCTGGGTGTGTAATAGTATTTAATAAGAATTTATTTTGGTAATGAGGAAGATCAAGGTTGTAGTGAGGGTCTCAGATATTTGGGTTTCAGTTGACTTCAGAGTGCAGTATAGTTGGGTATAGAGTAGCAGTCGAGATAGGTTGTTGGTTCATGTATAGCAGAGAGAAGTAGGGGATATGAGTGTATTTGTGTGTGTACTATGGAATAGAGGTAGAGGTATCAGGTTGCACAGCTATGTGCATGATACAACAAATATTGCGATACCCAATAGCTATATCGTGCTATTTTGGCAGCCACTGATAACAGCAGTAGTGCACTATTATATGCAGTAATGATAGCATGGTATCAAGTAAGTAGGAGTGTATGCAGCTTGCAGGCAACGTAAGGGCTCAGGTTGAAGGGAGTTGGAGTATCCAGTTAGAAGATTGTATCATGAGGGAAATAAAGAGACTATGTATCAGTTGGTAATATGGATAAAAGAGGATGGGGATTTTAAAAGGAAGTGGCAGCAAGTGCATGTGGGGATTTATATGGATTTAGTTTAGAGGTGGTTGTGAGTGAGTCTTTGGTTAAGTATATGTGTGTGACTGATCCTGTAAGTGTGGTGTATCTGAGATGCTATATCATCAGACCTAGATGATTAGTGGGGTATATGGTGTATCAGTTATGTAGGGTGTCTTGCATCAAAGGAGAGGAGCTCAAGTTCTGCAAGGAGGAGGACTGCACCTTGGTGCAGTCTAAATTACAATTCTTTGAAGCACAATATGCTCAAGTGGTTTATCATCCAACCGTGAGATAGGGTAGGCAGCAGTCGCATCAGAGATAAAGCAAGAAGCAGTGTATTATGAGTGCACTGCAATATGATAAGTTTGAATTGTTGTATTATACATAACAGTTGGTCCATATGCAGTTGTGTCAGTTGGTAAGGTGCACGGTGCATAATTGGGAGTATAGTAGCAGTTGCTAGATTAGAAGGTGTGTGTATACATTGATGTATCACATTTATATGAGTATGTATTTAAGGGTATCAGTGAGTGATGGTGTGTTAGAGTATCCTAAGTATCGGATATAGTGTTGAGGTTAGTATTAGATATAAGTTAGTATCTTGGATTTATGTTTACCTAGTATTTTAGGTATATGACATGGGTAAGGGTATGTGAGCTAGTTAAGGAGTAGCAAAGGTTAAGGTAATAATTGATATTCATAGATTAAGGTACTAAGTGC
Source organism: Iris macrosiphon (assembly GCA_036927795.1). Classification (NCBI taxonomy): domain Eukaryota; kingdom Viridiplantae; phylum Streptophyta; class Magnoliopsida; order Asparagales; family Iridaceae; genus Iris; species Iris macrosiphon. The sequence continues at coordinate 62,359,601 of JAYESA010000016.1, forward strand.
AGGCGCTAGATATACTAAGGTATTGTTAAGAGTGAGGTGACACTTGGATGTATTGGTACCAAGTATCAGTTGGTTAGTGTATGTAATGTCTAGTTGGCCTAAGGTAAGTGTGAAGCTATAGGTGAGATACGCAAGTAATGAGCTAAGCTATTAGACTGTTACATGAGTATAGACCAAGGTATCATATTATAGTGAAATATATATATATATATATATATATATATATATATATATATATATATATATATATATATATATATATATGTATATAGTATTTGTAAAATTATCTAGTATGCTTGGTATTAGAAAGGCAAGGACTAGTTTTGATCATGAAAATCTAATTAGCAAGGTATTGACCTAGTTTGACTTAGTATGACCTAGTTTGACTAGTACGACCTAATTTTGACCTAGAAATATAATTTTAACCTATTTGAGATATTTATGATTCTAAATTACTTGTTAATATTGATACGTCATATATAGGTCACTTGGACACCAGTTCAGACACTATTTGGTATTTATTACTCCGGACCTTAAGCGAGTACATTCTTTGACAGTTTCTGTTATTTTGATGATTCTTATGGTTCCAGCTTTGTAGTATTTTATACTTGATTCCTGATATGAGGATACACAAATTATTATATCCTAGATTCTATCATAAGATATTATTTTCTAGAGGACCTTTTACATGTCATGTGATTCTTGTACATGTATAGACACCAATTCATGAGTAGGTTGACCCCTGCTCCATGAATCCTATGTCATAATATGTCATGGTTGGATCCACTATACTAGTCGAGGGTCAAAAAAGTATTTGCAAGTTATGTGATCATACCCCAAATTTACATGCATGATAGCTAACCATACACCACACGTATGGTTAGCCTGACCATATTACATATCTCATAGCTTGCTAGATATGATTAGCCTGAACTTCCTACATCATTGCTAACCTTACGTCTCACGTATGGTTAGCCTGACCTGACATGTATCATAGCTAATCATATATAGAAAGCTTGATCCAGATCCCAAGCCGATCATATAACAACCTAATATTTCAAACACATAGTTAGTTATTTCTATTCTTTATTCCAGTTTGAAGTTAATAAGACTGACAATTACCTATGTAGTCACTGCATATTATTCCCAATGATATTATATATTTTCTAACATAATTTCTTATATTTATAGTATTACATTCTATCATGTATATTCATTTATCACCGTTTTATAGTCTTTATCAATATAATTCAAACTGCTGTTAGAGGTATGCTTCGTTCCAATCCTAACTGGATAACATTTTTTCAGGAACCATTTTGGAGGAGTATGTTATAGTTATGTGAGTACCTACCTCTCCACTATATAGCTAGTTAGTTATTATTTTATATTTTGGTACCAAATTTGTTTCGGGCTGTTAGTAGATACACTTCGGTTATTTATTTGGATTTAGACTTGATGTGTTATTTAGAATTATTAGACTTATGGATGTTATTGAGACTTATCCTAAACTTATGTATTAAATTCTAGTATCATTTCATGTCCTTTATCTTTCTTATAGGTCTCTTGTTATTGAGTATTGACATTATTATTATATTGTTCTCCTTTAGAGCTGAGATTATCATTGGCAGATATATATATATTGTTGTGAGATGTTGATAGATAGTATTATTGACCTAGACAGTATTCTAACGTCGATGTTACGGTGTAGGCTAGACATAACCATGTACTCGTGCTCGATCATCTGGGTATGAGTCCTGACATATTTTTTGGGTGGCCAATACAGATCAGGCTCGCAGTAGTATAACTATAGGATATATGATATAGGATAAGATAATACTTAATAAAAAATTAGGATACCTTAAGAGATTCTTGGGATAACCCTTGAGAATCTTATTTTGAACCTATTTATACTTGCTTCACTTTACCTTTGCCTTTGTACTTGTCCGTTATTGAATTTAATTGTTGTATCGAGATGAATCTTATGAACTAAGTTTAGGTATATTCTGATAACGTAAATGGATAAGAATAGTGGAAGAAGTAATCGTCTATTTTAGTTATGGAGTCTAGAGTTTATTGCAGCTGAACTAGCTGGCATGGAGAAGACATTGAGCCTGATTTTGGTTATATTTTTCTTAGTTATAAAATTTATAGTTTTTGTAGCCAAGCATGCGGTAGGACAAAAATTTTAGATACAAAAATTCTAAAGCTGTATACCTTAGTTACAGACTCTATAATTTATCACAGCTTTACTTACTAGCATGGCGAGGATTCTGGGTAACATAATTTTAGACAAACATATATGATTATCAGAGTGTATCTTAAATTAGTTCTTAATATATCGTCTCTATCATTCAACCTTGTTATCATTAACATTTTGTTCCATCATCCTACTAGCTCAAGATAAAGAAATTTTTTCATTCCTCTAGTTAGTTCCTTATTGTTACGACCCGCATCCAGAATTAGGGCATGAGTACGTGGGTACGTCCAGCCTACGCCGTAGCATCGGCGGTAGAACGCTGTCTAGGTTATGATACTATCTAAATAATCTCACACGAGCATCCAACTCCATAAGGAGACATGGATAACACAATATAATATGAGCAACAAACTCAATCACATAACTACAACACGATAAGATCTCGAAGAAATAAATAAACCAAAATGCAACACAAGTCTAAATAGAAATAATCTAACTCAACAATAAAATCCAAGTCTCAATAAAGTATGCCGGAGACAAATCCGGTACCATAAACTGCTAAAAGAAACTAACTAGATAATTAGTGATTTCGGCTAGACCTCCCGAAATCACAACTGAACTAGCAGGTCCAAGTCTGCAGCTACTCTCCATGTGCTACATAAAATGTCGGACACCAGTCCTCTAAGGCGTAGTCTGGAAAAATATTTTCAGTTAGGATGGAGCAAAGTATATCTCAAATAATAGTTCCATTTAATTCATAAGGACTATAAAATAATAAACAGATGATGCTGTATACTGAGAGAGAAGGCAATGAATAAATACATTAGAAAAAAATAAAAAAATAGGCAATATAGGCAAAATGGTACAGTCAGTGCATATATGAAATGAAGAGAATGAGATACAATATCATATACGAGTGATGTAGTATATGATCTAAAATAGAGAACTATAACTATTCTAAGTGTTTGAAATAGTAGCTTCGATATGTGATCGGCTTGGGAACATGTACGAGAGCTATATGGCCTGGCTAATCATACGTGAGGTATATGATTAATACTAACATTATTCCATAACACTAATATTATTCTATACTTGTACAATATGGATTTGATCACATTTCTCACTAACTACTTCCCCGCCCCCAACTAGTACAGTGGATCCAACCATGACACGTCACGATACACGAGCAATATCCAATATATCATGTACAAGGTCTAAATATCAATGTCGTGTACAATGTCAATACGATAACCAATGTAACATCTAATGACTGCAGATCTAATCTATATACTAGTCCGTGTAGCACAGTATCAAGAATCAGATGTAGCATTTCTAGATACTAGAATTGTAAAAATTATCAAATAATTGAAAATTATCAGAAAATGTACTCGCCTTGGGTCCTTAGCTGGTAATACCAATGTCCTGTTCCAGAGTATCGTCTGAATGATCCAACAGTCCTACAGACACATCATAAAATATAATATTTGCATCAGACGTTATACTAACACACAATCATAAATACATTGAACTCATGGGCTACGCTAGGTATGACACTGGTCAACTAGGGTCAAGTGCGCATCTAATTGCACGGGTGTTGCGTCTGTTATTGCTATGCAAGACAGACAGACAGTAATAATATGGGTCTTGCCCATACGTGAGTGTACATATGGCAGTCTGCTAATAATTTATAGGGTTACAGGTCAATATAAATACGGGGTATCCGTAATTACACTCGGGTCGCCTAGTATATTTATAATTATAAATATTATCAATTAGCATATATCATTAATTACTTATAATATATATATATATATATATATATATATATATATATATATATATATATATATATATATATATATATATATACTTATATATATATGTGTGTATACCAAATAATTACATATATAATATGTATATGTGTATATACACTAATAAAATTTCATACTATATATATATATATATATATATATATATATATATATATATATATATATATATATATACCACTTATTTATATATATATATATATAACAACCAATATTTATATATATACAAAAGAATGCATATACTGAATATATATATATATATATACCAAGTGAAAAAATATATATACTATATTCATATATATATGTACCAATTGAATGCATATACCATATACGTATATATATATATATATATATATATATATATATATATATATATATATATATATATATATATATATATATATAACAATACATACATGCTAACATATACATATGCTACATATATATGTATATATATATACCAAATACGTATATACTAAACATATACTATATACATACCAATTATATATACACCCATCAAATACGTACACGCGTATATATACGCGAGGGGGAGAACGCGAACCTGTGCGCGTGCACGAGATCGGCGATGACGACGGTGTCCACGAGGTTGAGGATGATGATGACGACGACGAAGGCGACGAAGATGATAAAGACGACGAAGACGACGAAGATGACGACGACGAATGAGACGATGATGGCGAAGAGTGGTGGTGCTGGTGGAGGGGACTGGTGGTACGGGGTGGTGAAAGGTGGTGGTACTGGTAGTGGTAGGGTGGCACTGGTGGTGTGAAGGGGTGGTTACAGCGGGAGGAGGGAGCTCGGGAAGAGGAGCGGGTGGTAGAGATGGCTCAAGGTGGTGGTACGAGGGTTGGCCGTCGGGGTCGGGTCAAGCGGAGGGAGGTCGGGACAGTGGCAGTAGCAGCCGGGGAAGGAGGCTACGGGCTCGTGGGGTTGGCCGGAACAGGGAGTCCGGTCGAGCGGGTTGGAAGTCGGGCTCGAACGGAGGTACGGGATGGTGGTGATAGCAGTCGGTTAGGTCTGGCAGTGGGTTGTAGCAGTGTCGGAGACTGAAAGCGGTGGAGAGGGTAGGCCGCCAGGGTCGGGTCAGACGGGTGAGGCGGAGGGATAAGGAGGAGTGGCCGAGTTGCGACTGGAGCTTGGCCGGAGAAGATGTTCTCCTTGGCTTCCTTTTCTTTTCTTTTTTTAAAAGAAGGAGGAGAAAAAGTGAAGATGAAGAAGAGAATGGAAAAAAATGCTACATTGGAAGAAGGAGGGAGGAGAGAGAAAGGGGGTAGGGTTTTCTAGGTTTGGGGATTAGGGCATGCTCTTGGGAAGGGTGTGAGGAGACATTAAATATGGGATGTGATGTAGAATGTGTAGTGATGATGAGCCCCATTTTGAATGGGTGGCTCAGATTTAACATGAGGGAATTATTCATACAAAGGAGAGGGGTTGGGTTGACTAGTCAAAGAATTAGGACTTCTCCATTTGGTTTGAACCAATGGGGTGTTGACACCTAATACAGCATTTGCAAATAATCCCCTTAAATTTGGGTATTTGCACAAACACATAAAATGATAAAAAATTGGTCGGCAATTTGCTGTTTGGTGTTTTGTAGGATGAGGGGGGTGTTGTGTGTTTTGCATCGGCTTAATTAATGGGGAATTTGGATTAAATTGGGTTAAAATAGGATTAGTCAAAGTTGGTACCCCTAATTTAATTAAAGAATAAATATAAGTGGTGTTCTAAAATTAATTAGAAATATATGGGGCTAAAATTAAGTGGGACAGAAGTATCATAAATAAAGTAGACTCAGAATAGAATATTACCCTAATTTGGGTTGCACAAAATGGGTCGAGATTGTGTCTCCAATTTTGATTGGAACGCACAACGATACAAAGTTAGATTTTATTTAGAATTAAAATAAACGTCCGTGACGAATATTGTGCGACTAAAATGAAGCATAATAAAGCATAATTATGAGTTACACAAAGTTCATGAAAGATGTAGGCCTGGTGTCAGTCTTAGACCCTTTAATTGGTCCGGCTAAACGGGTTAAGTTGGTGTCTCAAAATTGATGGCAACGACACGGGTGCGCGATACATGATTAAATAATAGATTTCGGATACAGAAAGTTGTACAATTAAATTAGAGCACAAAAGATTATGATTTTGAGTGACAAAAAAGTCTAGCGCCTAAGTTGGCGTGTCAAGTCTAGAATGCAACAACTTGTTAAAAATTATGGGCTAATGTTGGGCTCCGAATATTGCAACAACGGTAGGGTGTAACAATTAAATAAAACTACGGTAATTAATTACAACCTCAATAAATTAAATCCTGAATAATACAAATTAAATTCATAATCTTATAATTCAGTCAGGTGTTCATCTAGTGGGCTTCTAGATCAAGTCTACTAGCTCAAACATTAAGAACACTGTATATATAATATATATATAAATATACATCTCATGTAATTATTTAAATTAAATACACACAATATTAATAATATATAAAAAGTCAAAAATACCCCTATTTTTAGAATGTGGTAGTGACAAGTCTACCCTCCTTAAAAGAATTTTGTCCTCGAAATTTAAAATCCTCAATAGTAGTATTTACTCATTATATATTTTCCATCAAATTAGATTCATCAAACCTATAATCATAAAGTAATCCACATTGTGATTTCACAATCTTTCAAAATTCTGTAATTATCGTATTCCTGAAAATCCTTGAAATAAAAATCAAATTCTATTTTTTTTTCACAATTTTCTCCAAAACTTTAAGTTCATATCTAAATACTTAAAATTTAATATTCAATCCTCTAATTTAAATTCACTCAATTCACATTTATAAAATAAAGAAATATCTCATCTAAAAGTACTAATCCATTAAGCATCTTACTCCTCTAATTTGAGTCCAATCGATGCGTATTCATAAATTTAAATCCTCATCCCAAAATTAAATTCAAACACTAATCCATTAATGATCTTATTCCTTGATTTCTTTTTCCATAAAATACTCAAACAATGTGATACTTATGGAATCTTCAAATTCAACATTGATAATATAAAATTTTAAATTCATATCTTGCAATCAAATAAATATAATGATAATCTCCCTAATTTCCTCTAATTTTAATAACAAATTCAATCATATCATAATCTTCCTAAAATTAATAAATCATTAATTCTGCCATGTTAAATTCTTAACTCTTTATTTAAATTAATGTTTGTCCTCAAAATTTAAGCATCTTGTCTCTCTTGTCAAGTCATAACCTCTTCATAAATCTTCACTATGGTCAAACCCCCAATAATCATAATCTAAGAAAATTCTACCTACAGTCATTGAATATGCAATCTAAGGAAAACATGTACGGTTATGGTGTCTTTTGTCATGGTATTGCAGTCTCTGTCAGGGTATACTTACTAACTATATTCTAGCAAAAAAAATCACTGGCACACGCTACGGTACAAAGGAATCAATCAATCAATCAAATAGAAAGGAACAGAAGGAAGGAAAGAACAAAACCTACTAACATGTCCCCTGCAGTATCGGTCTCCTCGACCGTCATCGCAAATGCTCTGCCCTGCTGGGGTGGCTCCCTTCGCGGGTGCTGAGCAATCTGCGGTTCCATAGGCATCCTAACTGAATCTCTATGATTTGGAGTTGCGCGCTGGCCGGGAAGATAAAGAGCTAGAAGGCAATCCCTCACTCGATGTCCCGCAGCGCCACAGTGCAAACAGAGTCCTAGCCTCGTTCAACAGCTCTCACAAAGATGACCTGGCTTCTTACAGAAATGATAAGTCTGCTGTGTCTCTCTTGGAGTATGCTGCTGATCCTGCTGAACACGAACTGGTGCCTGGTACTATTGTTGATACTGAAACGTCCTCAGCTATTGCTGAATATGGGGATGCTTGGCCAGTCCCGTGCTACCATTCATATCTCCAGAAATATTGTGACTCCTCTTAGGCCTGAGATCCAGATCCTCTTCTGCAATCTGGGCATCCATCAAGATATCCTCAAAGATAACGGTACGACGACTAGAAGTGCACGACCTAATCTCTCTCGTCAGCCCTTTCCTAAACTTTCAGGCTCGATCTCCTGGGTCCCGAATCATAGACGATACAAAATGGCTCAAACGACAGAATTCCATGGCGTACTCGTCAACCGACATGTTCCCTTGGACCAAGTCATGAAACTGACTTTCCAAGATTCCCAAGGCCACGTCAGGAAAGAACTTCTCCTTGAAAAGCTCCTTGAAGGTCTCCCAAGTAAGTCCTTGTGCAGTAAGTCTTGGCTCCATGCGATACCACGTGAGTGTGATATCGAACATCTGACTGCCGGCTGTCTCTATCTGCAAGCTCTCTAGAATCTGGGCCAATCGCAGGCTCCTCTCTATATCCTCTAACCAGTCGCCAGCGTAGAGTATCCCTTTGATACCCTTGAACTCTCGAGGCATCATCCTCTTGAAGTCCACTATAGTGCCTGATCTCTGCTGTTGCTGCTGGCTAGGAAACTGCTGGTGCTGTGCTACTCTCTCCACAGCCTGGAGAGCCACCTGATGAGCATTCTCCATGCTCTCTCTCATCAGCTCTGTTTGTGCCTGGTGCACTTTTGCTTGCACCCTCTGAGCCTCAGCTTGAACTCGCTGAGCGTCTGCCATCACTCTCTGGACGTCTACCATGCCCTGGATTAAAGTAAACATCTGTGTCCCGTCAATGGGCACACCTCCGGAAATCGGAGTCGGTGGAGGTAGAAGGTTATCCGTCACAGCTGGGGCAATCCTCTGAACAGGTGGAGGAGGAGGACCCCCGAAAAGTGCAGATACTCCCACATGCACCGGAGATATAGGAGGAACTACGAATGTCTGTCCATCAGGTAGAGAGGTGGCAGACCCCTCTAAAGCTGATGCTTCCACTCTCATAGATCTTGTCTTCGACAACATCCTGAAGATAGAACCAAAGAATTAATTAAGGTAATAAATACGATATCATCAAGGAAGGATAGTAAAGTTCTAAAGAAGCAACATTCAGAAGGAATAAGAATAACAAGATAAATAGATTGGAGAGTTTTCTAGTTGTGATTGAGTATTCGCTCTCATCCTAGAATGTTATATCCTAGATCCTATCGCAGGCACGTAGTAGTGTAACTAAGATGTCACACTACCATGATATCGTACAACTTGCGAAGTCTGACCTGCATGGGCCACCATTAAAAATGTGTCATGATCCACACCCGGAATTGGGGTACGAGTACGTGAGTACGTCCAGCCTACGCTGCAGCATCGGCGGTAGAATGCTGTCTAGGTCATGATACTATCTAAACAATCTCACACAAGCATCCAACTCTATAAGGAGACACGGATAACACAATATAATATGAACAAAATACTCAATCATATAATTACAACATAATAAGGTCTCGAAGAAATAAATAAACCAAAATACAACACAAGTCTAAACAGAAATAATCTAACTCAACAATAAAATCCAAGTCTCAACAAAGTATGCCGGAGACAAATTTGGTACCATAAACTGCTAAAAAAACTAACTAGATAACTAGTGATTCCGGCTAGACCTCCCGGAATCACAACTAAACTACCAGGTCCAAGTCTGCAACTACTCTCCCTGTGGTCCAAAAAATGTCGGACACCAGTCCTCTAAGGCGTAGTCTGGAAAAATATTTTCAGTCAGGATGGAGCAAAGTACATCTCAAATAACAGTTCTATTTAATTGATAAGGACTATAAAACAATAAACAGATGATGCTATATACTGAGAGAGAAGACAATGAATAAATGCAATGGCAAAAATAAAGATATAGGCAATATAGGCAAAATGGTACAGTCAGTGCATATATGAAATAAAGAGAACGAGATACAATATCATATACGGGTGATGTAGTATATGATCTAAAATAGAGAACTGTAACTATTCTAAGTGTTTGAAATAGTAGCTTCAATATGTGATCGGCTTGGGAATATGTACGAGAGCTATATGGCGGCTTAACAAATCATACGTGTCATAACCCGCACCCGGAATTTGGACATGAGTCGTGGGTACGTCCAGCCTACACCGCAGCATCGGCGGTAGAACGCTGTCTAGGTCTCAAACATAATATATATCCTATCAATAGTCTCAACTCCGTATGGAGGACAATGATAATATGGATCCACAGTTCTATAAATATACTCAATCATAAGCTATATGAAAGTAATTGGCACGATGAGAAATGGAAATAAAGAGTTCTATCATGAGCCAAACACAAATAAGTACAACACAAATCCTGGGTCTAGATTACCTCAAAAGTCACAAAATAATAATACAACTCAATCTCAGTCTAAAACAATAATACAGGAAAAAGAGTAATCTAAGTGCAGGCAGGTAGGATCTCCTCTAGGATAGGCAACTCCTCTGGAAATTCTGGAGTAAAATCTCCCTCTAGTCCCGGGCCGTAATGGGTGGGGCAAAAGTTCTCCAGGTCCTCTGAAAATGTTATCCAGTCAGGATTGGAGCGAAGCACAAACACTAACAGCAGTTTTATTTAAGTTGACAAAAACTATAAACAGTGTAAGAAATACAAGATGAGAATAAATGTTGGAAATATAAAGTACTGGAGAATATGAAATAGGCAATAGAATATCTAGCAATGAACAATATACAGTGAATGCTAGAACAAGTAAATCTAAAATAAAGAATAAACATCTAGCTAAGTGTTTGAAATATCAGTTTATTATGTGATCGGCTTGGGACTAGATCAGGCTGGTTACATATGATTAGCTATGATTCTTGTAGGTCAGGCTAACCATATGGTTAGCTATGATGCATGTAATAGTCAGGCTAATCATATATAACAGCTATGAAGTATGTAAATGGTCAGGCCGCACCCGACGTGAGATGTGGGGTGAGCTATGATGCATGTAGAGTTTGGATATGATCACATAATCTACTAATAGTTCTCCATCCCCAGCTAGCACGATGGATTCCAATCACGAATCCTCATGACGGTATCTAGGGTGCTAACCCATGTATCCACAGTGTCGAAATCAAGTATGTAATACAACTAAATTTATAGAAGTAATCAACAAAACGAAAACTGTCAGAGAATGTACTCGCCTGTGGTCCCGATGAATATGTGAGGATCGATGTCCAAAATGGAGTCACAAAGAACTAATTGTGGAATATAAATGTTAAATACTGAATTTAAAGGAAATAACATGTTTAACTAATTTAATTATGAGGCCTCTAGGTCATACTAGAACTTCTGGTCAATACTAGTCAACTTGGTCTCATACTAGGCCAATTCCAAAAGATATAAGTATGCTAGGGTTTTCTAGCTAAAAAGATGTGTTGTATATACCAAATAATATATATAATTATCTATCTTGTATGTTTACCTGTGTTTCATAGTACCTTAACTATATCCTAACACTACCTGGACACATAAACACTTAAGCCACTCATACCCAGCTATTATACACTAAACCACACCCAAAATTAAGATACACTCATCCCAAACCAACAGAACTAAACCTGACTGTCATTGACTGCTCACATACAGGCCAATTATGTACAGTTCCTGCTCACTCACACACACAGGCAAGCCACACACACATTCACTGGCCTCACACAAACATTCTCACATAGACACTGGTTGTTGATATATCTACACACTGTCTACTGGAGAATGAACCTGGGACACACAGGAAAACTCATACACTGGTTTACACACCTGCAGTTCTACTGAGACACAGAACACTAAATAACCCACACTGCACACAGTCACAAGGTAATGGTTCCTGACTAAACTCCCTTACTGAACTAAGACACACACTCACTGAGACTTAGCTAGGCTCACAATCCCCAGGTACTGATACATATAGACACTCACTGCACTCACACTGAGACACTGAGCTCAGACCTACACCTACACACACACTCACTGTACAGATTCACATAGACACTGATACACTGGCATTAGGTTCTCACTTACTGACACAGGTATATGCTACACATGAATACAAAGCCCTAATACACAGGCATTAATACACATGCACACACAGGTTACCTTACTGAAATTGATTACTAAGGGATACACCTAACACTACAGAACTATACAAAGGAAACACTCTACATGTACTACTAACATAGCTACACAACACACTGCTACACATAGTAATCACCTATACTCATACAGTCACACCCTTAGATATTGGAATACCCACGGATACTCACAGTACCTACACTGATATCTGAATAAAAACTTGGGGCACACAGGAAAACACTCACTGTAATATCTAACTGAAATACACAGGTTCTGTATACACGGAATAGACACCGAATTTACATAGGTATACACTCACACACTCCCAAATCACTGCACACACATAGGTTCTCCTATACTGACCTACACAGTACTGAACAACTCCACCCGACTGCACAGTTTTCCCCCAACCACACTGCACAGAACAGTCCCAAAACACCCGACTGCATTGCACATCTCAATTTATTCGACTGTACAGGAAAAATCCAACACATAGCTAACAACTCCAGTAATTACATTATGTATATAGTTAGGTATGCATAAATTAAATACGGAGATAGGCAATAGCCCTACTAAACATTTTAACAAACACAAAGAGTGCAGAAAAATGGTTTACTCAAGAATATCATGAATCCCTAATCAAAACCTAAGAACTGAGATCTAAACCCATACGTAGGAGAGGTAATTGTGCCTACACGAGATCCCTAGGGTTTGGGTTCCAGAAATTGGGGGAAAACACCCGTAGGTCATCAAAAATACAAATCTCTCCTAGGTCTTCATGTAGGATCCCTAGAATTTGAAATCCATACAGCAAGGGGGGTTTCTAAAAGCCAACTATAACAGAAAATAGAAATTAAATGAATTAAAATCGGATTTTACCTATTGGGAGATGGTTTCCCAATGGAGGTTCTCCTTCTCTAAGTCTTCTTGGCCCAAGCTCCTTGTTTCCCCTTTGTGGAGGAGGAAGGTGGAATTCTAGGACTGGATTCCGAATTTGGGGGTGGGGGAATGGTTTCAAATGGAGGCTAGGGTTTGGTTTCTTTCTTCATGAAGGAATGGTTGAGGGAGGCTCCCCTTTATAATATAGGCTAGGTTTAGGGTTCCTAATGCAAGGGTTAAGTTAATCCTCCATGTAAAGTCATGAAGAATTTAATTAACTAAGGTTTAGTCATCTCTAGGGTTTTAACTTCCTAATTCAAAAATGTAAATTAGGGTTTAGTCATTAGGGTTAGACCTAATGAGTTTCTAGGGTTTAACCTAAAACCAAACATCAAGAACATCACATAATTAATTTATAAAACTCATCATATAATTAAATACATAATTAAATTAAATAGGGAAATTATACTAATGCCCTAATCTGGAAATGTAGTAGTGACAATACGTGAGGTGTATGATTAACACTAACATTATTCTATACTTGTACAATATGGATTTGATTACATTTCTCAGTAACTACTTCCCCGCCCCCAACTAGTACAGTGGATCCAACCATGACACGTCATGATACACGAGTAATATCCAATATATCATGTACAGGGTCTAAATATCAATGTCGTATACAATGTGAATGTGATAACCAATGTAACATCTCATGACTGCAGCTCCAATCTATATACTAGTCCGTGTAGCACAGTGTCAAGAATCAGATGTAGCATTTCTAGATACTGGAATTATAGAAATTATCAAATAATTGGAAATTATCAGAGAATGTACGCGCCTTGGGTCCTTAGCTGGTAATGCCAATATCCTATTCCAGAGTATCATCTGATTGATCCAACAGTCCTATAGACATATCATAAAATATAATATTTGCATCAGACGTTACACTAACACACAATCATAAATACATTGAACTCATGGGCTATGCTAGGTATGACACTGATCAACTAGGGTCAAGTGTGCGTCTAATTGCGCGGGTGTCGCATCTGTTATTGCTGTGCAAGGCAGACAGACAGTAATAATATGGGTCTTGCCAATACTTGAGTGTACATATGGCAGTCTGCTAATAATTTACAGGGTTACAGGTCAATATAAATACGGGGTATCCGTAATTACACTCGGGTCACCTAGTACATTTATAATTATACATATTATCAATTAGCATATATCATTAATTACTTTTAGTATATATATATATATATATATATATATATATATATATATATAAATGTGTATACCAAATAATTACATACATAATATGTATATGTGTATATACACTAATAGAGTCTCATACTATATATATATATACACCACTTATTTATATATATATATATATATATATATATATATATATATATATATATATATATATATACCACTTATTTATATATATATTACAACCAATATTTATATGTATACAAAAGAATGCATATACTGAATATATATACATATACCAAGTAAAAATATACATATACTATATTTTTATATATATGTACCAATTGAATGCATATACCATATACGTATATATATATATATATATATATATATATATATATATATATATATATATATGTATATATATATATATATATGTATATATATATATATATGTATATATATATATATACCAAATATGTATATACTAAACATATACTATATACATACCAATTATATATACACCCATCAAATACATACACGCATACGTATACGCGAGGGGGAGAACGCGAACCTGTGCGCGTGCACGAGATCGGCGATGACGATGGTGTCCACGAGGTTGAGGATGACGACGATGACGACGAGGGCGACAAAGACGACGAAGACGATGAAGACGACGAAGATGACGATGACGAAGATGACGATGATGGAGAAGAGTGGTAGTGCTGGTGGAGGGGGGTGGTGGTACGGGGTGGTGAAGGGTGGTGGTACGGGGTGGTGAAGGGTGGTGGTACTGGTGGTGGTATGGGGTGTTGAAGGGTGGTGGTACTGGTGGTGTGAAGGGGTGGTTGCAGCGGGTGGAGGGAGCTCGGGAAGAGCAGCGGGTGGTAAAGATGGCTCGAGGTGGTGGTTCGAGGGTTGGCCGCCGGGGTCGGGTCGACCGGAGGAAGGTCGAGACAGTGGTAGTAGCAGCCGGGGAAGGAGGCTGCGGGCTCGTAGGGTTGGCCGGAACAGGGAGTCCGGTCGAGCGGGTTGGAAGTCGGGCTCGAACGGAGGTGCGGGATGGTGGTGATAGCAGTCGGTTGGGTCCGGCAGCGGGTTGTACCATTGCCGGAGACTGGAGGCGGTGGAGAGGGTTGGCCGTCGGGGTCGGGTCGGACGGGTGAGGCGGAGGGAGAAGGAGGAGTGGCCGGGTGGTGACCGGAGCTTGGCCGAAGAAGATGTTCTCCTTGGTTCCTTTTCTTTTTCTTTTTTTTTAAAAAGAAGGAGGAGAAAAAGTGAAGAAGAAGAAGAAGAGAATGGGAAAAAATGCTACGTTGGGAGAAGGAGGAAGGAGAGAAAAAGGGGGTAGGGTTTTCTAGGTTTGGGGATTAGGGCATGCTCTTGGAAAGGGTGTGAGGAGATATTAAATATGGGATGTGATGTAAAGTGTGTGGTGATAATGAGCCACATTTTGAATTGGTGGCTCAGATTTAACATGAAAGAATTATTCATACAAAGGAGAGGGGTTGGGTTGACTAGTCAAAGAATTAGGGCTTCTCCATTTGGTTTGAACCAATGGGGTATTGACACCTAATGCAGTATTTGCAAATAAGCCCCTTAAATTTGGGTATTTGCAAAGACACATGAAATAATGAAAAATTGGTGGGCGATTTATTGTTTGGTATTTTGTAGGGTGAGGGGGTGTTGTGTGTTTTGTATAGGCTTAATTAATGGGGTATTTGGATTAAATTGGGTTAAAATGGGATTAGTCAAAGTTGGTACCCCTAATTTAATTAAAGAATAAATGTAAGTGGTGTTCTAAAATTAATTAGAAATACATGGAGCTAAAATTAAGTGGGATAGAAGTGTCATGAATGAAGTAGACTCAGAATAGTATATTATCCTAATTTGGGTTGCACAAAATGGGTCGAGATTGTGTCTCCAATTTCGATTGGAACGCACAATGATACAAAGTTGGATTTTCTTTAGAATTAAAATAAACATCTGCGATAAATATTGTGCGACTAAAATGAAGCACAAGAGAGAATAATTATGAGTTACACAAAGGTCATGAAAGATGTAGGCCTGATGTCAATCTTGGACCCTTTAATTGGTCCGGCTAAACGGGTTGAGTTGGTGTCTCAAAATTGATGGCAACGACACATGTACGCGACACAGAATTAA
Source organism: Iris macrosiphon (assembly GCA_036927795.1). Taxonomy (NCBI): domain Eukaryota; kingdom Viridiplantae; phylum Streptophyta; class Magnoliopsida; order Asparagales; family Iridaceae; genus Iris; species Iris macrosiphon. The sequence goes on from JAYESA010000016.1 coordinate 62,375,932, forward strand.
ATAATAGATTTCAGATACGGGAAGTTGTGCAATTAAATTAGAGCACAAAAGATTATGATTTTGAGTGACGGAAAAGTCCAGCGTCTAAGTTTGCATGTCAAGTCTAGAATGCAACAACTTGTTAGAAATTATGGGCTAATGTGGGCTCCGAATATTGCAACAACGGTAGGGTATAACAATTAAATAAAACTACGGTAATTAATTATAACCTCAATAAATTAAATCCTGAATAATACAAATTAAATTCATAATCCTATAATTCGGCCAGGTGTTCATCTAGTGGGCTTCTAGGTCAAGTCTACTAGCTCAAACATTAAGAACACTGTATATATATAATATATATATAAATACACATCTCATGCAATTATTTAAATTAAATACACACAATATTAATAATATATAAAAAGTAAAAAATACTCCTACTTTTAGAATATGGTAGTGACACTTATAGAGATTTACTTTATTAGTTTCTAAGGTTCCATGTATAGTAGAGTAGCTAGGTCAATTGCAGATAGGTTGTGTTGAGTTGAGTAGCAGTGTTAATTGTTTGGAGTATAGCTTGTGAGTCCACTATTGGTTTCTAGTAGGGTATGTGAGCTTTAGGTATCAGTGTATAAGTATAGAAGTGACTCATAGTGTAGCACCATTTGTAATAATAGATCAAGATTGGTGTCAGAGTATAGTTAATTCTTAGTATCATGGTATTAGAAATAAGGTGTGGCATTCCAAGTTATGATCATAGTTATTAGTATCATGCGATTATACATGTTTTAGATCGTTATAGGTTCGTAAAAGTTGAGTGATCCCAGTAGAAATTGAATATCATTAAATTATTTTAGGAATTAATGGAGCCTCACTATTCTACTGGTGCTTGACACTTGGTTGTGTAGAGATGTGTATCCATGGAATGTATTAGAGAGTGTGCCATGTTAGAGTTATGACGCCCCAGTCCTAAAATATGTAGGACTAGGAATACGTAAGCATGACAGCCGTATGTACATGGCAACTCTAATATATGAAAACCATACACATACGTACGTTGTTTTATGAATAATAATAACTCACAAGTGGTATATACTTCATAAGACACAGGAAATAATAATCTCATCCATAACCAAATAGAAATATATAATCCAATATGGCAATGTACCAAGTAGAAAATAGTCGAAAAGAACTAATAGTTGGGTGGAGAAAAATTTACTACCAAACTAGAATATAAAAGACAATATAATAAGTACATCATCTAGTGACCAAGAAGCTCTAAGGTAAGACCTCCTCAAAAGAGAAAGAAGTAGCCAGTCTTGGTCTGTGCTTCTGTAAATAATCATGATCTTCTATACTTAGAAAGGGTGCCAGGTCCTGAAAGGGACATAACAAGTACACAAGAAATCGACATGCATGAAAGTAAAGCAGTAAAAAATAAATATGGTAACTAAAATATCTATGTGATGTGCACTTGAGACATCTCTAGTGGCATTTGAGGGGATGAGAAATTGAAGAACAGTCATTCCACCAGGCGTTCTACAGAACTTAGGGGTACACGATATACACCATTTACACCATTAGAAACAGAAATCCTATAGGCTCACTAGTAGATTCTCCCTTCCCCATGTACTATCTGAACCGTATATATGGTGCAGACATAATGTAAGACATCAATAAAATCTAGAACTAACTAACATAAAATGCGAACTCACGTATCGATGCGCGATCGATACGCTAGTCCATGCACTCTCTCACTCAGATAGTGAATGTGACTGAAACAGTGTCAGGTCAGAAGATACCACGCATCTTGACAATATACCAGGTAAATTAACTATTTCTAAGATGCATGCACACATCTAGAAAAATAAAACTAGACATAATATAAATTGAATAATACAATCAAACAAGGTATAATTGCCTTCCAAGCCAAGCTACGAGCACAACAAATCTGGTCCGGAGCTCTCCACAGGAACGTCACGAACACCTACCAATTAATTATTACTCTAATTATGCTCTTATTCTTCTAGTCAAATTAAGTTATTATCTAGTTAATACTCCAACGTTGGTTGCATATGCAAGTAATTCTACACCAAAATATTACTAACCATCAAACATTATCAAAAATCATTTTTAAAACATTATTTAATAAAAATTATTAATTCTAGATTTTATTGGAAAAAATAGGTTTTTTAATGATAGGTTCGTCCCCAATAAATTCAATGAGTCCAAGACCAACTAGAAACCAAAACTAGGTCATAACCGGTTACCTACTAGTCACCAAAAATAAAATTTTGACAAATAATTAAATATGGAATAATACTTAAAAATTCAGAATTAAAATATAATAATGTAATTTTAAATGCTAAAAATATAGATTTTTGGTCGGGGTTTAAGTCTAACATTGATGGGGTCATGTTTTGTCAAAACTATGTCAACTTGCTATATAAAATACCTAAAATTCTAATTTTTATAAATAAAAATAAAATAAAAATTAATATAATAAAATCAATAATAATACAATAAATTTTAATTATTTCTTCCTTACAAAAATAATTAGGGTTTTATTATCTACAAGTTGATCATATTAGGGTTGACAATCAAACTTGCTTGTATGCATGCAAAAGGGGTGGTACATGGGTATTGTGATATCAAAATAATATTTATTTAATAAAAATTTAGAATATATAATTTCTGTAAAAAATAATTCATCAAGAAAATTTTAGGATTTTATATCTTATGATCAAGTCCTAATAAGGTCCAAGGGTCTCCAATACGCATACATCAAAACTAGGTCAAAATTATCCATAAAATATGCTCAAAACTCTATTTTAATACAAATTAATAAATATAGAATTATTTATAAAAATTGAATATATTCTATATTAATAACATCTATATAAATACATTAACAAGAATTAAAGAGGGTTTTGAAGAAGATTTCACACATGCACCAAACTTTAGATTAAAACCCAAAACTAGGGTCATGGGTTGCATGGGTTTTTTAAAATAAAATAATAGAGTTTACATCATCACACACATATATAATAAATAAATATACATAAATAAAGAAGAGATTGAAGAAGGAAGGAGAGAAGGATTAAGAAAACTTACTAGAAGAAGAAGGAAGGAGATGCTAGGGTTCTTGGATGGAGGAGATGGTTATGGTGTCCATGTGAAGGGGGTAGGGGCAGCGGCTTGGTGATGGTATAAAGAAAATTAGGGTTTTGGTAGAGGAGACTAGGTTGGGATTTTGGTATTTAGAAGAGAAGGGGGGTATTTATATATATACATATAGATGGGTAGAGAGAGGGGATCGGCCTAGGGGGTGTGCGTACGAGTAAGGGGGCACGGGATTGGAGATGGGGTAGGATTACGATGGATAATTATTTATTAAGAGGTTTCCTAATTAGGTTGTTCGTTATTAAATAGCCAATAACTAATCCAATAATTAATTAATGAATATTATTTGATTTGATTTGATTCTAAGAGAATAAGTCAAAGATTTGATTCATGAATTTAAATAGGTGGATGCTACCAAAAATGGATGGATGGAATATTTAAAGTAGAGGATTTCCAAATATAGAATTATTAGAATTTTTTTGGCTCTAAAAGTGGATTAGGTGCAAAGGTTGACCCTATCTCAAGAAGGTTTCAAATTCTATCCTCCTAAAATAAATTTTACATAATATATATATATATATATATATATATATATATATATATATATATATATATATATATATATATATATATATATATATATATATATATTAAATACAAGAAACTACGGTTGTTACACTAGTGTCATACTAATGTTAAATGATTGAATTTTGTATCACACAAAGATCCTACGAGCTCCCATGTAGGCTACTTCCTACGTAGGGCGATGTAGATTTTGGGATCGTTCTACGTAACTAATGTCCAAACTACGGTGAAGTATCCTAATAAAATAATTAAGTTTTAATTAATTATTAGGATAAATATAATAAATATAAAATACACACAAAATATCTATTTTTGGGTGAGAGGGTTTACAATATATCCAACTTACAAGAATTTTATCCTCGAAATTAAAAAAATAAAGTATGATTTGTTAAATCCTCCAAATTCTTATCTAAGTCAAGTCAACCGTAATCTTCTTAAAATCTATTCAAATCCATTATAGTCTCTTCAAAATTAAAATAACCATTATTTAAATCAAAATTCAACCTATCGTAATCTCTTAACGAATTTTCAATAATCAAAATTTAAATCAAATCTATATGACATATTCAAATTTAGATAACCCACATCAAATTTTTAATCATGATTCCAACTATCGTAATCTCCTCTAAATTTTTAAATAATAACAACTCTAATCTAATCTTATTCCAAGTTTCAAACTTAAGAATTTTGTACTCATCAAGTTTCAAATTCAATTTCCATCATCAATATTTCAAATAGATGATCCAACAATCATAATTTAACTTTTAATTCAATTCATCAAATTATAAAATTTTGAATCCAATCCATCTATGTTCAAGTTTTAAAATTCTATATTTTTCCTCAAAATTTAAATCGATGATTCAATCTCCAATATTTAAAATTTAATTATGTGCTCAAATTATAAATATTTGGTCCACAATATCAAAATTTTAAAATCTATTCTATAAGGCATTCTTATCCTTAAAGTTAAATCCTCATCATCATAATCATCAAAAAAAAATCTTTAAATTAATTGACTTAAATCTTTCAATCTTATCTTACTTGATCACGGTCTAAGATTTTTATCTTCATATAACATTCGGCTGAAGTTTACAATGCAACTTCTACCCAACTTATAATTTATCCATCTCTCATAAACACCAAACTATAAAAAAAAAAATTCAATCATTCAATAATGCTTACTAATCCTCAAAATCTTAACACAAAATATCTCATATGTGATATGTCCTTAATTACAAAGATATTTACAAAGTAATATGATTGGCCTATGGGGTATATCTAGTACTATCCATGTGTCAAACTTATTTCAAGCACGAGCGTTCATCTTTCTGAAATAGGGAAAGACAAAAAAAATAAAGATTCAAGGAGGAGGTGTAGAATACAAATACGGGATTCAAATCGGTTAAAGAATTCAAAAGGGAGTTGTCTAGGCAGTTGTGGATTAAAATCTTATTTTTGGTAAATTTATATTCGCATGCTTATATCAGTACAGTTATGTAAATGATACAATATGCTCTGACCTGTCTAAAGGGAAAGTATATTTTTCTAAAAAGCTAAGTCAGCTATATCTCAATCCACGTAAAGTAGTCATACGAAGAGCGAACCAAGCATACTAAGATTAGCTAGACCATAATACACTGATTCTAATTTAGAAATATATTAGTGTAGGCCTCCACTAATACATATGTCAGGAACAAGCTCGATAAAATGATAAGCTTGCAAAACTAGGCTGTAATAGCAGCATGAGTCAAGATAGTCCAAATAATATAAATACATGGGATTATGATGAGTGAAAGTATAAATAGTTCAAGTTTATCAAGAATCTAAGACTCTTTCAGTATTTGTGCCTCTACAGTTATCATGCTAACTTTGTCTAAGTCTCTGGTCGACCAAATAGGGGTATGGGCCTCTAAAGCTCTACAGTCTGAATAAACATTATCTTCTTATGCTAGCATATAGTTAGTGTCATTCAATTACACTTCATTAATGGGTTAAAAGGACTATAGGATACTAGGTTGTGAGGCATGCTACCCAACTTACGAGAATCAACTAATATTATAACTGCCTTAAGGAGATTCTACAAAATAATCTTGTTCTTGTAAATAAAGTAGAAACTCTTGTTGGGGTATACGAGGGAAAGATCTTGGTACTTATTAGGGTATCCTGTTAAATTATAAAACTCTATAGGTAATGGTAATCTGAAACTGAATGCGCAAATATGCATCAAAGGTTAATAAATACATCCAAAACATATAAAATATAGTTAATCCTGCTATAAATGAAGCTATTAGTGTGGTTTTATACCTGAAAGTAGCTACCAATCTTTTATAAACTTTCTCCTGAGAAAGATCCCGTGTGAGATAGTGTTAGTCTTAATCATAGTGCTTATAGAATAAAAGTGTTAAAATTAAGAATGGAGAAGTTACTGGCTCTCAAGTGAAAGAGGATATAACCTGTATTGAGGTATGTGGAACAGATTACTTGATTCAAAACTAAAGGATAATCATAAAATCATAATCTAAATGAACAACTCAAACTTATCAAGTTCTAAATACTAAGAATAAAAATTTAAAATTTAAGGTTAACAACTCTAATCCTGCCAAATCTATATCCTAATATAAAAGGAATCATTTGGCCTACAATTAGAAGGGTAAGGTAGCACGATTTGAAAGATGAAAAAAAATTTAGTCATCGCATAAATAGCGAGCGTTAAGGTTTCGAAGAAACAAGATATAAAAGTAAATAGAGAGACTCTTGAAAATATTATAGTTTTCTAAGGGTAGGTGGTATGCTAGTCTCTGTATTTGAGGTATGATCAAGGAAAATATTCTAATCATTCAATAGGTTTTAATGATTATAGAGTATTGACAAAGAATCTATGTTTGAGGAAAAGAGTAAGTAACTCATAGATAGTCAGATAATCACGGAGGTTCCTAAGAGAAGATGGGTTTCGCTAGGGTATGATGGTCTCCTAGATTGGTACGATTAGAAAATATTTAAATCAGTTGCAAGGTCGAATGTTTAAGGCAATACCAATGGAATTACGTAAAAAGAAAATAATGTTACTCAAGGTTGAAGGGTATGACTCGGTCGATGGCTTATGGGTACTCAAACATGAATACAATGATCAGGGTACTAAGTGATATGCTAAGCTAAAGATAGGATACTCATATCATACTAGGACGTTGGTTCTTTCATCTTGGTTTCCTAAGATAATGCTTTGCTAACTGTCAAGGTACAAATCCAAATTTATAAGCCATGTTAGCTCCTATATAATATTACTATGGAAGTCATGTTTAGTCCTAATTTCTAGCCTTAAATTTCTTTGGGTTCCTTAATACTAGGGTCAAGCAATATGGTTAATTTTTAACTAAACTTAGTAGTGTCTATATTGTACTCAAGTCATGCTTAAATATGGCAAGGGATAATGGTCGATTAATTTATAGGTGAGGGATGCTAGGGTTCATTAGATATACCAAACTTAGTGGAAAGTTAATATTCTAGTTGTATTCTTAGTAGGAATGCCACCCTAATTATCTTCTAACCCTAACAACAAAGATTTCTATATTTTGATAGAAGATCATACTCAAGAAATAATCAAGAAAGTACAGTCATCCCTCCAAAATAGGGAGAGGTGAAGGGTCAATGAAAGTGATGTCAAAGGAGTGAAGCAGATACAATTACGAAGGCCAAAAGAGATAGTCAAGCTCAAAGAATTTTGGAAGAAAATTATAAAAGTTGGTCAAGTAAGTGGATGAGATCCTATACTCTAATTCTATTTGTAGGCTTGCTTGGTACAGTAACGTAACCAAGAAAATACTCTCGACCTGCATAGGCCACCATTAAAAATATATCACATCCCAGTCCCAAAATATGTAGGACTAGGAATACGTAAATATGCCAACCGTATGTACATGGCAACTCTAATATATGGAAACCATACACATACGTATGATATTTTATGAATAATAATAATTCACAAGTGGTATATACTTCATAAGTCATAGGCAATAATAATCTCATCCACAACCAAATAGAAATATATAACCCAATATGGCAATATACCAAGTAGGAAACAATCGAGAAGAACTAATAGTTGGGTGGAGACAAATTCACTACCAAACTAGAATATGAAAGACAACAAAATAAGTATATCATCTAGTAACCAAGAAGTTCTAAGGTAAGACCTCCTTGAAAGAGAAAAAGTAGTCAGTCTTGGTTCGTGCTCCTACAAATAATCATGATCTTCAATACCTGGAAAGGGTTCTAGGTCCTGAGAGGGATATAACAAGTACACAAAAAATCGACATGCATGAAAGTAAAGCAGAAAATAATAAATAGGGTAACTAAACCATCTATATGATGTGTACTCGAGATATCTCTAATGGCACATAAGGGGGCAAAAAAAAAGAAGAACAATCATCCCACCAGTCGTTCCACAGAACTCGGAGGTACACGATATACACCATTTACACCATTAGAAACAGAAATCCCATACGCTCACTAGTAGATTCTTCCCTCCCCATGTACTATCCAAACCGTATATGCAGTACAAACATAATGCAAGATGTCAATAAAATCTAGAACTAACTAACACCAACTACTAACAAAAGATACGAACTCACGTATCGATGCACGGTCGACAGGCTAGTCCATGCACTCTCTCACTCAGACAGTGAACATGTTTGAAACAGTGTCAGGTCAGAAGATACCACGTATCTTTACAACATACTAGGTAAGTTAATTACTTTGAAGTTGCTTACACACATCTAGAAAAATAAAACTAGGCATAATGTAAACTAAATAATACAATCAAGCAAGATATACTTGTCTGCCAAGCCAAGCTGCGAGCACAATAAATCTGGTCCAGAGCTCTCCATAGGAACGTCATGAACACCTACCAATTAATTATTACTCTAATTAGACTCTTATTCTTCTAGTCAAATTAAGTTATTATCTAGTTAATACTCCTACGTTGGTTGCACATGGAAGTAACTCGACACCAAAATATTACTAACCATCAAACATTATGAAAAACTATTTTTAAAATATTATTTAATAAAAACTATTAATTCTAGAATTTATTCAAAATATAGGATTTTTGTGATAGGGTCGTCTCCTATAAATTTTGAGTCCAAAACCAAGTAGAAATCAAAACTAGGTCATAACGGGTTACCTACTAGTCACCAAAAATAAATTTTTACCAAATAATTAAATCTAGAATAATACTTAAAAATTCAGAATTAAAATATAATAATATAATTCTAAATTCTAAAAATATAGGTTTTTGGTCAGGGTTTAAGTCTAACATTGACGGGGTCATATTTTGTCAAAACTAGGTCAACTTGCTACATAAAACACCTAAAATTCTAATTTTTATAAATAGAAATAAAATCTGAATAAATATGATAAAATCAGTAATAAATACAATAAATAATAATTCTTTTTTCCATACAAAAATAATTACGATTTTATTATCTACAAGTTGTTCCTATTAGGGTTGGCAATCAAACTTGGTAGTATGCATACAAAAGGGGTGGTACATGGGTGTTGTGATATCAAAATAATATTTTTTTAATAAAAATTTAGAATATATAATTTTTGGAAAAAAATTCATCAAGAAAATTTTAAGTTTTTTTATCTTATGATCAAGTCCTAACAAGGTCCAAGGGTCTCCAACATGCATACATCAAAATTAGGTCAAAACTATCCATAAAACATGCTCAAAAATCTATTTGAATAAAAATTAATAAATCTAGAATTATATATAAAAACTGAATATATTTCCTATTAATAAAATCTATATAAATACATTAACAAGAATTAAAGAGGATTTTAAAGAATATTTCACACATGCACCAAACTTTAGATTAAAACCCAAAACTAGGGTTCATGGATTGCATGGGTTCTTTAAAATAAAATAATAGAGTTTACATTATCATACACATATATAATATATAAATATACATAAATAAAGAAGAGATTGAAGAATGAAGTAGATAAGGATTAAGGAAACTTACTAGAAGAAGAATGAAGGAGATGTTAGGGTTCTTGGATGGAGGAGATGGTTGTGGTATCTATGTGAAGGGGGTGGGTTGGCGGCTTGGAGATGGTATAAAGAAAATTAGGGTCTTGGTAGAGGAGATTAGGTTAGAATTTTAGATTTTAGATGAGAAGGGGGGTATTTATTTATTTATATATATATATATATATATATATATATATATATATATATATATATATATATATATATATATATATATATACATATATATGGGTAGAGAGGGGGGATCGACTTAGAGGAGGCGTGCGTACGAGTAAGGGGGCGCGGGTTTGGAGATGGGGTAGGATTAGGATAGATTATTATTTATTAGAAGATTTCCTAATTAGGTTGTTTGTTATTAAATAGCCAATAACTAATCCAATAACTAATTAATGAATAAGATTTAATTTGATTTAATTTGATTCTAAGGGAAAAAATTAGATATTTGATTCATGAATTTAAGTAGGTAGATTCTACCAAAAATGGATGGATAGAATATTTAAAGTAGAGGATTTCTAAATATGAAATTATTAGAATTGGATTGGCTCTAAAAGTAGATAAGGTGCAAAGGTTGGTCCTATCTTAAGAAGGTTTCAAATTCTATCCTCCTAAATTAATTCTAATATATATATATAATTAATTATTCTATTTTAAGTCACTATTGTCCAATAAATTAATTCATGTCTTTGGGTTGGGTATTTGGATTGGAAAATAATCATTAATAAATTATATATATATATATATATATATATATTAAATATAAGAAACTCCGGTTGATACACTAGTGCCATACTAATGTTAAATGATCGAATTTTGTATCACACAAATATCCTACGACTTGTGTCTCCCGTGTTGGCTATTTTCTATGAAAGGCGATATAGATTTTGGGGTCATCCTACATAACTAATATCCAAATTACGGTGAAGTATCTTAATAAAATAATTGGATTTTAATTGATTATTAGGAATAAATACAACAAATATAAAATACACATAAAATACTTATTTTTGGGTGAGAGGATTTACAAGAGTAGTACCCATGAGTGTATAGGTGAGTATGATAGTGTTAGTGTGTATTGTGCTAAATGATAGGACTCGTGCTAAATGTTGGGGATTCTGTATTAGTGAGGGTAGATGTGAGCGCACAGGTATATGTCTAGTATGGGTGTATCAACTAGTACATAGGGATGTGGATGTGTTAGTGAGTGATGTGAGTGAGAACATGAGGTGTGAAGCAAAGTACAAGTGTGGGTATTTCATGAGTATCATGTAATGGAGGTTTAATATCAGAAGTATCAATAGTGTGCCAGTGGAAAGATTAGTGTTAAGCTGGTATCATAGCATATTAAGTGCATGAGTCGATGACAGTTATAGATTTAGTGAGTAGAGTATCAACTTAGTATTAGTAAAAATCTTAAGAGTGAAATTATTGTTTCATAATAAACGAAAGAAATAAAACTAGATTTATACGAAACCCTTTCTTAGGTTTACAAACAAGAAGTACTATTAATCCTATACGAGGATGTCAAGTACAAAATTTAATCGGGGTAAATATTGCTATAGGAGTCTGATCTGCGGTCGATCACTTTGTCCCTTGGACCATACGATGATGAAGAAGTACTGTAGAAGGAGAAGCTTCAAAGATTGTAAAGGGGAGTGGATGCTTGATGCCAAAATCATCGATCACTACTCTCTGTCTGTGCTCTGGATTCTTCTCTCTAAAAAAAATCAATTTCCGACCGACCTCAGAGTTTTCGACCTTGGACCTCTGTCAATAGAGGTCTCTATTTATAGGATTTTAGTGACAGTAACCGTCCAGCCAGCGTAGAAGCCGGATAGTGGAGAATGTAGCACTTTTTATGCGGCGATTATAATAACTGCCACCCACGTATAAATGATCTTCTGAATCTGTGTGTGACGCGTGTCCCATGATGAGGTAACTGCCCCTTGCGTAGAAAAGGTTGGCATCGAAGCCAATAACTGTCACCATGGCGTAGGAGCCAAGTATTTGTCGAGTTGGCGTAGAAGCCAAGTAGGTGTAGAAGCCTTGCAGGCGTAGAAGCCTGGTGCTGCGTGGATAGGTCGCTAGCGTAAAAGATAGCTGATCCTCCTTTCTTGACTGAGGTCTTGAGCTAATTCTGGACCAAATATTCTTATCACGCATTAATGCAAATATAACCTGAGTTGACGTATTCCGAGGAGATAGCGTACGGCGTACTCCTTATAGTTGGAAATAGCCAGGTGGCGTATTATGCAGAGGTGATGATGTGGACATATTAGCCGTAATTATGGCTCACCCAGTATTTGAAAATAGAACCAAATCTCATGCATTAAATGCAGAGATCTGCCCCCATCACGCGCATTAACTGCCGAGACGTGCCTCGAGCTCTGTACGAAGAGCAGCTTTTGATGTGGCGGTTTATTTTGTCTTTTGCTGAGCATAAAAGCTCATATCTGCCTGTGTAAAACTAGGCAGCGTATTCCCTTGAATGCGTAAAAGTAATTTATATCAAGGAAATGTTACTAAACGATGGTCTGGGTCTCTGTGCCGAATCATCATTACAGTCATCGTCTGGATAGTTGTGCGGTACTCTTTGTCAGGAGTCAGGTTCACTGCATGATCTGACAGGTTCATTCAAGGAATACGAAGAGTTCTCCGTACAACTTCCTACTGCATTAAAAGAGAGTAGGTTTTACGCCGAGGGAGCGATGTAACAACCTTTTTATGCCGAAGCAGTCTGAAAATACTGTATTACGCGGGCTGTTCTGGAGCTATATTTTATGTTGTACTAGCGATAAAGCTCTGTTATACGCCGATGGCTCTGAAGTCATGTTTTATGCCACACAGTACTGAACTACTACGTATAACTCTGCAGCGTATTTTTCATGCTTCTACAAGACCCCCTTCAAAGTTTTTAAATTCTTCGTAATTTGAAACACTTTGAAAGAAGCATGAAATGGTCAAGTCTGACTCGTTCCTCGAGGCTGATTTCTTGGGATTTTTGGGAGTTTGTTGGGATTCGGTGTGTTCTCTCTTGCCTATATAAAGGCTGATGAGTTAACATATTCTTTCCACACTTCCTTCACCACATAGAAATGGTTGCCGAGTTATGTCATACTGACTTGAGAAAGAAGAAGAAGATAATGTTCTTCCCATTCATAAGGAGCCAAAAAAGAAGGTGTCTTCGAGCAAATATCCTCTGCAACGATGGATCATAGAAGGATATCATAGCTTCCTTTGTTCGGGATGATCAGCAATTTCATATGGCTATTCGTCCGGGAGAGAAGAAGGGTCATATTAGACTACACAGCTTGCAAGCTGTATTTTCTTCCATCACGACGGTGGACGAGGGCAGACAAACTGACCCTGTCTTCCATTATTGAGTTGGGTCTGAATCCCAACTCAATCTGTCATGGCGTACGGAGGATGGGCTCTTGAATAATTTATACAGGCCCAGTTTTGTATCCTTCCGCCATTAATTATTTTCTTGTTAATCGGCCGCGAAAATCGACTAACTACTGAAGAAGATGGAAAAGATCTCCACCAATACGAGAACCTGACAGAACAGACTCTTGGTTTGATCCTTAAATGAAAATGAGAAACCCTTGATAGAACAAGGATTTTCATCATATGTAATCATGAAGATGAAAAATCCTTTGTAAACTGGATTTCCATCATATGTAATCATGATTAATAAAACTGTCTTCTTTTACGCATATGATGATTTGCCATATTCTTTGCTGTGATAAAGTCTGAATATGTGTAACTTTGACACGTCTGAATAACTTTACGCCGACTCTGATAAAAAGAGTATCTGGTCTCGTCCCGTCTTTTATGCATAACTAAAGATGCGTAGAAAGCTGCTTAGCATTTAAGTCGCATATTCGAACTGTCCTGCTATTTTAGACGAGGAGTCGTGTAGAATTCTGAACTGTCACTTCTCTGATAAGAAGAATTCTTGTTCAGACCATCATCTTCAAGACTGATTTCCCGAAAATCCCTTAAAAATAGGGCAAGAAATGGCTGTCAAACTGACCATGCTTGAACTGTAGAGAAAATATCCAGACTGGATTTTGGATGAACTTCACATCGACCCAAGAAGAAGAGTCATTTTCGATACTGAACCTTGTATGCTTTTGGTACTGGGGATGTTTTGAGACCAAGAAGGAGCATCTTCTGTGTGAACTCTTATAATTGGCTGTCTTGAGAATTGTTCAGATATACGCATACTCTGGCCTACGTATTTTAAGATATGCGGAAAGTCATAGATCCGTAATGTAGGTGAGCATAAAATCATAAGTTTGTGGCCTCTCGAGCGTAAAAGCTGCTAAGCATAAGAGCATCCGGGCATAAAACTGTAGATCTATAGCCTCTGAAAAGAAAACTTCCGAGCGTGAAGTCATAGATTTGTCGCCTCTGAGCGTGAAATCATAGATTTGTAGCTTCTGAGCGTGAAGTCGTAGGTTTGTAGCCGCTCGAACATAAAATCTACCGAGCATAAAAGTATCCGGGTGTAAAACCATAGACTTATAGCCTCTGAGCGTAAAACCGTAGATTTGTAGCTTCCCGAGCGTAAAAAGCTTCTTAGCGTAAAATCACGAATCTACTCTGCACGAAAAACTTTTTGAATTCGCTGACTGTCCGTCTTTCCTAAATGATAGGCTGACGTGGCCCCGAATCATAACCGAATATTAAATATCAGATTTGTTTAGGAATTCGAGGAGTCTATCTGAACTCTATAAATACCCCAAGGCCTTCAGAAAAGAAACTCTTCATCTGTTTTTGCAAAACCTTTCGTCTCTTCGAGAACTCTTCTTCGTTTCTTCTCTGAGTACTCTGAGTTTTTAGCAATGGCACCGAAATAATCTTCCACCACCAAGAAAAAGAAAGCTGCCTCCTCTTCTCGCTCTTCTGCCTAAGCAAGAGCGACTCCCATCGGGCTGAATGAACCTCGCTTTGAACGAAGTGTCCTACCGTCAAGCTGTGCGTCGGGTGTTATAGGTAAAGCTTTTGGGACGACAAAAAATAAAGAAAACCCTTTGCACATGTTGTACGTGAACGCACTAGGTCATCTTCTGTGTTGAGAGCCTCTTCGAGGAAGATGATGCACAGGGATATTTTATCATTTATGCCCACATTCCTAATGTGTCAGCGTAAAAACTCCATATTTTCACAGTCTGGCGTAAAAGCTTTGACTTTCAAAATTTGCCGTATACTACAAGCTTTGAGTGTTTCGATCTGGATGAAAATTCTGGCGTAACAACTCAAATTTTGGCAGTCTGGCGTAAAAACACAGACTGTCAGATTTTTGTGTATACTGTCAATCTTGAATTTTACGCCTAGATAATAGATTCCAGCATAAAAACTCAAGTTTTTACAGTCTTGGTGTAAAAGCACAGACTATTGATCTTTGGCATAAACTGCCAGACTGTAATATCTAGTATAGAATCTGATATGTTCTTCTTGTATTTTGTAGTTAACTTACAAATTCCTCCGTTGGCTGAGGTGATGGGTTCTGCTGCTGGGATGCTGAACTCCAATTACCTGGAAGATTTGTCCCATGTGACATTTCCTATTTCGGGACCCCAGTATCCTGAAGGAAAGGGAAGTCTGATATCGTCTCAAGGAGAGCGAATGCTGTTAAGCATGATTAACGGAGAGCCCTTGATGTATATAGACGGGGCCAAATACATAAAACCAGCTTTCCTTTTCGGGGATATGATTGACAAACAATCCCAGACGAAGCCCAAGAAGGAAGACTGGGTTTTTACTGCAGGGGGCATGGTCATGTACCTGCCCAAGATGCTGAGAGATTACCCTATCTCAGCATTCTTCCATGCCACGCATCCGAGGAAGATGTCGTGGACCCTGACCCCTAATCTTCACGGCCAGTCGGGGAAGATATTTTATCAGAAAGGGTCTGACCAAGGATCATTTGTGAGCCACCCTTCAGGCCCTGTAATGCCTTTCAGGGGATTGTTTTCGGGCAGTATCCCAAGTGAAGATACCTCACTGCTCCAACCAGTCCAATTGCCGACTGTCTGCAATGACTTTATGGGGCATGGAGGAGTGTACCCCAAGGTTAATCCTCGGACCAACGGGTGGGTTAGCCCTGGGAATCTTCGATGGGCTCGTTTAAGTGCCTGGGCCTTGAAGAACTTTCAGACGGAGCTGGAGAGCATTGGTCTGTACGCGGCTGTGAGTGCTACTAGTGTTGGGTTACCTCTAAATCCCAACCTGTTTTTGGCTTTGATGGAGAGGTATATCTCGCTCACTGGGACTTTTGCCACTCCGCTATGGGAGTTGGGATTGGCCCTTCTGGAAATGGCAGAGATTTCAAGACTGCCAATGGGGGATACTCCTTATAAAGAGTATGTTACCACAAACCAGGAGTTGGGGGATGCAAACCCTCGGGTGGTGGCAGTGTACAAGGAGTTAATGAGCCATTATCTTGCGTGCACCACCTTCTATAATGAGCCCTCTGATTTGGCTCATACCAACAAATGGGCGTCTTATCTCTTCTTTCATCATGCCCGAGATGCTAAGCCCGACAAAGTCGTGGATAGCAGGGATAAGCCTTTGAGCATTCTGAGCGTGCTTAATGCTCAAGTAGTCGATGATCTTATTAAAGACGCCGGGGCTTCAGATCGAGTTCTTGATGAAGGGATAGGGAAATATTCCGCAGGCACTAAAGCCTACAGTTATATGAGGTATTGCCGCAGGCCTCTGTCAAAGGAAGCTCAACTGGCTGGCTTTCTCTCTGTATGGCTACGCCGACTGGTAGTACTAGGCATTGCATCTTCGGATCACATTCATCGTAACACCTTATGGCCTGCGGTACGTTTGGTGTTTGGGGCAAGACTTGGCCTGCTCCCTGCCATGGTATGTCGGATACAAGCTGGCCTGAGGGCCATTACTGATGGGCTGCTTGTTGATGAAACACGGTGTGACAGCTTTCCGAGGGTAGAATTACCGTTCCTGTATTTGATGGGATGGTTAATTCTTCATAACCCCAGGGTGATATCTCCCGGCTCTGCCAGTAGTTCGGGGAATAATTTTTTGTTGAATTACAAGAATTCCACTTGGAACATAACGACCGTAGTAGACTGTCAGCGAGCATTAAATTTTGCTCATAGCTGGAAGCTCTTCTTTATCGTCCCCACTGTATATCTCAATCAACAGGGGACGAGACTTCAGGATTCAGGTGAAGGGAAGATCGTTCTTTCTCCTGAAGCTTTTTATTGGTTGGTCTGCATTAGACCTTCCCATTTGTTGTATAGAAGTGAAGACCATTGCTTCTTGGAGCCCTACCTGCCTAAGTCGGTTTGCCAGGAAGTTTAGGTATGACCAATTGCAGGTAGGAAATGCCATCACCCGCTTCAAGTCCAGAGGTGGGCTTATTGACGAAGCGAGAGGATGGCGGTACTTCATAATGGGTTATACCGGAGCGGCCTTTACTGTGCCCGCGACTTCTCTCTCTATAGAGTTGTGCCTCCTCCATTCGTATGCCCAATTTATGTGGCCACCAATACCTTCCATCATGATTTTAATATGCGTAGAAGTTTCAGGATGCCCTCTTCTAAGTCTGCTGGAAGAGAGGATGTCCCATTAGTCTCCTCTTACGAAGGTGAAGACCCTGTCGGTACAGATGAGTTTTTGCTGACAGTACCGAGAGGCGTAATACCTCCGCCTGCAGAGCCTCTGGTTATCCCTAGGAAGCAAAGGGCTCCTGTTCTAAAGGAGACTTCCCCTCACAAGAAAAAGAAACCTGTTAGTGGTCCTGTCAGGATTTCTAGCCCTGAGGCTCCTAGGAGTGAACCTGCTGTTTTTCCTGTTGGGGATAAACTTTTGACTAGAGGTCCTTCGCCTATTAGAGAGGGAACCTCCACAGTTTCGGCTGGAAGTGCCGGAGATTCTTTGCTCAAGGCTGCTGTCGCTGCTACCGCTTCAGGTAATGGTACGAGATCGCCTTCGAGGCCTAGCAAAATAAGAATATCTTTATCCAGACAAGTAACGGGAGTAACCCCTGCCGCGTTTGTAAATATATTCAACGAGATTCCACCCGATGAGCCTCGAGTGGATCTTGGTGAAGACCTGGAAGATTACATGCCTGTGTCAGTTGGCACACCCCCTTCTCCAGGTATGACAGCTCGCTTAGTATTATTAAGAAATAATTTAGCTGTACTGGTTGCCAATGCGACATAAATACCATCGGCCATGGGTAAATGTCGTCTTTACGCCTCTTTTAGAAAAATTAACATCATGTTGATATTAACTTTCTCTTGTCTTCTTTTCAGGGGAAGACATCTACGGGGAGGGCAGCGTCGACGCAACTTTTGGCTTTGTTGCAGCTCCTACCGATGACACGGAGGTGCCCAACTTTGAAGAGGAAACATTTTTGGGTACCGGTTCGCCCGAAAAAGTTCCGATATCTCGAGAGAAGGATGAGCCTGTCATTACGACTATGCCTCCTTTGAGTACGCCAGCCACTTCGACCGTTGTCGGTGACTCTACCTTTGTCGTGCCCTCTACTGAAGCAACGACTGTGACGACACCCTCTGCAGTCGTTCCTGAAAGGGGATTCTCCGATATTGCAGCCACTCCCAGCGTCCAATCTGATTTTGCCATGCTGATTGAGCAGTATAGTAGTATTTTCTACACCACTTTGAAAACGCTGATATCAATGGTGCTGGAGAAGAATCTAGGTTTTGAGGCTCTGAGGCGGTCCTCCCAGTTTGTGATAGCGTCGATCAGAGATTTTAACGACGCTGGAAGAGCTGATACACTGGAGCAGATAGTTAATGGTTTGGAACAACCTATTAACAATAATTTGCAATTATCCCAGGGCAGCCTTGATGACCTGATTCGGGCTGAATATGACTCTTTGACTGCGAGGCTTGTCGGGGAGATGGAAACTCTGAGCAAGTCCATCGAGGCTCAGCAGAAAGAGATGAATGAAGAGAATACCATATTGGAGTATGTCATTCCCTAGCTGGCCATGTGCGAGGCCAATTATGAGACAGAGGCAGCGAGGATCCATAAATTGGAAGATGACCTCGCTAAGGCCAAGGAGAGTGCTCTATCTTTGTCGGCAGCTCGGGATACGTTAAATGACCGAAGGAAAGTGGCTCAGCAGAACCTGACACGTGTGGGTATCATCCACGCAGATTTTATACGTGCTCGGTCTGAAATGTCTGCCTTGAACAATGAGGAGGCAAGGTTGGAGCGGGCTCGCGCTACCGTTTTAAGCTCCAAGAATGAGAAGATGGCCGCACTGGCGCAACAGATCCGTGATTTGACTGCTCCTTCCCAATGATGTACCTTTTGCTTTTATATATAATTTGCTCTTTCTAGAGATAATAAAGAGACTTTATCTGACTTTGTGGACCCATCATTTTTGAATATAAATGACAGGCTAGGGTGAAAGTGATATCAGAGGTAATATGGACGTGATATACTTTCGGTAAGCTTCAGCTGGACATATCTATTCAGAGGTTATATGGATATAATAGAATATAATCCAACTAAAATTTGTACACAAAATACTATCAGAGGTAATATGGACGTGATAGGTTTTGATGTTCCAAATTAGTTAAACATATCTATTCAGAGGTCATATGGACATGATAGAATATGATCCAACTAGTTCTTTGGAGGTAGTATTGTCAGAACGAGATCTTCACCTACTCCGTTGAGCAAAGGAGATTAAGCATAGTACCTCTTCAGAAATTTGCCGTTGATAGGAGCCATTAACAAGTCTCCATTAGGCATGGCTAATCTGTAAGCGCCGTTTGAGAACGTCGTCTCAATCACATAAGGGCCTTCCCATTTGGGCTAGAATTTACCCTTACTCTTGTGAGTAGTGATCATTGGCCTCTTCATAGCTAGAACTAACTCGCCAACTTTGAACACTCTTTCCTTCACTTTTTGATTAAAAGCTCTGGAAATGCGTGCCTGGTAGAACGCGATACGCTGTTGTGCTTAAAGGCATTTCTCATCTAATCCTTCTAGCTCTTGAAGCCTTAATAGGTCATTCTTTTCCTGAGTCAACTCATTAGCCACTGCTATTCTGAGTGATGGAATTTGAATTTTAATGGGGAGAACTGCTTTACTCCCGTAGACCAATGAGAATGGGGTACAACCTGTCGGTGCTCGAACCGTTGTGCGGTATGCCCAGAGGCATTCTTCGAGCTTCTCATTCCAATCTCTTTTGTTCGAAGAGACGAACTTTTTCAAGAGTTTGATAATGGTTTTGTTGAAAGCTTCCGCCAAACCATTAGCAGCATGATTGTATGCGGTAGAGGCCATATTTTTTATCCGATTTTTATTGTAAAATCGATGAAACGCTTGGCTGATGAATTGATGCCCGTTGTCATGAATTATCCTTCGGGGAATCCCAAAGCGATAAATGACATAATGTTTGATGAAGCTGATCATGTTAGATGTCTTCACCTCAACAAGAGGGATCGCCTCTGCCCATTTGGAGAAATAATCCGTGATGGCTAATATGAACCGATGACCTCTGGAAGAAGACGGGTGAATAGGACCAATGATATCCATACCCCATGCTTCAAAAGGCCAGGATGCCACTGTAGGATGTAAATGTTCAGAAGGTTGATGTATAAAATCTACATGAACCTGGCAGGCTTTACATTGTCTTGTATATTTTATTGTATCTGTGATCATAGTAGGCCAGTAATAGCCCATCCTCCTGATACGATCCTGTAGCTTAGGACCGGGTTGATGTGCTCCGCTTACTCTATTGTGAGCTTCACAGATAATTCGTTGTGCTTCATCACCAGAGAGACATCATAATAACAGTCCGTCGTATGTTCGACTATATAGATATTGTGAAGACGCATCAAAATAGAAGCGTAATAATCGTCTTTTGATGGATACTACTTCTTTAGGATCCTCCGACAAGATTCCGTATGCCACAAAATCTATAAAGGGACTTCTCCAGTCTCTCTTGGGAGGATCTGTGTTCACGGCGTAGCTGCGTTCTATGTGAAAGTTATTTTTCACACAGAATAAATCTCTGTTAAGAAGGATCACCGAATTCTGCCTTCTTATAGGAATAGCTAAATCTGCAGCTAGACTGGCCAGGGCATCAGCTTCTAGATTCTGAGATCGAGGCACATGCTCTAGGAAGAACCCCTTTAAAGACATAGCTATCTCGATCGTTGCTTGGTGATAAGGGATGAGGTCTGGATTACGGTCTTCATATATTCCTCTGACTTGATTGACGATCAGCAGAGAATCACCAAATGCTTCCAGATATTCGATGTCCAACTCTTTAGTGACTTGGAGCCCGATTAGTAGGGCGTTATACTCTGCCATATTATTAGAGCAGGGCTCGCTAAGAGAATATGCTCGATAGATGATGAGTTTATCAGGAGTAACCAGGACAATTCCTACTCCTGAAACCACGTTTCCCCTGGGACCTGTCCTGGAGGCACCATCAAAGAATAGTTGCCATGTATCACTTTCTATTACGGAATTACATTTTGCAACTTCGTCGAGAATGTCCTCGTATAGTTTAGAGGTTTCCGGAATTGGATGAGCAGCTAAGAAATCAGCCAAGGCCTGACCCTTTATGGACTTCTGCGGGACGTACACCATATCATATGGTGTTAGTAACATCGCCCAAGTCGCGAGTCAAGAATTAAGAACGCTTGGCTTGTTTATCAATACCCGAAGAGGATTGATCCTGGAGATGATATGAATAGTCTGGCCTGTGACATAGTGTCAAATTTTCTGAATGGTGAACATTAGGGCCAAATATTCTTTTTTCACTGGATTTTATCGGTATTCAGCTCCGACCATCATCCTGCTTAAATAGTAGATAGCCTGTTCATGACCCTCATCATTCTTCTGTGCGAGGAGAGCTCCCAGAGAATGATCCGTTACTCGAACATACAGCAAAAATGGTTTTTCTATGACGGGAGGTACCAGAACTGGAGGATTAGTGAGGTAGTGTTTGATATCATTAAACGCTTGCTGATAGGCTTCGTCCCATATGAAGGATACACCTTTCTTCATGAGACGAGAAAAAGGCTGACACCTTCCAGAGAGATTGGATATGAATCTCTTGATATAAGCCAGACGACCTTGAAATCCCCTGAGTTCTCTCAGATTATGGGGTGGTCGCATTTCTAGGATAGCCTTCACTATAGCAGGGTCCACTTGAATGCCTTTAGCGGTAATGACAAATCCTAGGAATTTGCCACTTGATACACCAAGAAAGGACTTTGTAGGATTTATTTTGAGTTGGTATTGGCGCATCAACTCAAATACTGTCTTTAAGTCTTGGATGTGATTATCCTTGAGACGGCTTTTGACAGCTATATCATTCACGTAATATTCCACTATTTTATATAGGTGCTCATAGAATATGTTACTCATAGCTCGTTGGTACGTAGCCCCGGCATTCTTCAGTTCGAAGGGCATGACCGTATAGCAATATACCCCCAATGGTGTCCGGAAGGCAGTATGTTTCTCGTCTTCAGGATGCATCTTGATTTGGTTGTATCCTAAAAATTCGTCCATGAAAGACATCTGTTCAAAATTGTATGTATTATCGATCATGACATCTTTGATGGGAAGAGGAAATTCATCCTTGGGGCAGGCTGTATTCAGATCTCGGTAATCGATGCAGACACATACTTTCCCAGTTTTCTTCATGATCGGGACAACATTGACAACCCAGTCAGGATGTTGTTCTTCCCGAATAAAGCCACAGGCTATCAACTTCTTGATTTCAGCTTCGATGGCGTCCATCATATCCGGACAAAACCGACGTTGATGTTGCTTCACAGGCTTCGAATTGGGTAATATGTTGAGTTTATGAGTAGCCACTTTTGGATCAAGACCTGGCATATCCTCATAATTCCACGCAAAGACGTCGATATATTTTCTTATCAACTGGATTATTTTTTCCCTTTTTTCTTTGGAAAGATTGTTACTGATAAATATCGACTTTGGTGAAAGTTCATCCCCAACGTCGATTTGGATAACTTTATCTTTAGTGGGAGGTTCTCTCTGCTCGAACCGGAGTTCCCATTGCGTATCCTTTTGCTGAGTCCAAGAGTCATTCTCAAACAGTTTAGATTCTTGTTCGTCTGCTTCGAGGGAATCTGTCAATATCGTATTTACTGATAATGCTCGTTCGAGATCATTAGATGAGTCGGAAGGCGTCGAGCTATCTTGATAATAGGACAAGATATTCTTATTTGACTCAGAAGTTGCAAGGGAGGTGGTATACCCTAACCCAAAATGAGTTCGTTGACAGTAGGGATCACCGTGCAACGACATTCACCTGCCTTTCCCGTAGTTGAGGCCTGGTTCCAGCTTCAAGTCATAATCTATACTTTGTATAATCTTTAAAGCTTGTGGGCTATATCTGTGAACCTGCATTTTTCCAGCATCGTCCTTAGGAGAATCTTCTTGTACAATCGGCTCATTGCGCATGCAACCGAAGACTATTGGATGCTGACTGCTACGAGTAGGCGGAACAATAAAGATAGACTCCTCTTGTGGCCCATATGTCGTTATGATATTAGATTGTGATGCTACTTCCCACACATACGGATGATAGGAATCTATAGCTTTCAAGAATCTTTGTGTTATAGGTTCTATATCGTTATGGGGATACGATTCCTGTTTAGGAATTTGAGCGTCAATGTACTAGAAAAGAGGATCTTTATTATCATCAGAAACCACGTTCCTGGTTGTATTTACATCAATCGGCTGCTTGTTGTGCCGAAGGTTGATGACCAAAGGTGGAGGCTTCTGGTTCAAAGTAATCAATAGAGGATCACCTCCTTTTCCTGACTTGGTTTTGTTCAGGTGGATAGCCAGGGGATCCATGACTTTCGGACGAGTAGTTCGCCCTTTCACCTTGATTGACAGAGGTTGCTCGGCAGAGGGTTCTTCTGGCTCCCAGTGGGATTCCTCCTCTATTTTGTCTGACACCTCCTCCATGTAGTCTTGGGTGTATAACATGGCATCGGAGTAGTAGGATTCTACTCCTTTGAACGGGTTAAGATCAGCAAACTCCGTTTGTACTGTTCCTTGGGTATCTACATATTTGAAGCATTGATGTAGAGTCGAAGGAACGATGTTGTGGTCGTGGATCCACGGTCTGTACAGCAGAATGTTATAGGACACCTCTGAATCATTGACATAGCATGTAGCCACTGATCTGAGGTTGCCAATCTGGATCCTCAGACGAATCATCCCCAATGGCTTACTTTTCCTGGCGTTGAAGTCCACGATTGTAGTGGTGGTGTAAGCCAATTCGCTGGTAGGAATCCTCAGCGGTCTGAGCAGACTATGAGGAATGATACTGATCGATAATCCCGGATCTATGTGAATCCGGTCCACCTCCATGGAACCAACGTATCC
Organism: Iris macrosiphon; assembly: GCA_036927795.1. Taxonomy (NCBI): domain Eukaryota; kingdom Viridiplantae; phylum Streptophyta; class Magnoliopsida; order Asparagales; family Iridaceae; genus Iris; species Iris macrosiphon. The sequence goes on from JAYESA010000016.1 coordinate 62,400,071, forward strand.
GGTGTAATAGAGGGGTCTTTCATGCTTGTTGTGTTTCAACAGTATGTCATCTTGAATGAAAGTGATATTCGGGACCACCTCCATCACACTATGGCATTGAGGACATGCCACAGGATCTTCATCAGGGGACTTGAGCTAGGTCAAGTATGCATCCGCCTGCATTAATACTTCACTCAGGACTTGACGAGTGTCTTTGGAGAGCCTAAGTAGTTCAAAAATGGACAATCTGGCTGGTGTATTAGCCAATTGGGCCAGGATGTCAAAGTTATATGGCTTCTCCAAACCTTTGTTTTGAATGATCTTCAAAGGTTTATCAAAGAACACTTATTTTTGCTTATCTTTGTCCACCGAATTTGGTCTAGAAGGACCTGCCTCTGGTACGACGGATTCAGGTTCTGAAGGCTTGGCAGCTGAAGCGTCTGCCGATGCATCTTCCTAACTTCCTCCATAGTCTTTGAGGTAGGCTTTCCCTGAACGGGTTCCAGTAGCCAAAATATCTTCTTCTGATGTCGCGGATACCGTAACCATGTGACATGGTTTATGCTTCGAGTTCTTTTAAGACTTAGCCTTAGCAGCTTGAGTCTCTTCCCCAATCTCTGATACCAGATATGGATGAACCCACATAATCTTGCCCCGTTGGGTAGTTAGGGGTACCAGGTCATGATTATGACCCCTGGCTGGAGGGAGATTAACGATGTTCATCGGTGTCCGGGAAATAGGTACAACACCATCCGAAACTTTTTGAGGAGGCAGATTGCCAAATTGAAGAGAGATCATGTTGGCTGTGACCGTCTTCTTGCTGTTGTACAGAGTGATGACTTTAGCATCGATCAACTCCTGGATTTTCCTCTTTAGTACATAATACGCCTTTGTGGGGTGATGTATGTACCTATGGAAAATACAGTACTTGGGGTTATTGGTACTGCCGACTTCATTAGGCCATTTTACCTCAGGGAGGGTAATCTTGCCGCTTTTGACGAGACATTCGAATATGCTCGGAATATCGTCGTCGTCAAAAGAGTATACCTCAATGGGACTGAAAGTCCTATGTTTCTTCTGTGTGGTTGCCACAGTCTTTTGCCTAGACATATTGATCGCCAGAGCTTCTTTTCCTTTGGAACCACGAGTATGGTCGCTGTTGGAGGATGACTTCTTACCTCGATCAGAGGTAGATATCATAATTCTATTATCACGCGCCTTCCGACTGTTGTCTTCAGCGGCCACCACTGAGATGATGAACGAGGGCCAATCATGGAACTGATATGGTCCTGTGAATACCGATATCACTGGAAGAAGATTCTTCCTGCAAATGTCTACCAATGCCGAGTCTGGAGCTCCAGGAGGCATTAGCAAAGTTTCTTGACAAAAACGTTCGATAAAAGTGTGAACGTTCTCTTTCTCCTTCTGCTTTACTTCGATGAGAGAGGATATAGACATGTCCATCCCTCCTTCGTAGAATCGCACGAAGAACAAAGTCTTGAAATCTTCAAAGGAAGTAATGCAGTTGTCCGCAAGACTACGGTACCACTGATAAGCCACTCCCGAGAGACAGCCTTTGAATACTCGAGTGAGAAGACCGTCATCATACTGAAATAGTTCATGTACTGGCTCGATGATGTCTTTTCCTCAAACAAAGCCATAGTCTGTGGTTTGTATTTAGGAAGGAAAGGGACCTCATCCCAGATAGCTGGGTAAGGCTAGTTGATTCCCAATTTCTTTAGCTGATCCTTATGTTTTAAGGCATCAAATTGGGCTTTCAATTCCTGCACTGCCTGCATCGGATCTTCAGCCGGTAGAGGGACCGCTAAGTAGTGAGAGATCGGTTGTATCGTAACTCCAACATGAGGCAATACATTCTCCGAATTAGGAAGTAGAGGAGCTGCTGACTCCTAATCTAGAGCAGGCTCCTGATTTGCATTGGATGGTGGTAAGTCCACCCCCACACGTATCAGAGTCGGAGGGACCGATGCTTGAGCTATAGCAGCTGTGTGTTGAGTCAGCATCATCTAGTGCATATTCTCTATCATGGACTGTATCTCTTTCAGAGATGTCTCCAGCACAGCGATGCGTTGCTCAGTACTTCCTGACGAGGAAGCCTTTTTGTGTTCATCTTCAATGGCATAGACCCCTATTTCTCTGGATGTCATTAAAGAGCTAGTATAGGTCTCTGTAGAGAATGACTCTATACTTTCAGTATCTGATTCGGGAAACTGGCGACCCCCAGTGTTGGAATCAAAAAAATACGAAGCCGGTTGTCGTGACCTTGAATGGGTGTTTCGGAACACCCCAGCTTCAATGTTCTCAAGGAGTTTATTGAATCTCTTTTGGCTTGGAGTTCTAGAGGGATAACATCTTGAATTTGACCTTCCTCTAGGAACGTGTGAAGCCATGTTCACTAATGCAAATGTAGGCTCTTCTTTTTGTAAAGGCAAAGAGTAGTTCAACCGGTCGAAAACCGACCGTTTTGCTTCAGAACAGCAATAATTAACTACAATTTTATGACTATTACAAGTGTGCTCCCTAGAGAGCGTAATAGACATGTTGGAAGATCCTCTATCTTTGCGCTTCTGGATCAGATATTCACGCAAGTCAGGAGGATTAACAGAGGAAGAAGAAGAAGGCTTATTCCTTCTGTTTACATCAATTGGCATGCGGATATTGGGAACCATAACTTTTCCCCTGCCACCTATATACAGCAGTTCAGCCATCTTAGTAACAGATGATCCCCGAGGAGTGTGTCTCTCTGCAAACCGGGCCTTCTTTACGCTGAGGGGCTTAACCTGCCGTAATTTGGAGCTCTGCTCAGGCTGGCGTAAAACTGAGGAAGTCCTCAATCGGCCATCAGGTTCTCGCGTAATCTAGAGAGCAGGGAGATTCTTCTCTTGCTGGCGTAAAGGCTGAGAGGTTGGGAAATCTGCCACTTATTTTCCCTTCCGTAGATTACAGGGACCATATGCTTTTCCATGAAGGGCAGATGTATTTTTAATCGCGGAGCGCGTTTGAAATTTTTGATTTGGCGCTGAGGTATTATCAGAAATTTTGTCTGCCATGTCACAGACGGGAGACAGAGTTTTACGCGCAGAGCGTGAAGTAGACTTTTGGACTAGCACTGAAGCATTGCCAGAAGCTTTGTCTGTCACGTCACAGACGGGAGACAGGATTTTACGCGCGAGGCGCCCAGGTTGCGAAGCTACAACCTTGTGGGTCGGAGAAACCAGAGGGTCGGCAGGAATGGTAGAGGATGTCCGGGGCATCCACACCTTACGTAATTTCCTGTTATCTTGGACAGAGAGGGAGTGAGAGCTACCCCCTACTCGAAGCATATCTTTATAGGCGGATTGGTCAAACTGGACGACCAAGGTCTTCTTCATTGATCCTACTGATACTGCATCGTGTTGAGCAATTGCTTTCTCGTCAGATGAGAAAGAGATCCCCAGCAGAGTCCCCATCTTGTGTTTGATAATAAACGGAAGAAATAAAACTAGGTTTATAAGAAACCCTTTCTTAGGTTTACAAACAAGAAGTACTATTAATCCTCTACGAGGATGTCAAGTACAAAATTTAATCTGGGTAAATATTATTATAGAAGTCTGATCTGTGGTCGATCACTTTGTCCCTTGGACCACACGATGATGAAGAAGTGCTGTAGAAGAAGGAGAAGCTTCAAAGATTGTAAAGGAGAGTGGATGGTTGATGCCAAAATCGTCGATCACTACTCTCTGTCTGTGCTCTGGATTCTTCTCTCTCAAAAATAATTAATTTCTGACCGACCTCATAGTTTTCGACCTTGGACCTCTGTCAATAGAGGTCTCTATTTATAGGGTTTTAGTGACAGTAACCGTCCAGTCGGCGTAGAAGCCGGACAGTGGAGAATGTGACACTTTTTATGTGGCGGTTATAATAACTGCCACCCATGTATAAATGATCTTCTGAATCTGCGTGTGACGTGTGTCCTATGATGAGGTAATGCGTACAACCGCTGCGAGGATCACGGCATGCAAGCCACGTAGGTAACTGCCCCTTGCGTAGAAAAGGTTGGCGTAGAAGCCAATAACTGTCACCATGGCGTAGGAGCCAAGTATTTGTCGAGTTGGCGTAGAAGCCAAGTAGGCGTAGAAGCCTTGCAGGCGTAGAAGCCTTGCAGGCATAGAAGCCTGGTGTTGCGTGGATAGGTCGCTAGTGTAAAAGATAGCCGATCCTCCTTTCTTGACTGAGGTCTTGAGATAATTTTGGACCAAATATCCTTATCACGCATCAATACGAATATAACCTAAGTTGGCGTATTCTGAGGAGATAGCATACGGCATACTCCTTATAGCTGGAAATAGCCAGGTGGCGTATTATGCAGAGGTGATGATGTGAACGTATTAGCCGTAATTATGGCTCACCCAGTCTTTGAAAATAGAACCAAATCTCGTGCATTAAATGCAGAGATCTGCCCCCATCACGCGTATTAACTGCCGAGACGTGCCTCGAGCTCTGTATAAAGAGAAGCTTTTGACGTGGCGGTTCATTTTGTCTTTTGCTGAGCGTAAAAGCTCATATCTGCCTGTGTAAAACTAGGCAGCGTATTCCCTTGAATGCATAAAAGCAATTTATATCAAGGAAATGTCACTAAACGACGGTCTGGGTCTCTGTGCCGAATCATCAATATAGCCGTCGTCTGGATAGTTGTGCAGTACTCTTTGTCAGGAGTCAGGTTCACTACATGATCTGACAGGTTCATTCGAGGAATACGAAGAGTTCTCTGTACAACTTCCCACTGCATTACAAGCGAGTAGGTTTTACGCCGAGGGGGCGATGTAACAACCTTTTTACGCCAAAGAAGTCTGAAAATAATGTATTATGTGGGCTGTTCTGGAGCTATATTTTATGCTGTACTAGCGATAAAGCTCTGTTATACGCCGATGGCTCTGAAGTCATGTTTTACGCCACACAATACTGAACTACTGCGTATAACTCTGTAGTATATTTTTCATGCTTCTACAATTATCAGTTAGTGTACCAGAGTAATATTGATATTGAGTATGTTTTGGAGTAGGAGTACAGGTGTTCAAGGTAGGGATAATGGAAGGAGTGACCTGTATGAGAGTAAGTTCAGTAGGTAGTAGTATCTATCATTACTTCGAAAGAAGGAGTGCCTGCTCGCAAAGGGGGTCACAGTCCTAATTTGAATTCCAATTTCTTAAAGCAGGAGTTTACTGGGCTGAGAATGAAAAAAATACTACATCAAACAATGATAAACCCTAATTTCAAAGGGGAGGCCACGACCAATACTGAAATGCTTAATTTTGAGTGAAGCACCGGGGTGCTTACCGAATAAAGTGATAAATAAAGGAAAGTCAATCAGTGGAGCAAAGCGGCTTCCTTATGTTATTCATCGTGGGGAGCATGTATGACAATAGTAGGTAGCAGGTGATCGGAGGGAGGACCAATACTTTTTTTTTGCCACGCCAGCCACTTTAATCAATCAATCAATCATATGCTAAGACACTGGAATTCATGACTTCTTTTTTAGGAACTTTCTTCAAAGGGCGGCTTATTACGCTGCTTACTTATCTAACTTCGCTATGCTTACTCACTTTCTTTCACGACAAAGAGAGCTTCAAGATAGTATTTTCCTAGCTTTTGCTATGCGCATGCCCTTTTCGCGCAAAGTGAATAAAGGGAAGCTCTTCGAGCTTTCTTCACCAGCGGGTTATGTTATGGACTTAATAGCACCTATGTGCTTCAATAATTTATGATAATCTCTCCAAACAAGCATAAGCTTATCGCCAAATGTCTCTTCTATTAAGAAGACCTCCTGACTTTGACCTAGTTCCCTAAACTTGGAATGGATGGTGGATATGTTATATAGATACCAAGGTATACCAAGGTATAGGTGGTTGGACTAGAAGAGTTATTAAATTTCAGTGTATTGGTTAGTATCAGGATACCAAAATAGGAGGAGTATTGTGTCCAGATACAGAGCATCTCAGGTATCAAAAGCATTCAAGATACATGTAACCTAGTAGTTAGCATATTAGATATAGAAGAGATCCTTGAGTACCTTAGTAGGAGAGTATTCAATGAGTGTCATGTGTAGGAGTTAGTGCCATGTGTAGGTAATGTCAAAATTTTAGATAGGTATCCTATTGATAGTATCATAGAATTATTGGTATAGTATCTTAAGTAGTGCGTGCCAGTGGGTTAAGTGTGCTCATATCCTAGAGCTATAGTGTATCAGTAATACTAGGAATAGTAGGCCGTTATAATAATTATTAGGGCTATGTTGTTGCTTAGTGAATATTTGGTATAGGTATCAGATACAGGTAAGGGGTCCAAATAGGCCACCTGTGGCACAGTAAATTGCCTTACACCAGGAAAGGGATACACTCAAGCAGGGCAGGGCTTTTCCGATGATGGTTGAGGGGACAATGCTATAGGTGCTGGCTTAGCATGTTACAATTCTCTTTCCTTCCTTCCTTTCTATTACTTTATTTTTGTGATTCTATAGTATCTTATAGTTTGTATTAGTAATTTTGTGTTATAGTGTAGTTAGTAGTAACCCTTTTAGAGATCGCAAAATCATGATAGATAAAGACCATAAACATGCATGTTTGGAAATAATGGATGATATTTTTTATAAGGTTATACTTGTAAGATTTTAGATTAGATTTTCTTAGACCATGACTAGATAGGGTGGTAATTGTAGTGAGGATTATGATGAACAGATTATGACTAATAGAAAAGCGGGGATGAGATATGTGAGGGGTACCCTATCTTTAGAACCATGAGTTTTTCTTCAGTTCGTGCCTACTTTATCCTTAAATTTTGAGAACAAAATTATTTTAAGGAGGTTAGACTTGTCACTACCACTTTTCCAATTAGGGGTAATTTTATTATTTCATAATTACTATAATTTTATTTAAATAGTTATATATATATATATATATATATATATATATATATATATATATACTAGTTGTGTACTAATTAGATAAATTGGACCTAGTATTGGCTCCACCAAACAAGCCCAAGTTGACACAACTAGACCCATTGACTAGTCATGACTATATTAGGATTAATTAGTTGTTAAATTAGTTATATGGATAGAATACTCCCTTTTATTGGAAATAGAACCTTCTCTCCTAATTAAATAATCTTTATGATAACCAATGGGGGCATATTTGTACAATGACCAAACTAGACTAGGGTGGCTGACCCTAATTTTTATAGAGTAATAGCCTTCATTCACTTCATTACTTCATTATTCATTAGCCTTAATTTCCCTCTTTCCCCAATCCACTCTATTCCCTTACAAATCTACTCAAATCAATCACAATCTCTCTCATTCTCATTCTCAAAGGAGGCTAAGGAGCTTATCATTGCTAGAGAAAACTTGGAGGGGAGCATTGGCTAGGGAGTTGTGTCCAACTCTCATTTGCATCCATTTGGTGGTAATATATTGAGAATCTATCTCCTAATAGATAAAGTTTCTACTTTCCTATCAATTTCTATTCTAATTGATGTATTAGACCTATAGGGACCCTCCCATGTCTATGGACAATCTATAAGAAGAAGAATTAGGTCCTAATAGGCTTTTTTTTTTAAAGTTACATAGAATTTTATGGTCATATTAGAAATACTCCGAATTTGGTGTACCAAGTATTTGATACTAGGCCTAATGAGTATTAGAAGCTTTGATTCATGAATATTGGGGGTTTACGTATCCATAATTGGATACAGAAAGGCCAAATCATGATATGATATGGTATGTGTCGGTAGATTTTTGTATTTTGAGCCAATAGGTGTATTTCAGTATTACAGAGGATGGATCATTGCGGCACGGTACCAAATTATGTATGTCGAGTAGAGCATTACGCGAGGAGGTTCTTCAGGAGGCGCATTGATCTTAGTATTCTATGCATCCAGGTGCCAACAAGATGTATAGAGACATGAGAGAGCATGTTTGGTGGTATGGTATAAAGCGGGAGGTGTCTAGCTTCGTATCCAGATGCTTGGTATACCAGCAAGTAAGAAGGTGGAGGTGAAGGTGAAGCCTTATTGGGACCAGAGATGGTTGTGGATACAGCTGAGAAGGTAAAGCTTATCAGATATAGACTTCGAGTGGCATAGGACAGACAGCGGCATTGGGTCGATAGCCACTAGAGACCCTTGGAGTTTGAGGTATAGATTTTATTATATTACTTATGTTTGGCTTATTTTAGGTAGAGTGTGAAGGTTGTGTTTTGTTCGAGATTGACGATCTGTTATTCCTGAGGATTTCTTCGACACGAAACATAATTTGCTTTGGTGGAGGCAGAAAGTTTAGTCCATGATACATCGGACCCTTCGATATTCTTGGGAGGGTCGGTGTAGTGGCCTACAGACTAGACTTCCCACCTATACTAGAGGGAGTGCACAACGTGTTCCATGTGTCGCAGCTGTGATGGTACATGGAAGATTTTAGCCATGTATTGGATCACTCGGAGATAGAGGTTTGTTCGACTCTTATCTACCCAGAGCAGCCCTTGGAGATTCTGGACCGCAGGGAGAAGGTGTTACAAAATTAGATAATTTATTTAGTATGTATCGCATGGAGGCATCACTCTCTAAGGGAGTCTACCTGGGAGAGGAAATCCGAGATGCACGAGTGATACCCTTATCTGTTTGACCCGTGAGGTATAATTCTTTCTTGCCTGTTGTGATTGATTGTTTATAGCTAGTTTCTTCCTTAAAATTTGAGGACAAAATTTTTTTAAGGTGGGTAGGTTTGTCACCCTCACTTTTCTAACTAGGGATAGTTTAGTAATTTGGCCTGATTATTTTATTTTTAGGAATTAAATATTATTTAGTGTGCTGTACTTTGTATTATTTATTTATAATTAGTAAGCTAGCTTAATTAATTGGACTTGACATTAGTGAAACCAAATAGACTTGTCATGACCACTTGTGCCTAATATGGACTAGGCCCATTAGACCTATTTTCTCTAATTAATTAGGAGAATTAGACTAATTTGCATTAGTGTAGAAACTTTCCAAAATAGTCATCCTTAATTATTTTCTATAATTCACCATGTAGCGGAAAATTGGACATTTGGAGATGACTTAGAGAAGGGGGAAGGGGGCTGGACACTATAGAGAGGCTCTTCTCTCTCTCTCTAATTCATTTGCACTTATTTCTAGATCCCTAATTCCTTTCATCCCTCATGTCCGAATAGTGTCCATTATGCTTTTTATTGGAAATCCATCTCCAATTTGTAAATTATGAATTTATTTTCATTCTAGGTTCTAAATTATGCATTTGACTATTAGGAATCACCGCATGGCATAGGGCTACCTATAGGAACAAGTTCTAGACCAATTAGTTGTGTATAGAGAATTCTACATAAGTTTTTGTATGTATTTTGGGGGAATTATTAGATTGACACATCAATTATGTGTCATAAGACCAATTAGATCTAATTAGGCTTAGATCAGGGTTGTGGGACTAGTTATATGCCCATAATTTGACACGAGTAAGTTGTATCATGATACGGTACAATACTGTATGATACAGAGCTCATTTTGGGTATTTTTGTGCAATTATCCTCAATACCTATTGTAACTAGTTCTAATGGATATTATTATATATAATTGATGTGTAATTATGATTAGTATGGAGAATTGTGGGTTTTTAGTATTCATTTGGGTAGGTAGTATAGTGTATCATCCCATTGCTCATTAAGTGCTTGCTTAAATGTTCTAATGTTAGATCTATGTATATGACTATATATATTCTTTCAGTCATTGTTAATTGTCATATGCATATAGGTGTGAGTGTGAATATGTTGATGAGGGAAGATAACTGTGATGGGGAAGTTTTGGCTGTGCATTGTTGTGTGAAGTATCCAATCGATAATGGAGTTGTTTTGTATGATTGTGTGAAATGTAAATGTGTGATTAGTTTTGTACAGTATATAAGAAAGTGGGGCAAACTGATACATGTGTATTAGCACACATATATGAGATAGTGGGGAAATCTGATACATGTGTATCAGTACATACTGCGTATTATGCTTGAGGAGTGGGGTGTGTGTGTGGCTCAGGTGTTGGGTTACGTACAACTGGAAGAAGATGATTAGTGGTGTCTGTATGTGAGATGCAAGAAAGTATAAGATGTGTAACAGTCCTTGTGTTAGAAGTTTGAGCAGAGGCTAAGTGCAAGTTTAGCAAATAAGTTAGATATGTGGATAAGTTTTGTGAGGAGGAGTGCCAGGTTAGTGTAGGGTAAGAGGTTTGTGTGATGATTAACATTGGTGCATATGTTAGTGTTCATAAAGGGTATTACTGATCGGATATAGCAGATTAGAGGGGTGTGTACAAATATTTGGTTCAGTCTTGTAGTGTTAGTTGGTGTATGTTGTAGCTATGTGAGATGTGGGTATCAGGTATTAAAGGGGGTTGGGTTTCAGAGGTATCAACAAAATGATTAGGGACTAGTGAACTCAGATATTAGTAATGTGAAGGTGAGAGATGAGAGAGGTATTAGTTCAGCCTTGGGGTCGAGTACATGAGTGATGCAGGGTATATGTGAGAGTGATAGAGAGCACCAGTTCTCAAGTTAAGAAGAGAGGGTTCAAGTAATGTGTTGGGGTGAATTGTAAGTTAGAATACTAAGAATTGTTGAAGAAATGGTATAGGATTTGTAGTTAGGCCAGTCATAGGGTAATCTAAGATATTGGGTATTATATAGCAGTATAGAACTAGTGAGGTATTAGATAACCATGTAGGGCTTAGGTCTGTGCAAGCACCAGTGACTATTTTGTGTAAATTGATAGGTAATAGAGAAATTTCCAATAAGGAGCATGAGAGCAGTGCCAAGGACCATATTAGAATGGCAGCAGTGTGAGAGAGGTAGTGTCAGCTTTAGTAATATTGAGATATCTATGTACAGAGGGATGCGGGTTAAGGATCATATATATATATATATATATATATATATATATATATATATATATATATATATATATATATATATATATATAGTGTCCTAAATAGATATGTGTATTAAGTGCCAAGTGTCTAGTATATCTAGCTTGATTAGTGTGAGGCTTAAGTTAGATGTTAAGTTAAATTGGTGATGTTATGACTGATAAAGGAAATGAGGAGTTGGGTATTAGTCTGGTATAAAGTGGAGTGGTGCTTAATGCATGTGGTATAGGTATGACCAAGGGTAGTGATAGGAGTATAGGTAATAGCCAAGTATTGGTTATTTGAGTTATGGTATGGTTATATACTATAAGGATATGACCTAGAAATCTAGAAATAGTTTGGTACAACCAAATATTAGCTAGTATAACTTGAGTATTAGCAAGAGTAACCTAGTATAGCAAATTATTGACTTAGAAGATCTAGTATTGACCTAAAAAGTCATGATTAGTGCATTTATAGTTCATTTATCATTCTTTTCACCCTTTTGACATGCCATTCCTATATAGGTGTATGATACAAGCTCGGACACTGAGATACATCTTTTGCTCAGGACAAGAGGCGAGTATATCTCTCTGTTAGTTTTTGTTTTATGATAGTGTATATATCGCATGTTCTCGAACTGTATACTTGATTCTGACACAGGTTACACGGACTGGTACTATATGGATCCCGTCAGAAGATGTTATCCCCTACCGTATTTAGCGGGTACTCCTTCACATGTATTTAATCGTGTGTATCGGTTATTGATTATCGTGTACTTCTATTCACACACTGCTCGTGTTCAATGTGCGTATATTTGTGTTCATAATATATTATGATTGGATCCATGAGTATTGGTTAGGGATAAGAGAGTAGGAGTTGGTTATGTGATCAAGCCTAGTGTATTTGTGTGCATATCGATTACATATCATACGTGTAATCGAGTTACCATATTGTATTCATGTTCAACCCAAACTGATCACATAATGAACTTGTAATCTATGGCACATTAGCTAGTTTATCTATTTTTATCACTTGCAGTTATTCATATTGCTTGTTCTTTATTCTAGTACTTTACATGTTTACTCTAGTTTATTGTATTTTTTATTGCTAGTTATCTTGTATTCTTTTCTATTGCTTCTTATATATGCTCTATTATGTATTTGGAATTGCTTTCAGTGGTATGTACTTTGCTCAATTCTGACTGGATATATTTTTTAGATGATTGGCTTGTGGATCAGTGTCTCACTTATTACGGACCACAAAATGGTAAGCTATTAGAGGATTTTTCTCTAGAGCAGGAGGACCTAGTACCAGTGATCGAGGAGGCCTAGTTAAATTTTTGGACATTGTAGTAGTCTCATTCCTTGACTCATGGCATGTATATATTATTTTAGGAGTAACTATGTCAAGACTTATGGTTTTGGACTTGTGGATGTATTGTGACTCTTATTTCCCTCTTTTTTATTTCATATCGTATTTTTATCCCCCTTTAATTTTATATTGTGATTGAGTATTGTTTATCATTATCATATATCATATTGTTCCTCCGTTTGGAGTTAAGATGGCATTAACAGGTACCATAAATATATTGTATGAGATATTTAGAAAGTATGTTGACCTAGATAGCGTTCTACCGCCGATGCTATGGTATAGGCTGGGTGTTGATCACTACTCGTACCCTTATTCCGGGTGTGAGTTATGATATTTCTTCTATGAAGACTTTGCGAACTAGTTATCAACGATTATTTCGGTATTTGGCTTGCACGAGTACAACTCCAGGCTCACGTCACATCACATCCTTATGGAAACGAATATCCTGTGTGAGCGTTGGCATGGTAATTTGCGTCCAGCGGGGGGCGATCGATCCTACGAGAGATCAGGGTGTGACATATTGGTATCTGAGCATGGCTTTATGTCCTTAGAATTTATATCGATTCTCTCAGTTTTGAACTTGTGCATTAATGATGTGATAGATGCTCTCTCTCGATGTTTCGATGAATGTTCCATACAATGAGTCTAACTATTTTGAAAATTTGTGCAAAGAATTATTGGACGAGATAGTTATGCGATATCCTTTGTGATAAGTTAAGTCAGACCTTATATGAGCAGACTTGTGTTAGAGTCAGCAAGTTACATGAGAACAAGATTAGATTTCCGCTAATATTAGAAAATTGGTGTATAAGACTTAGAATATCGTTCAGATAAGATAGCTATGCACACAGCATTTGACTAAGTTGTGCTAAGTATCATGCACCTAGACCCTTTGGTGTGAGCAGGTTGCGAGCGAGATTTGGGTATTATTCGGATAAGGACAAAGTCGAACTTAAAATAGAAATTGATAGAGGTGTTATTGGATTATTGCTAAGGCGAATAATGGGTATCGTGTTTTGATTTTAAGATATAGTTCGGATGGTTATTAATAGCGATAAGTTATGACTCAAAATATAGATTGTATGGATGACTATCGATAGATGTATATACGAGACTAAGATTATCGAGGCAGCGAATAGGGATCGCGCTGGAGTTCTAAGGAATGAATTGTATATACGAGTGAATGATGCGAATGTATTTTAGGATTTAATAGGATAACTCGATTCCTGAGTGGTGTATGCGATATTCTCATGAATGAAAAGTAATTTGAAAATAGAGTGAGTTTTAAAAGATTCATAGAGTATAGATCAAGCCCCTGAGTGGTGTATAGATCATCTTAGAAAGGTTCGAGCGAATCATGAATTTCGAGATAGCAAACGAGTCTACCAGCAAGCAACAAGATTATACAAATCCTTAGTATAAATAATGCCTATAAAGTAAGCGAATTCGAAGGAAACATACAACATTTGATTCTAATGAGTTAGAATGCGTGAACAAGTGATAAGGCTTATATCCGATAGGAATTCAGTGTTGGAATTAATATCTGGGTCGAGAAAACATAGTGGATTGTACGAGCAATTTTGAATTGAGTCAAATGGATTAAAACTTGAGTTTGAGATAGAATAATGGAGGATGCTATCAGGAGTTTGCGCGATGGAAGATAACGCGAATGAAAAATCAAGATTGAGTAGGATATCGCTCGATAGAATTTAGCTTAAGTATGGATGTTATAATTTCGAATTTGGAAGACTTTATATAATATTATAGTTATAAGATAGCATGGATTGATGGAAGTTAGGAAATTTATGGTTTGATGATTGAGATAGGTGATAATGATCTTAATCTTGAATTTGAATGAACGATCTTGAATCGAGCCCAAATGAGAATGATTATTCTGTAGGATCACTGTCATCGTGATTTCACATCCAGCAGGGATGATCAAACTCGTAAGAAATTAGGGTCTAACATGCTCGATGATTATGCAGACGAACTCGATGAAATGGAACGTAATAGAGGTGAATAAACTTTGACTAGTGAATTTGAACTCAAATATTTTATGGAAGCTAGAAGTTGATTACGGATTGATCAAACGATAAAATTAAAGTAAGATAATCTAGTTAGGCAAATTATGATCACGACATGAATGGTTATTAAGATGAACATGACTTGGTGGATTAATATATAACTTGGATGAGACAAAGCATAACCATAAGGTGTCTTGATCGTTTCGATGGTAACTATAATATTTGAAGTTCTTGTCTTGTACAAGTGAAACTCCTTGCTCGCACATGCGTCACGCTAGGATTAGGTTAATTATCCCGCGGGAGGGTTGGCATAATAATTTTACGTCCACTGGGATGATCGAACTTGCGAAAGATTGGAGCGTGACAATTGAAGGATCGTCTTGACTTGTGGTTTAAGAAAATAAGGCGAGTTCCACAATACAAGTGAATCAAAAGTATTTTATGGATGAGTTAGTCATGAATATAAAGAAAGATGCTCGATGGTATCGAGAATGAATACATGAATTATGTTGAATGACTTTGAATTTGTGATTGAGATCGAAGAGTTAGAAATTGAATCGTGACTTGGTAGTCTAGACTAAGAAAAGAATGGATAGGTGGATTCTATCATGTGTTTGAGCAAATAGACTATGTGAGTTGTTAGGTTTGACGTACGACATGGATATATCATGGATTTGGCTGAACGAATGTGTCTTAGGAATGGTTTTGCTAAACAGGCTCGAACCCTTTGGATTGAATATTGTGGATAAGAGTAGGATGATATAAGGTCAATGTTTAAAAATTTGAGTGATGCGAGCTTGGGTAGAATACCCCGTATGAACGAACAATGGTTTGACCTTAGGAATTGGGACGAGCATCGTGCAACGAATATGCACGATGAGGATTATAAAATCGTACATGTACCTATGACCTTGTGAGCCGACCTAGTAGTTAGGCAGATGACCCTATATTATAAGATAAACTTGTGTAACCAATTTTAGAGTATCACTTGAGTAGACAATAGAGCTCAAAAAATAAATACTAGATTTAGGACTTGAGTTTGGAGAATATGCTAGAAAGTTGAGGATTGATGCGAATTGTAACCACCCATCCGCTCAAGCGGAGAGCTGATTCAAATGGTGCTAGTGCGACGACCCGACCAGCTTTGATCCTTGAGAAGACTTGCTTGAGGAAAAGGATTTCAGACTTGTCCCTTCAGGAGTTCAGACTTAGACTCTCAAAGGCGCTCTCGGAGTATCGCTCGACCGAGGCAAATTATCGCTAAGGTGGATGGCTATGATAAACTTATCTTTGCTTAGCCTTCACACATAAAATATGGACTATACATGATAGTCGCTAGGTGAATCACCCCTTGCATTCTAATAAAGAATACAATGCACATAGATAAAGAAATAATCCTATATTGTATTGCTTGTGTTAGAACATGGAAATAAAATTAGCTTATAGTTAGACCCTCGCTTGCTACCTTAGCTTCATACTAGTAGACTCTGCTAATGCTTCGAGTAGATTATTATATACGCTTCATAGTACACTGCTTCACATGTTTTCATTGCTCGTCTCATAGATTATGTCGCTGCCCCTGTACGGTTTTACTCTTCGTATACCCCTTAGTCCCGTGCTAGCGTAATCGCTTCTGTTCTAAAGTAGACTATACCATAAGTTTTCTTATGCTTATGTTTCATACAAATGCAATAATTTTCTATTTATATGCTAACTTGTACTTATTTGCCTCATTCTAATGATTGTCACATAATTTTATGCCACAATCAGGAAACACTATCCATGTCTTGCATTCATCTAGTTAACCGGAAGACTATCGAATAGTTATTTCGTGCAATATGCACCTGCAAGTATTCAGGACCGTTAGGTCGCCAAGGCAGTTACTGAACTAGGGTAATACATCAAGTCAAGTGGAACTTTGAACGAGAATTATGTCAAGGTAGCAAGAATCACAGCTCATGGAGCAATACTCATTCAGAACAAGAACCAAGATTGAGCATGTTGTGTCATGAATCTCGTGAATCTGGAAAACTCAAGACTTGTATAGTCGCGGACAACTTGGTGCACAAGGAAGATTTTTGAATCTAGTTCTACGGACGGTCTCCGGGGCACTGGGACCGATCCGATCCGGGCAGAACCTTATGATAGTCTTGTGTGCTGGAAGGGATGGTATGTAGCACCTCGTATACTTTTTGTTGCACACCATCCTTGTCAATCACTATAACTCATCCTTTTTGGCTATGCCAGCGACTCATGTTCATCTAGATTAAGTCATTCTTGCTTAGTAGAAATTCGTGTGCGAGTCATTGCTTTATATCGTATAATTTGGAATACCTGAATGAATATGAGTATAAGATATCTGTTCATATTTGAAAACTTGTACAATCTGTTGTAACCCATTTAAGTATAACACATCTGAGTAATTCGTGTAACTCATGCAGCCAAGTCAGAACCTCGCTCATGGCACTTGTATTTTCTTATGTGAATCCTTGGATTATATATATATATATATATATATATAGTGCTTGGTTTTATCATTGGACAGGGAAGGATGAATGGTAAGTTGGTAAGTCTAGTCATGTTACTCTTATATTGCTCGATGCGCTACCACACGAGTTGGGCTTTTTATTATGCCATAAAATTGACCCTAAGGCAAGACTAGAAAGATAACTTAATAGATGGTGCATGAAAACTATATAACGTGTTTGGATTTGTCAAACGGGCGAGAAGCCTCCCCACTAGTGCATTCATATACTAATAATCCACCAGATTATTTACAGGGTATGAAAGAACCTCGTTCGGTAAGAAAACCCTCCATGCGCGCTAAGGCATGGAATTCCCTCTCGATCCTTGGAGTGTTGCATTCGGAGCTGAAGCACATATACAAGACATAATGTTGGAACATCGCCTATATATTATTTCATGTTCTAAGCCACTTGGAACGCTTTTATTGTTTTGAGAGAGAGGGCTTGAGCGACTTATAATATCGGCCTAGCGCCGCTTATATCACTAATTCAATATCAATAAAGTGCATATTTTACTTCCATACTTGTGTTATTCAATTCTTTCGCACTGACAATTCTGTGAACTTATTACCAATCGTTTGTTTATTTCTTATTCCTCTATATATGGACTATCTGTGCGACTCTGTGGCTTAGTCATTTTATGGCTTAGTCAATTTACCACATGTTTGGATTCATGGCCTTGTATGGGCGTAGTTTATGCTCGTATGACATCACGTCCTGATGGACACGATTGTCACGCAGGAGCGTTGGTGCAGTGATTCGCACATAGCGGGGACAGCCGATCCTGAGGGAGATCGGGGCATGACATATTGGTATCAGAGCATGACTTTATGTCCTTAGACTTCTTATCGATTCTCTTAATTTTTGAAAGCTCATTCGTAGGTTATGTGCATACGCTCTCTTTCGTTGACCCATCGGGATATTCCATACAATGAGTCTAATTAATTTCAAAAATTGAATATGATTGATATGATTGCTTGAATGGGATAGTTATGAGAAGACCCTTATGCCAACCTATTTCAGACTTGTGGGATAGACTCATTCTAGAATTTGTAAGTTATGTGCGAATCTTAATACCTATACATAATTACTTAGTTAGTTAGTACTCCAGATAGAATATTGTTCGGACGGTTAGCTACACACACAGCCTTTCGGCTAAGTTGTGTTGAGTATTGCGCTCCAAGACCCTTTGGTGCTAGCAAGTTTGTGAGCGAGTTTGGGATATCATTCAAGAAAGGATAAGTCAGACTTAGATTGATAACCGATATAATGTTATCAGATTATCAGTAAGGCAAATATAGTGGATCGTGTTTGGATGTTGAGAAATAGCTCAGATGGTATTTTGTATCGGTAGATGCAAATCAAATATGGTTTATTGGATGACTCGATTCCTGAGTGGTGTATAGATCATTTAGAAAATATTTGAGCAAATTCAGAGGTCTCGTGTAATAGTTGGTTTGAACAATTGAGAATGCGTTGAATAAGTCTTATATCGAATAGGGACTAAAGGTAATAGAATCAATATCTTGGTCGAGAAAACTTAGATAATCGTGTGTGTGATTTCAAATTAAATCAAATGAATTGAACTTGAGTTTGAGATGGAATAATTGAAGATGCGATCAGTGTTAGCAAAATGGAAGATAGTAGCATAGAAAATTAGACTTGAGTATGGATATTGTGGTTTCAAATTAATAGACTTGATATGGTTTCAATAATTAGAAGATAGCACAGATTGATACAAGTAAAGGATTGTTGTGGTTCGATAAAAAAGGTAAGCGATAACGAATTTAAACTTGAATTGGATGAACGATCTTGAATCTAGTTCAAAAGAAAATACTCGAAAGAAAATACTCAATATTAGGCCCAGATGAGAACGATAATCTTGCGGGAGCGTTGGCATGGTAATTTCATATCCAGCGGGGATGGTTGAACTTACGGAAACATGTTCGATGATTATTCAGATAAACTCAATAAAATAGAATGTAACGAAGGTGAATAGACTTTATCTTGAGGATTTGAACTTAGTTGTTTGAGGAATGCTAGAAGTAGACTACGGATTAATCAAACAGTAATACTAAAGTTGGACAATTTGGCTAGACGAATTATTATCATGGCATGGATGAACATAACTTGGTAGATTATTATATAAAACTTAGATGAAACAAAAATGTAATGATAAGGTATCTCGATCATTTCGATGATAACCATAATGTTTGACATTCTTGTCTTGTGCGAGCGTAACTCCATGCTCGCACATGCGTCATGCCCGGATTAGAATGATTATCCAGCTGAAATATTGGCGTATTGATCTCACGTCCAGCGGGGATGATCGAATTTACGGAAGACTGGAGCGTGACAATTAAAGAATCTTCTTGACTTGTAGTTCGATACGATAAGACGAGTTTGAGAATACAAAGTGAATCAAAAGTTTTTTAATTATGAGTTAGTCTAGAACATGGAGTAAAACACGCTTGATAATTTCGTGAACGGATACATGAATCTTGTTGGATGACTTAGAATTTTGATTGAGATCGAATATTTAGAATTGAATCATGACTTGGTGGTCTAGACTTAGAATGAATATATAGGTTCTATCAAATATGTTTGAGGAGATAAACTAAGGGAATCGCTAGGCTTGACATGCAACATAGATATATCATAGATTTGACTGAACGGACTTGAACCCTGTGCAACGAATATGTTGTTGTGTGTAGGATAATCTATGCTCGATAGTTAGAAATCTGAGTGAAACGATCTTGTGTCGAATACCCTATACGAAAGAAAAATGGTTTAATCTTAGGAATTGGGGCGAGCATCTTGTGACAAATTTGCATGATGAGTTACAAGCATGAATTATACCTATGACCTTGTGAGCTGACCTAGTAATTAGGCAGATGGCCATGTTCTATGTAAAAGAACTTATATGATCGACTTTAGAGTATTACTTGAGCAAGACATAGAAATGGGGTAGCAAGACTTAGATTTAGGCTTGGAACGATAAGTGTGTGCTAGAAGTTGATATTTGTCATGAACGAAATGGACGATAGGACATGGATGCTAGTCGGTAGATCGGATAAATCGTGCTTAATGGTAGTGCAATGCTTGATTTTTGGGTTAGATTGGAATAACTTAGATTTTAATTGACCCCGTTGAAGATATCATTATGATTCGTAAGACAAGAACCCTTGAGATTTTGGCAAATAGCTTGTCTGAATTCACTATCGCTAAGTTTGGTTGAATGCATATATTTGAAGGATGTCTTGAACGTGTGCATGACCCAAGACTCAGTGATATATTGAACTCGAGTACAAAGACTTCACTAGTGCTAATTTGGTTAACATGCATATGTTTGAGGGACGCCTTGAATATGTGCACGATCCAGGCTCGCGATATGCTGATCTTGAATGCTAGTGTAAGTGAATATATTAGATTCGCATAGACGAGTATAATAATTTGGATAAGTTTGTCTCAGCCTTAGATCGTCATTCAAGATAGATTATATTGTACCCCCACGTTAAGCAATATATTTTGTGCTAAGACGCATTAGAGACCGAGTCAGAGCTTGGATTTAATGACAGAGTTATTCAATGAGACAGACCCGACATACACGTGACACAGATTATTATGCTTGAGATAGATTCGATAGTATACAATAGAACAGTTTGCGCTCAGGAAGACTCGAGGATGAGACTTGTTCTAAGTGGTATATAATATAACGACCCATTCTGCTAAGAGGAGAGACAATTCAAATAACGCTAGTGTGACGACCCGACCCACTTTGCTCAGCAAGAAGACATGCTTGAGGCAAATGATTTCAGACTTGGCCCTTCAAGAGTTCAGACTTAGACTTTCAAAGGCGCATTCGGAGTATCTCTCGACCGAGGTAAATCATCGCTAAGGTCGGTTACTACGATAAACTTGTCTTTGCTTATCCTACACAAATAAAATATGAACGATACATGTTAGTCGCTAGGTGAATCACCCCTTGCATGCTAATAAAGAATACAACACACATAGCTAAGGAAATAATCCTATATTGTATTGCTTTTGTTAGAACATAAAAATAAAATTTGGCTTATAGTTAGACCCTCGCATGCTACCTTAGCTTCATGCTAGTAGACTCTGCTAATGCTTCGAGTAGATCATTATATACTCTTTGTAGTACAGTGCTTCACATGTTATCACTGCTCGTCTCATAGATTATGTTGCCCTATATGGCCCTGTACAATTTTACTCTTTGCTTTACCCCTTAAACCTGTGCTAGCGTAATCGCTTCTGTTCTAAAGTAGACTATACCGTAAGTTTTCTTATGCTTATGTTTCATACAAATATAATGCTTGCATGTTTACATGCTAACTTGTACTTATTTTTCTTATTTTAATGCTTGTCATATAATTTTATACTACGATCAGGAAACCCTATCCATGTATTGTATTAATCTAGTTAGCTGAAAGACTATCAAATAGTCATTCCATGCAATATGAACCTACAAGTATTCGGGATCGATAGGTCCCAAGGCAGTTTTTGAACTAGGAGAATACATCAAGTCAAGTGGAACTCTGAACGAGAATCATGTTAAGGCAGCAAGAATCACAGCTCGTAGAGCAATACTCATTTAGAAAAAGAATCAAGATTGAGCATGTCGTGTCATGATTCTCGTGAATCTGGAAGACCCAAGACTTGTATAGTCACATACAACTTGGTGCAGAAGAAAGATTTTTGAACCATGTTCTACGGACGGTCTCCGTGGTACTGGGGCCGATCTGATCTGAGCAGAACCTCGTGATAGTCCCATGTGCGAGACGAGATAGTATGTAGCA
The DNA here is from genome assembly GCA_036927795.1 of Iris macrosiphon. Lineage (NCBI taxonomy): Eukaryota > Viridiplantae > Streptophyta > Magnoliopsida > Asparagales > Iridaceae > Iris > Iris macrosiphon. The sequence continues at coordinate 62,421,749 of JAYESA010000016.1, forward strand.
CCTCGTGTACTTTTTGTTGCACACCATCCTTGTCAATCACTATAACTCATCCTTTCTGGCTATTCCAGCGACTCCTATTCATCTAGATTAAGTCATCCTCGTTTAGCGACAATCTGCGTGCAATTTATTACATCCCATCGAATAATTTGGAACACCTGAACGAATATGAGTATAAGACATATGTTCCTATTTGAACACCTATGCAATCTGTTGCAACCCATTTGAGTAATCTATATAACTCGTGCACCCAAGTCAGAACCCCGCTCGTGGCACTTGTGTTTGCTTATGTGAATCCTTGGATTATATATATATATATATATATATATATATATATATATATATATATATATATATATATATATATATATATATATATATATTCGTGCTTGGTTTAACTTGGTTTTATCATTGGACAGGGAAGGATGCATGGTAAGCTGGTAAGTCTTATCGTGTTACTCTTATATCGCATGATGCACTGCAACATGAGTTAGGCTTTTCATTATGCCATAAAACTGATCCTAAGGCAAGACTAGAAATATAACTTAATAGATGGTGCACAAAAACTATAGAACATGTTTGGATTTGTCGAGCGGGCAAGAAACCTTCTGTCACGACCCGCACCCGGTTTAGGGGCACGAGTGCGCGGGTACGTCCAGCCTACGCCGCAGCATCGGCGGTAGAACGCTGTCAAGGTCTTGATACTATCTAGCTAATGTCACACAAACATCCAATCTCCATAAGGAGGCACGAATGACACAAATAAACGAGCACATACTCAATCACAGAATTACAGCACGATAAGATAACGAACAGAAATTAAATACAACACAAGTCCCAAAAAGTAATATACTAACTCAACAATATCCAAGTCTCATCAAAATGCCGGAGACAAATTCGGTACCAAATAGTCTACTTAAAGAACTAACTAAAAAATAGAAATTTCCGGCTAGACTTTCCGGAATCACAATTAGACTACCAAGTCTGCAGCTACTCACCATATGGTCCATAAAGTGTCGGACAGCGGTCCTCTAAGGCATAGTCTGGAAAAATGTTTCCAGTCAGGAAGGAGCAAAGCACAATCTCAAATAATAGTTCCATTTAATTGATAAGGACTATAAAGTAATAAACATGTCATGCTAGCTACTGAGAAGATAGTGAAATAAATGCAATGGCAATTAAAGAGAGACAGGCAATGTAAAGAGACAGGCAAATAGGCAATATGATACAGTCCGTGCATGTATGAAAATGAAAAGAACAAGTATGGTATCATATACGGGTGATGTAGTATATGATTTGAAATAGGGAACTGTAATCCATTCTAAGTGTTTGAAATAGTAGTTTCAAAATGTGATCGGCTTGGGAACATGTACGATAGCTACAGGGCCTGGCTAATCATGGGTGAAGAGCATGATTAACACTTACATTGTTCTATACTACAATAAGAGGTTATGATCACATTTCTTACTAACTACTTCTCCGCCCCCAACTAGTACTGTGGATCCAACCATGACACGTCACGATACACGAGCAAGTCAAGTCTATCATGTACGATGTCTAATATACATGTCGTGTACAATGTCAATACGATAATCAAGGTAACATCTCATGACTGCAGATCCAAGCTATACTAGTCCGTGTAGCACAGTGTCAAAGATTCAGTTGTAACATTTCAGGATTATTGAATTTATAGAAATTATCAAGAAATTGGAAATTATCAGAGAATGTACTTGCCTTGGGTCCTTAGCTGGTAATTATTGATGTCCTGTTCCAGAGTATCCCCTGGGTGAACCAACAGTCCTATAAACATATCACAAAGCAAAATCATATTTGCATCAGAGGCTACGCTAACACACAGTCTATAACGCTGAATTTGGGACTACTCTAAGTATGATACTGGCCACCTAGGATCACTTAGTAGATAAAATATACCTATCTTTAACTAGCATATATACTAAAATGTTTTATTAAACATATAGCAAAACAAATAAGTATATTTATTTGTGTATTCACCAATTGATAATTACATACATATACTAAAATGTTTGTATACATATATACCAATTAATATATATATAACAAATATATACTAAGTATATACCAAAAATATATAAATTGATTTAAATATATACATATACATACCTGTATACCAATCATGTCCAATATATATATATATACGTATACCTTAATATTAAGCATTAATTAAAACCTAATGCATTCATATATATACATAAGTACTAATACAATAATTTTATTTACTCTAATAATATAGTGTACTTTTTATAAAGTACAATTTATGGAAAATACCAGTATACACATATGTATACTAATTTCTTTAAATATATACAAATACCTGTACATATATACTAATTAAATATTTCATATATCATATATATATATATATATATATATATACATTAATGCATACATATACTAATATATATATATATATATATATATATATATATATATATATATATATATATATATATATATACCAATCAATACTAAATACGTACTAAATACATATATATCAATTATTTTAAACATAAACTCTATTAAATACACCTTATAAGAAAATACCAATATATATATATACCAAAATATACATATATATGTTTGTACATAAACCAAATATGTATACTATATACAAACATAGAAATACACTATATTTATAGATATATATATGTACACATATACACACACAAATACACGCATACGTATTTACGCATTTATATACCTATATATAAATCTACACAATAATTAATATACTAATACATATACAAATTTATACCTACACAAATACATACTTACATATATTGTATATCTATACTTGTATTGCTATACCAAAGAGGGAAGAAGGAGAGGGAGAAGAAGAAAAACTTACTGGGGGTGGTCGGGCTCGCTGGCAGGCCGGAGGAGTAGGCCAGCGGGTGGAGCGGGGTGCTGCTGCTCGTCGAACTGCAGCAGGGGGGTGGTCGGCTGGACTTGCCGTCGGAGCAGGGAGCAAGGGGAGGTACAGCGGGGCTCCAGGGAAGAGTTACCGGAGCAGTGGAGAGCCGCCTGGAGGAGGGCAGGTCGGAGTGGAGGAGAGGTGGCTGGGAGGAGAGGAAACTCGGGCTCGGTTGGCCGCTCGCCGGAGTTGGAGGAGTTCGGGCTCGGCCGGAGTTGATGTGCCACGAGGAGGAGGGGAGTCGGCAGAGTAGTGCAGCCGGGGAGTCGGGAAGAATGGAGGGCTGAGCAGTGGGGAGGAGGCTGTCGTTGCCGTCGGGTGGTAGGGGCAGCCAGCGCCGGAGTTCAGAGTCGGGTAGGCCGGACTGTGCACGCCGGACGGAAGAGCTCGGAGAAGAACGACAGCGGCGAGGGGGACTCGGCTGGGTCGGAGGAGGATCGTGAGGGGGGCCGCCGAACGTGCAGCGGGCTGTGCAGCGGTGAGTCTGCGGGGGGACTCGGCCGCCCGGAGGGAGGTCTGGAGGAGTCGGCCGCCGGAGGATCGGCTCGGCCGCCGGAGGGCACAGGGAGTCGGGTTTGGGAATGGTAACAGTGGTGGCTGAATGTTTTTCCCCCCTTTCTATTTCAAATTTTTAAAAGAAAGAGAAGGAGAAGAAGGAAGAAGAAGAAAGGAGAAGAGAAGAAGAAAGGAAGAAAAGAGAAGAAGAAGAAGAAGAAGAGAAGAAGTTTACATACGTAGGAGAGAGGGAGGAGACTTGTGAGATGAGGCTACCTAGGTTTCTTGGGATTAGGGTTTGATGGGACATGACATATATATGGGGAGAGGGTGTAAAATCAAGGGTTGTGATTGACCCCCTTTAAATGAGGGGTCCAGATTGGACATGGAGAATTTCTTCATGTGGATGAGGGTGAGAGATTTAATTAAATTATTATTAGGCTCCCTCATTGTTTTAAACAATGAGGTGTTAACACAAAATGCCTATTTGCAAATTAGCCCCCTTTAATTTGGGTATTTGCACAAACACATGAAATAACGAAAATTTGGCGGGCGATTCGGCGTTCGGTATTTTGTAGGGTCAGGGGCGCTGTATGATCGGTATGGCTCAATTTACAGGGCACTGAAATTAATATGGAATTTACGGAATCAGATAAAATGGTATCCTCAAATTAAATAGAAATAAATGCAAGTTGTGTTCAACAATTAATTAGGAGTACATGGAGCCAAAATCAGGTCAGGTCATCAATATCAACAATGAAGAAGACTCAGAACAGAATATTACCCTAATTTGGGCCGTACGAAAAATAGGTCAAGATTGCCTCCAATTTTTGATTGGAACGCACAACGATACAAAATAGGAATTTATTAAATAACGTCCGCGACGATTTTTGTGCGGCCAGAAATAATGCACAGGGAGCAAAATTATGAGTTGCAAAAATAGCAGAATTGAAGGCGGGCACGTCTAGGGCAAGATGGTAAAATTTGTTGGAAGACAAAAGTCAGGGTAGCGCTCCAAATATCGAAGCAAAGGCAATGCGCAAAAATATTAAATAAAATACGGTAATTAATGAAAATCTCCAAAAATTAAATTATAAATAAAATAATTAATTACATAATTCCATAATTTGGATAGGTGTTCATCTACTGGCTTCTAGGTCAATTCTGCTAGCTAAAAATAAATGAACACTGCATCTAATACTATATTTAATTACACATCACACATAATTATTTAAATTAATAATTATCATGCAATTAATTAATTATAACTACAATAATATTAAATATTGTAAAAAGTCAAAAAAAATACTCCTGTTTTTGGAATGTGGTAGTGACAAGTCTACCCACCTTAAAAGAATTTCGTCCTCGAAATTCAAAATCCTCATAGTAGTGTTTATTCATACACATTATTATTTCCCTCAAATTTTAAATTCATAATCCACGAAATCAGGTAATAATTCATGATGTCCTTTCATAATTTGCCAAAAATTCTGATATTATTTCATTCCTGAAAAATCCTCGAAATGAAAATCAAAGTCCATTTTTTATCAAAAATTTCCTCGAAATTTTTAGTTAATAATTCAGTACTCAGAATTTAATATCCACTCCTCAATTTTGATTTTAATCAATGCACATATATATAATGTAATCTCGTTCAAAAAGTTTGAATTTAAACATTAGTCCATCAAAAATTTTATTTCTCGATTTCCTCTTTCCTCAAAATACTTAACAATGCGATACTTAAGGATTCTCCAACTGCAACATCCAATATAAAATTTAAAAAATTTTATAACTTGCAATCAATTAAATATAATGATAATCTCCCCAAAATTTCCAAATTTTTATAACCAATTTAATCATGTCATAATCTTCCTGGAATTAATAAATCATAAATTCTGCCATGTTAAATTCTTGGCTCTTTATTTAAATCGATGGTTATCCTCGAAATTTTTTTTTTTTTTAATCATCTTGTCTCTCCTGTCAAGTCATAACTCCTCTATGAATCTTCGTCATGGTCAAACCTCGATAATCATGGCCAAAAACTTCCTACAATTATACAACATGCAACCTAAGGGAATATGTATGGTGTCTTGTCATGGTATTGCATTCTCTATATCAGGGTGTGCTACTAACTACATTATAACAAGAAAATTATGCATGCAAGCTACGGTACTAAGGTATCAGTCAATCAATCAAATAGATAGGAACAGAAGGAAGGAAAGAACAGAACTTGCTAACACATTACCTGCAGTATCGGTCTCCTCGACCGTCATCGCAATCGCCCGCCCTGCTGGGGTGGTTCCCTTTGCGGGTGCTGAGCAATATACGGTTCCACAGGTAGCCTAACTGGATCTCTATAATCTGAAGCTGCGCGCTGGCCGGGAAGATAAGGGGCTAGAAGACAGTCCCTTACTCGATGTCCCGCAGTGCCGCAGTGCAAACAAAGTCCTAGTCTCATTCTACAGCTCTCCCAAAGATGACCTGGCTTCTTACAGAAATGACAAGTCTGCTGTGTCTCTTTCGGAGGCTGTTGCTGATTCTGCTAAACACGGACTGGTGCCTGGTACTGTTGTTGATACTGATACGCCCAAGGATGTTGCTGGATAGGAACTGGTGCGAGGTACTGCGGTGGATGCTGAAATGTCCATGGTTGTTGCTGAATGTGAAATGGTACTTGGTACTGCTGTTGGTGCTGAATACGGGGATACTTGGCCGGTCCTGCTCTACCATTCGTATCTCCAAAAGTATTGTGACTCCTCTTAGGCCTGAGGTCCAGATCCTCTTCTGCGATCTGAGCATCCATCAAGATAGCCTCATAGGTAGCGGTACGACGACCAGAAGTGCATGACCTAATCTCTCTCGTCAGCCCCTTTCTAAATTTTTGGGCTCGATCTCCTGGGTCCCGAATCATAGACGATGCAAAATGGCTCAATCTACATAATTCTGTAGCGTACTCGTCGACCGACATGTTTCCTTGAACTAAGTCATGAAACTGACTTTCCAAGGTTCCCAATGCCACGTCGGGAAAGAACTTCTCCTTGAAGAGTTCCTTGAAGGTCTCCCAAGTAAGTCCTTGCACAGTAATTCTTGGCTCCGTGCGATACCACGTGAGTGCGATATCGAACATCTGACTGCCAGCGGCTTCTATCTGTAAGTTCTCCGGAATCTGGGTCAATCGCAGGCTCCTTTCTATATCCTCTAGCCAGTCGTCAGCGTAGAGTATTCCTTCGGTGCTTTTAAACTCTCGAGGCATCATCCTTTTGAAATCCACTATAGTGCCTGATCTCTGCTACTGGCCAGGAAACTGCTGGTACTATGCTACTCTCTCCAAAGCTTGGAGAGTCACCTGATGAGCATTCTCCATGCTCTCTCTCATCAGCTCAGTTTGTGCCTGGTGCGCTTCTGCTTGCACCCTCTGAGCCTCAGCTTGAACTCGCTGAGCATCTGCCGTCACTCTCTGGGCATCTACCATGCCCTGGATTAAGGTAAATATCTGCGTCCCGTCAATGGGCAAACCTCCGGGAATCGGAGTCGGTGGAGGAGGAAGGTTGTCCGTTATAGCTGCGGCTATCCTCTGAACAGGTGGAGGAGGAGGATCACCTACGTACATCGAAGATGTAGGAGGAACTACTGCTGTCTGTCCCTCAGGTGGAGAGGTGGCAGACCCCTCTAAAGCTGATGTTCCCGCTCTCATAGACCGTGTCTGCGGCGACATCCTGAAGACAGATCCCAAAGAATCAATTAAGGCAAAAATGCGATATCATCAAGGAAGGACAGTACAGATCTAAAGAAGCAACATTCAAGATAAAGATTGGAAATAAACCCTAGTTGTGATTGCATAGGTCAAAGATACATCCAAGGTTTGATACCCCTATCCCCTAGGTACCACAGTTCTATCACAAGCACACTCACTGCTAGCTTCCTTACCTACTGCAATCGCTGATACTAGTTATTCCTATCACTCAAGTGCATATCAATTGCAACACACCGCACTAAATACTGCTCTCTCTCCAATACAATCCTCGATGAACACCTAAGCCAGTTGACAGTGAAATCTCAATCATGCTCAAGCCAACAGATCCTTACACATGCATCTTATATACTTATATACTAATATATCTCTCTCACTATAAAATCCTATCCTCAAATAAAATTCCTCAAAATAACTCCTCGAATAAAATTTTAAAGTAAAATGCATACACTTTCCTCAAGGCCAATTATCTAATTACTGAAGTAAAAAACTTAATCAAAAAATCCTTACAGACTTGTCTAGGTTTATTGAATCGAATCTGAATCCTCAAAAATAAAATTTTAACAACACAATATCTCGACTTCTAAAAATTCAAAAATGTAATTCATTTTCAAGCTTCAAATTATAATTTAAATCCATAACTTGTAGTCCAGTAGCCCTAGTGTTATCTTTCTCACTGTCCTCATCGACGTGTGTCATCAAATAATACCATAAATTAGTCTGCAAATTCATCCTGATATGAAATCAAACCCTACTATGAAGCCAAAATCCTAATTTAATAACTAATCAACAATAATCAAAATTCAATATCAATAAGTGAGAATGGACGGAACAAGGGAATGATTTTAAATTGGAATTAAAAATAAGATTCTCAGGGGTCATCCCAGGAATCTCTCAAGGAATTGTGATTGAGTATTCGCTCTCGTCCTAGTATCCTATGTCCTAGATCCTATCGCAGGTACGCAATAGTGTAACAAAGATGCCACACTACCACGATATCGCACAGCTTGCGAAGACTGACCTGCATGGGCCACCACTAAAAATGTGTCACGACCCGCACCCGGTTTAGGGGCACGAGTGCGCGGGTACGTCCAGCTTACGCCGCAGCATCGGCGGTAAAACGCTGTCAAGGTCTTGATACTATCTAGCTAATGTCACAAAAACATCCAATCTCCATAAGGAGGCACGGATGACACAAATAAACGAGCACATACTCAATCACAGGATTACAGCACGATAAGATAACGAACAGAAATTAAATACAACACAAGTCCCAAAAAGTAATATACTAACTCAACAATATCCAAGTCTCATCAAAATACCGGAGACAAATCTGGTACCAAATAGTCTACTTAAAGAACTAACTAAAAAATAGAAATTTTCGGCTAGACTTTCCGGAATCACAATTAGACTACCAAGTCTGCAGCTACTCACCATATGGTCCATAAAGTGTCGGACAGCGGTCCTCTAAGGCATAGTCTGGAAAAATATTTCCAGTCAGGAAGGAGCAAAGCACAATCTCAAATAACAGTTCCATTTAATTGATAAGGACTATAAAGTAATAAACATGTCATGCTAGCTACTGAGAAGACAGTGAAATAAATGCAATGGCAATTAAAGAGAGACAGGCAATGTAAAGAGACAGGCAAATAGGCAATATGATACAGTCCGTGCATGTATGAAAATGAAAAGAACAAGTATGGTATCATATACGGGTGATGTAGTATATGATTTGAAATAGGGAACTGTAATCTATTCTAAGTGTTTGAAATAGTAGTTTCAAAATGTGATCGGCTTGGGAACATGTACGATAGCTACAGGGCCTGGCTAATCATGGGTGAAGAGCATGATTAACACTTACATTGTTCTATACTACAATAAGAGGTTATGATCACATTTCTTACTAACTACTTCCCCGCCCCCAACTAGTACTGTGGATCCAACCATGACACGTCACGATACACGAGCAAGTCAAGTCTATCATGTACGATATCTAATATACATGTCGTGTACAATGTCAATACGATAATCAAGGTAACATCTCATGACTGCAGATCCAAGCTATACTAGTCCGTGTAGCACAGTGTCAAAGATTCAGTTGTAACATTTCAGGATTATTGAATTTATAGAAATTATCAAGAAATTGGAAATTATCAGAGAATGTACTTGCCTTGGGTCCTTAGCTGGTAATTATTGATGTCATGTTCCAGAGTATCCCCTGGGTGAACAAACAGTCCTATAAACATATCACAAAGCAAAATCACATTTGCATCAGAGGCTACGCTAACACATAGTCTATAACGCTGAATTTGGGACTACTCTAAGTATGATACTGGCCACCTAGGATCACTTAGTAGATAAAATATACCTATCTTTAACTAGCATATATACTAAAATGTTTTATTAAACATATAGCAAAACAAATAAGTATATTTATTTGTGTATTCACCAATTGATAATTACATACATATACTAAAATATTTGTATACATATATACCAATTAATATATATATAACAAATATATACTAAGTATATACCAAAAATATATAAATTGATTTAAATATATACATATACATACCTGTATACCAATCATGTTCAATATATATATATATACGTATACATTAATATTAAGCATTAATTAAAACCTAATGCATTCATATATATACGTAAGTACTAATACAATAATTTTATTTACTCTAATAATATAGTGTACTTTTTATAAAGTACAATTTAGGGAAAATACCAGTATACACATATGTATACTAATTTCTTTAAATATATACATATACCTGTACATATATACTAATTAAATATTTTATATATCATATATATATATATATACATTAATGCATACATATACTAATATATATATATATATACCAATCAATACTAAATACGTACTAAATACGTATATATCAATTATTTTAAACATAAACTCTATTAAATACACCTTATAAGAAAATACCAATATATATATATACCAAAATATACATATATATGTTTGTACATAAACCAAATATGTATACTATATACAAACATAGAAATACACTATATTTATAGATATATATATGTACACATATACACACACAAATACACGCATACGTATTTACGCATTTATATACCTATATATAAATCTACACAATAATTAATATACTAATACATATACAAATTTATACCTACACAAATACATACTTACATACATTGTATATCTATACTTGTATTGCTATACCAAAGAGGGAAGAAGGAGAGGGAGAAGAAGAAAAACTTACTGGGGGTGGTCGGGCTCACTGGCAGGCCGGAGGAGTAGGCCAGCGGGTGGAGCGGGGTGCTGCTGCTCGTCAAACTGCAGCAGGGGGGTGGTCGGCTGGACTTGCCATCGGAGCAGGGAGCAAGGGGAGGTGCAGCGGGGCTCCAGGGAAGAGTTGCCGGAGCAGTGGAGAGCCGCCTGGAGGAGGGCAGGTCGGAGTGGAGGAGAGGTGGCTGGGAGGAGAGGAAACTCGGGCTCGGTTGGCCGCTCGCCGGAGTTGGAGGAGTTCGGGCTCGGCCGGAGTTGATGTGCCACGAGGAGGAGGGGAGTCGGCAGAGTAGTGCAGCCGAGGAGTCGGGAATAATGGAGGGCTGAGCAGTGGGGAGGAGGCTGTCGTTGCCGTCGGGTGGTAGGGGCAGCCAGCGCCGGAGTTCAGAGTCGGGCAGGCCGGACTGTGCACGCCGGATGGAAGAGCTCGGAGAAGAACGACATCGGCGAGGGGGACTCGGCTGGGTCGGAGGAGGATCGTGAGGGGGGCCGCCGAACGTGCAGCGGGCTGTGCAGCGGTGAGTCTGCGGGGGGACTCGGCCGCCCGGAGGGAGGTCTGGAGGAGTCGGCCGCCGGAGGATCGGCTCGGCCGCCGGAGGGCACAGGGAGTCGGGTTTGGGAATGGTAACAGTGGTGGCTGAATGTTTTTCCCCCACTTTCTATTTCAAATTTTTAAAAGAAAGAGAAGGAGAAGAAGGAAGAAGAAGAAAGGAGAAGAGAAGAAGAAAGGAAGAAAAGAGAAGAAGAAGAAGAGAAGAAGTTTTCATACGTAGGAGAGAGGGAGGAGACTTGTGAGATGAGGCTACCTAGGTTTCTTGGGATTAGGGTTTGATGGGACATGACATATATATGGGGAGAGGGTGTAAAATCAAGGGTTGTGATTGACCCCCTTTAAATGAGGGGTCCAGATTGGACATGGAGAATTTCTTCATGTGGGTGAGGGTGAGAGATTTAATTAAATTATTATTAGGCTCCCTCATTGTTTTAAACAATGAGGTGTTAACACAAAATACCTATTTGCAAATTTGCCCCCTTTAATTTGGATATTTGCACAAACACATAAAATGACAAAAATTTGGCCGGCGATTCGGCGTTCGGTGTTTTGTAGGGTCAGGGGCGCTGTATGATCGGTATGGCTCAATTTACAGGGCACTGGAATTAATATAGAATTTACGGAATCAGATAAAATGGTATCCTCAAATTAAATAGAAATAAATGCAAGTTGTGTTCAACAATTAATTAGGAGTACATGGAGCCAAAATCAGGTCAGGTCATCAATATCAACAATGAAGAAGACTCAGAACAGAATATTACCCTAATTTGGGCCGTAGGAAAAATAGGTCAAGATTGCCTCCAATTTTCGATTGGAACGTACAACGATACAAAATAGGAATTTATTAAATAACGTCCGCGACAATTTTTGTGCGGCCAGAAATAATGCACAGGGAGCAAAATTATGAGTTTAAAAAATAGCAGAATTGAAGGCGAGCACGTCTAGGGCAAGATGGGGAAATTTGTTGGAAGACAAAAGTCAGGGTAGCGCTCCAAATATCGAAGCAAAGACAATGCGCAAAAATATTAAATAAAATACGGTAATTAATAAAAATCTCCAAAAATTAAATTATAAATAAAACAATTAATTACATAATTCCACAATTTGGACAGGTGTTCATCTATTGGCTTCTAGGTCAATTCTGCTAGCTAAAAATAAATGAACACTACATCTAATACTATATTTAATTACACATCACACATAATTATTTAAATTAATAATTATCATGCAATTAATTAATTATAACTACAATAATATTAAATATTATAAAAAGTCAAAAAAAATACCCCTGTTTTCGGAATGTGGTAGTGACACCTTCCACTAGTGCATTCATGTACTGATAACCCATCATATTGCTTGCAGGGTGCGGAAGAACCTCGTTTATTGTGGAAACTCCTCGTGCGTGCTAAGGCATGGAGTTTGCTCTTTAGCCTTGGAGTGTTGCATCCGGAGCTGAAGCACATATACAAGACATAATGTTGTAACATCGCCTATATATTATTTCATGTTATAAGCCACTTTGAACGCTTTTATTGTTTTGAGAGAGAGGGCTTGAGCGACTTATAATCTTGGCCTAGTGCCGCTTATAAAAATGATTCAATATCAATAAAGTACTTTTTTACTTCCATACTTGTGTTATTCAATGCTTCCGCTATGACGACTTTGTAAACTTGTCACCAATCGCCTGTTCGTTTCTTATTCTGCTGTATACGGACTATCTGTGCGACTCTGTGGCTTAGTAATTTTATCGCTTGTTCGGATTCATGGCCTTGTACGGGTGCATCTTATGCTCGTACGACATCACGTCCTAATGGGCATGATCTACCCGCAGAAGTGCTATCACGGTAATTCGTACTAGCGGGGACGGCCGATCCTTCGGGAGATTGGGGCGTGACCCGAATGGACTAAACGATAAAACTTGGATGTTGGTTACATGATTTTAAAATTTGGACAGATCATTTAGGGTCGAAATGAACGAGATAGTATCGAGGATTGAATCAGATTGATTTTTGTTGACAAACTTAGGAAATAATTAAGTAAAGTTGGGATAACAAATTGAATCATTGCTTGGAAGACGTACTTGATGGAAGTGCAATGCTTGATGAGAGTGGGAATTGAATTGGCTTAGATTTTTTTGACTCCTCTCGAGGTATCATTGTAATTTCATAAGGCGAAAACACTTGAGAAATAAATTGTGTCAAATCAAGGATTGATGAAAGACGAAAATAAAATAATTTGGAGTTCTGTTTAAAAAAGTTAGCAAAATGATTAATGACTCGGAAGTAAGAATATGTTCACCAGTAGCTTATCTGACTTTGTTATTACTAAGCTTGGTTGAAATGTATATATTTGGATTTTGTCTTAAATATGTGCAAGATTCAGACTCAGCTATATGCTGAACTCGAATGCAACTACAGACGAAGATGTTTAGATGTGCATGAATGAGTATAGAGACTTGGGTAAGTTAGCCTCCCTAAGATTTTTATAAGTGAAGGAAGAGAATGTACCCCATGTTGGGCAATTTAGCTCTGCGCTAAAGTGCAAAAAAAAGATAGAGTCAAAAAATATAGGCAATTTGATACGACGACTTTGGGTGATTGTAAATTTACTTAGCGAGAATGGGAGGTAGCTCGAGATAGATCTTGATGCTAGATGAGATTGGCAGATTAGCTGAGATTCGAACTTGAAGTCTTGATGAATTTCTGGATTGGGTTTAGGCGTTACATTGGGTTTCGATAGGCAACGTCGAGTGATCGGTCAAATATATTTTAGGTTCGCTTGGATAAGAGTGTAAAAATTAGGCAAGTTTACACTAAGCCTGAGTTATCTAGTCGTGTTGAGTTATAGAATACCTCATAATTCAGTAATATAATGTTGCACTAGGCATAGTAGAGTTTGAGTCAAGTAATACAAATGTTAAGTTGAGTATAGTTTGATAGTATTGAATGATAGAGTTGTTCGATGAGATTGGTTAAGCGTGTGCGTAGCGCGAGGTGAGGAAAGGAATTAATTTAGTGTTTGAACATTCTTTGGAAGTTAGATGAGACATATAGAGTTTGGTTTAGAAGTTTTACGATAATACGAGTTTCGCTCAGGAAGTCTCGAGGATAAGACTATTCTGAGTGGTGTATTATGTAACGACCTGCTCCGCTCAACACGGAGGGCTGATTCAAACGACACAAGTATAGAGAACCGTCCTATCTTGCTCAGCGAGATAACTCGTTTGATGCAAAGACATTCAAACTTAGACCTTCAAATGGAGTTCAGACATAGACTTTTTATAGGTGTGCTCAGAGTCTCGCTCGGCCGATGAGTTTTATCGCTAAGGTGGGTGAGTCCGATGAACCTGTCTCTACTTAGCTGCATACTTAAGAAAATGAATGATACATTCTAGTTTCTAAGTGATAACCTTTACATGCTAATAAAAAGAGATGAACGCACATAGCTAAGAAAATAATCTTGCTTTATCATTGTGTATAGAATATAGAAACACTACCTTGCTAGTGCGTAACTTAGAGTATAGATCCAAATAGAGTAGTTTCATATGTTATACCATAAAGTATATCTTATTTACAATATTAATATACTGCATCACACGGAATATAACACGGGGTTAGAGTAGAATCATATTGCACACATAGATGAGGAAGACTATCAAGTAATCATTCCGAGTTAGGAGAAGAAAAAAAGAAGAAGAGAAAGTACTCATCATACACAGGTCACCGAGGCAGTCTTCGATCAGGGTGCAACGTAGAGAAGAATCAACTAAGCTGAAGTCCTTGGATAAGAGAAATCGAGCAAGAAGTTCTCGGATAGGATTGGAAGTGGTAGAGTAGTAGTTGCATGGTCACAGATAATTGGTTGCACACCAGAAAGAGTCCTTGAATAATCTTTGAGGCATCGAAATCGTGTCATCCCGGGAGGACTGCGCTAGCAGATATTTTAATATGATAATGAGCTGAAGTACTAATAGACGAATGCGGGATATCTAGCAAGGCTTGCTACCGACCTGGAAAGATAGCCGAATCGTCGGATGGTTGGGGATTCCCAGTAAGGCTCGCAGTCGAAATGGAAAGACAGTCGTTCTAACCTAGATTATGTCCAATATGGCTAACAGTGCGAGTGACCTTTATATAGATAAGTCATTCATTCATAGCGGTAATCCGCATTCTGAATAGGAGTAACATGGAAGAGTATAATACATGGAACTTTGCATATTTAGATTGGATGTACGGTATATAACATAGCTCGAGTAAAACATGTGTGAAGCAGATAGAAAATCATAACACTTGAATTACATAGATTTTCTTCATTACTTAGTAGATTGTTGATTGTATTACTGCGATTGACTGGGAAGGCTGAATGGTAAAAAAAGGGTAAGACAAACTCAGCTATTAATAGTACAACACTCATGATTCAGACACGAGTATTACTTTCATTATATTATAATAAAACTAATCCTAAGAAAAAGACTAGAAAGACAACATAATCAGTCGGTGCACATATTTAATGAGCATGCTTGTTTTGTGCCATGGGTGAGAGGCCTCCTAGTGCATTTAATGTACTAATACCTAACCAGATTGCATGTAGGTGCAGAAAGAACTCGCACGAATTCAGAGATCGCTTGACGCATCAAGGAATCGGACTACACTTGGCGTCAAAGAGCGTGGCACACTGATCTAGAGCTCACATATATGAGACATAATGTATGGGAACATCATTATCCAGAGTATTTGATTTAGTTGTAAGCCTATGGGCATATTCATTTTAGTGAGTGAGAGAGAGAGAGAGAGAGAGAGAGTGTGTTAGCGACTTGTAATCTCGGCCTAGCGCCACTTGTAATCTTTACTTTATATCAATAAAGGGCTGGTTTTGGATTCAATACTTGTATTTATTCTATGTTTATGCTATGATAACTCTGTAAACTAGTTATCAATGGCCATTTCGGTATTTGTTTTGTGCGAGTGCAAGTCCAGGCTCGTGCGGCATCATGTCCTGATTGTAATGATTGTCCTGCGGGAGCATTGGTGCGGTGATTCGCGTTCAGCGGGGGCGATCGATCCTGCGAAAGATCGAGACGTGACACTGGAGGTAATATGGACATAGATATTTTATTTGGATTGGGGACATAGGAACCTCATTATCTTAACCCGTACCCGGATATTCAGGCACGAGTAAGTGGGTACGTTAAGCCTACGCCGCAGCATCGGCAGTAAAACATTATTTTGGTCAATTCTACTATCTAAACATCTCACACAATATATATATGGTACCTGTCAATCATCTCAACTCCAAAGGAGGAATAATATGGTATCTCACAAATGTAACTATACTCAATCACAATGCAAACTAAGGATGATAAAGCACGAATGGAATAATGAAGAAAAGAATCAAGATACAATCCATAAGTCTGAAATAATATACATGCCATAAATCTCAATAACAGTCTAATACAAGTCCACCAAATAAACTAAACCTCCTCAGGTTCTGGAACTAAGTTATCCTGGTCTATAGAAGTATCCTCTAATGGTAAACCCTCATGCGGCCCGTATAATATGGGACACTGATCTATGAGCCAATCATCTGGAAAAAAAATATCCAGTCAGGATTGGAGCAAAGTATATACCTCTTAAAGCAGTTTCAAATACATAATCAAGCATATATTACAGATAATGAAAAAGAATACAAGATAACTAAACAACATAATAAAATAAATGAGAGTGAATAGGTAATGTACTGGAATGAAGAACAAGCAATATGAATATCTGTAATAAAAAGGAATAACTAAAATCTAACCAATGTGCCTTGGAATACAAGTTCATTATGTGATCGGTTTAGGTTGAACACGAATACAATAAGGTAACTCGATTATAAGTGTGGTATATAATCGACATGTACACGAATACACTAGGGCTTGATCACATAATCAACTCCTACTCCCCTATCCCCATCTAATACCAATGGATCCAATCATGATACGTTACGAACACGAATATGGGCATACTGAACACGAGCATGTATATACACGAATATAAGCACACTGAACACGAGTAGTGTGTGAACACAAAATAAAATAAATCAATTCTTGATACATACGATAAAATTATGTGAAGGAGTACCCGCTGAATATGGTTGAGGATAATATCTTCTGACAGGATCCATGTAGTACCAGTCTGTGAAACCACTGTGTCGGAATCAAGTATACAGTTCTAGAACATGAGATATATACACTATTATAAAATAAAAACTAACAGAGAAATATACTCGCCTGAGGTCCTGAGCAAGGAGTGTCTCTCGATGCCCAAGTTGGTGTCACGCAGACCTATATATGGTATATTGTATCAATACAAGGTGTTGGAATGAAAATAAGTTAAACTAGTTCAATTCTAGGTCATAAAGCCATTTCTAAGTCAAAATAGTCAAACTAGGTCAACTCTAGGTCAAACTAGCTATTTCTAGGTTGTATGAGTCTAACTCTAGGATATTAGGTCCATACACTATGTAACTAGGCCACACTAGCTATGCTAAGATACTAGGATACAATCAAAATATCGTATCATAGGATACGCAAGTTTTTAGATATAAAAATACTAATATATATATATATATATATATATATATATATATATATATATATATATATATATATATACAAGACAATTTCTTAGTCAAACTAAAGCTAAGTGGATACCTTGGCTTTGAACCAATGCGGTATCTCACCACCTACACACCCATCTTGATACTCGAAACCAATACCTTGAGTATCAACTGATACCTTGACATTACCTTGGTATCACAAGGTAATTCAAATTCTAGTATGTAATTAACTACCCAATACCTTAACGATAAACTAACATGCATTAACTTATACAATACTCTACTAACTACCTACCAATATACCAATACGTATATATATACGTACATATAACTAACTAGTACTCAATAGTATATATATATATATATATATATAACTACTAGTCTAACAATATGTATATCTAACTAACTAGTCTAACCATAAGCTAACTAACTAAAGCTACAACTCAAGGCTAACCTCCTTACCTGCTCTAGCTGATGCCATCTTGCTGTTGATGTTGGCCTTGTTGTTGTTGTTGTTGCATAAGCTGATGTTCTTGCTTGTTGCCCATGCTGCAGTGGCTACTGTAGTTGATGTCTCTGCTGCTAATGCTACTGGATGTTACTGGTCTTGATGCAGTTGCTGCTGCAGGCTGATGTAGTTGCTCTCTGCTGTAGTTGCTGCATAAGCTGATATTCTTGCTGCAGTTGCTGCTGCAGGCTTCTCTTGCTGCAGTTGCTGTATACCTGTTTGCTGCTAAAACCACTTGATATGGTATGCTGCTCAGCTGCATGCATAAGCTATTGGCTATACACTGCTTGTTGTGCATACTGCTACCTCTTCTTGCTGTGGCTTGAGCTACTGAATGCATACTGAAAGTGCTATGTCTCGATCCCCTCTTATGACACAACACTCATACACACACATAACCAATATGCACTCCACTAAGATACACACACACACATATACAAGTAAATATGTATCTATACATATATGTATCACTAACCAACACATACATACACACATATGAATATAAACACCTACACATACATATATACATATATGCAATCTCTATGTATATATATATATATATATATATATATATATATATATATATATACATATTTATGTGGTATTCATATATATATATATATATATATATATATATATATATATATATAATAATAATAATAATAATAATAACCACACTAGTAATGCATATACACTCTTCTATTCACATGACCACCAACACCTCAAATGAAACATAGACATTCTTATAAATATACCTATACATATATCTCATACAACCATTATAAATATAACATTCTAATAACTATAACCAAGTTATATTGAATCTAAATGTAAGAAACAAATATGTGGAGTGCACCGCACTCGTATCACACTCATTCTATGATATGCTTGTGATAATGCTCTACCACACAACCAAACGTATCCCAAAGGACACGAGGAAGTCTAAAATCATAATTATAAACAATAGAAGAGCTAGCTACTCAACTACGTGTCTGTGTCAAAAAGTGACATACTAAAAATCCTGTGTCGGAGAAAATCTCCCAAATCAACATGTATCTCCAAATTATCGGGATAAGGCCTACACGTATCCAATTGTGGATACGACACTAGTCACATACAATCAAACACATTTTAATTTGGTCTAATTGACCTATTGACAAATACAAGATGTGCCAATCTCACAATTATTCCAAAATTGACACAAAATACCACATAACTTTTTCCATAGGCCTCTTATGAACCTAATTCCAATTTCTATTGGTAGCCTTAACATATGTGGTAGTTTCTTATGATTAAATTATAGATTTAAAGTCTAATTAGAGAGAGAAAACTAAATTGTACCTATTAGGAGATGGATTCCAAATAAAATTCCTAAATTGGGTGAAAAGAGCCTTTAACTTGTAGATCTTTGCTCCTCCTTGTAGATCCTTATTCTAATAGTCTCCAATGATGAATAGGAAAGGAATTGGGAAGAAATTTGAGTTGGAACTATTGTGGAAATAAAAAATTTGAAAGAGGGGAAATTTTAGATCTAGATTTGGAACGACAAATAAGAAGAGAGAGAGAGAGAGAGAGAGAGAGAGAGAGAGAGTCTCTCTCCACCCTATGGTGGCCGGACCCTTGCCCCTCCTCTAAGCTACTATAAAAAGTCCAAAATATCCCTTGGGGCTTGTCATGAAGAAATAATTAAGGAGAAAAATTTCTAGTTTAATTAGTTTTACTAATTAATTCATCCTCCTAATGAATGGACTTACTATTGGGCTCAATTCTAACTAGTATTAAATATTAGCCCATGGATCTAAACTAAACTAGTTAGGTCTCCTACACAAGTCCAAAATAAATTTAACATCTATAATAAATAAATAAAATAATAAATAAATATTTACAACATACATAATTTTTAATATAATAATCCTAAAAATAAAAATACCCATGCCCATTCCTACCTACCTTAGAAAATTTTTGTCCTCGAAATTAAGAAAGAAACTAACTACCAAAAGAAATTAATACAAGCAAGAAAGAATTATACCTCACGGCTCAAACAAATATGGATATCGTTCGCGCATCTCGGGCTCTCGCCCCCAAGTACTCTCTCCTGGTAAGTGATGCCTCCATACAACGCGCACAAAAGGCATGGTCTGGTTCCTCGGCACCTTCTCTCTCTGATCTAGAATCTTAATTGGCAGCTTTGGATAGCTAAGAGTAGGGCCCACCTCGATCATCGAGTGATCCAATACATGGATATGATCTGCCACGTACTGTCTCAGCTGCGATACGTGGAATATATTTTGCACTCCCTCCAATGCAGGTGTCAAGTCTAGTCGGTAAGCAATTATACTAACCCACTCGAGAATACTGAAAGGTCTGATGAATCAGGGACTAATCTTTCTGCCTCTACCAAAATGAATTATGCCACGTGTCAGAGAAATCCTCAAAAAAAATAGGCGCCAACCTACCACAAAATATAACCTTAGCACTCTAAAAAAAGCAAATAATCACAAGCAATGCAAACAAAATCTATACCTCAAACACCAATGGTCTCCGGTGGCTATCGGCCCAATGCCGCTATTTGTCTTGCGTCACCCGAAGTCTATCCCTGATGAGCTTCACCTTCTCAGCTGCATCCACTACCATCTCTAGTCCCAATAAAGCTCTCTCACCAACATCATCCTATGATAACGGAGTGTGGCATCTCCATCCATATAACGCCTCAAATGGTGAAATCTTTATACTGGCCTGGTAACTGTTATAGTAAGAAACTCTACCAAGTGAAGATGATCCTCCTAAGAGCCTCCAAAATCTAAAACACAAGTGCACAGCTTATCCTCGAGAGTCAGAATAGTCCTCTCCGACTGCCCGTCTGTCTGAGGGTGATATGCGGTACTGAACTTGAGCTGAGTGCCCAAGCTAGCGTGCAAACTCCTCCAGAAGTGGGGCTTGAAGCGACTATCCTAATCCGAGACTTTTCTTACAAGAACCCATAAAATCTGACTATATGACACACATACATCTCTGCGAGCTTCTCCGTAGACGTACCTATTTGAATGGCAAAAAGTGGGATGATTTGGTTAATCTGTCTATGATGACCCAAATCACATCTTTACCTCCTAGAGATCACGGAAGCCCTGAAATAAAGTCCAATGTCACATGCTCCCATTTACACTCTGGAATGGGTAAAGGCTGAAGCAATCCACCAGGCCTCTGTCTCTCCGCCTTTACCTGCTGGCAAACCAAACATCTAGATATGAAGCTAGCTACCTCCCGCTTCATACCATACCAACAAATATGCTCTCTCATATCCCTATATATCTTGTTGGCACCTGGATGCATAGAGTACTGAGATTGATGCATCTTCTAAAAAATCTCCTCGCGTAATGCTCCACTCGGCACACAATCTGGTACCATGCCGCAATGATCCATCATCTAAAATTCTGAAGTCCTCTATCAATCATATCCGGACTTGTGCTCTAATGCTCCTCAGAGACTCATTCTTGAACTGTTCAGCTCTAATTAGGTCCATTAACTATGACTGTACCTGAAGTCCCTACATCTATGTTGTAACTCTAGGAACTAATACCTCAATGCCCACACTATCAAGATCGGCCAATAAATGTCTGTCCCTCATCAAGTACATAGCCACTGGATACTTTCTCAAGGCATCCACGACTATGTTGGCCTTCCCTGGATGGTTCTGTAAAGAAATGTTGATATCTTTCATCATCTCCAACCACCGTTGATGCCTCATATTGAGCTCTTTTTGTGAAAACACATACTTCAAGCTCTTGTGATCTGTAAAGATCTCTACCCGCTCTCCATACAAGTAGTGCTTCCACAGTTTAAGATCAAAATTAAATACTGCTGTTTGTGGTATTAAACGAAAGTATGAAAATGTATTCATGATAGGATTTATACGAGACCCGCCTTCTTTGGTTTACAAACAAACTTGTACAATTTAATCCTATACAAGGATATGGGAGTATAATTTATTTAATCTGGGTAGATGATTGCTATAGGTGTCTGATCTGCAGTCGATCACTTTAGCCCATGGACTACACGATGTTGAAGAAGTACCGTAGAAGACAGGAAGCAGCTTCGAAGGTTGCAGAAGAGGGTGGATGCACGATGTCAAAGTCGTCGATCCCTACTCTTTGCCTGAGCTCCGAATTCTTCTCTCTCTCTCTCTCTCTCTCTCTCTCTCTCTCTCTTTCTCTCTCTTGACCTTGGATCTGATATTGGTTTCTTGACCAATTTTCTGACCTTCTAATCTGTCGACCTTTTTCCCTCATTGATAGAGGTCTCTATTTATAACGTTTTAGTGACAGTGACCACTCCGTCAGTGTAGAAACCGAGGAATGGAAAGTACAGCACCCTTTTACACAACGGTTAAAATAACCAATGCTTGCGTATAGATGACCCTTTGAATGAGCGTGTGACGCGGGTCCAACTAAGGGACAAAACGTGTATAATTGCTACGAAGATCACGGCGTAGAAGTCACGTAGGTAGGTATCCATTGTGTAGAAGAGGTTGGCATAGAAGCCAAATATCTGTCACCATAGCATAGAAGCCAAATAGTTATCAAACCGGCATAGAAGCCGAATCGGCGTAGAAGCCGAATAGTCATAGAAGCCGAGCAGGCGTAGAAGCCGAGTGGTCATAGAGGCCGAGCAGGCGTAGAAGCCGAGTGGTCATAGAGGCCGAGTAAGCACAGGAGCTGGATGGGCGTAGAAGCCGCTGCTTACCGTGTTAGAGTGCTGATGTGGACGTTTTAGCCGGAATTATGGCTTCTGAAGATATAATCAAATCTCTTACATTAAATTCCGAGATTTGCCACCATCCTGCGCATTAAATATGGAAGCATTTTTTTGAAGGTCTGTAACCCCTTCTGCGCTTCAGTCGCAGAGACGTACCTTAAGAAACTGTCACCGCTCTGTGCATTAGACGTAGAGACGTGCCTCGAGCAACTGTCATCGCTCTGTGCATTGGATGCAGAGACGTGCCTCGAACCCCGTACGAAGTGCAGCTTTTAATGTGGCAGGCGGTTTGTCTACTGCAGAACGTAAACAGCTCGTGTCTGCCTGTGTAAAATAGGGTAGCGTATCCCTTCGTGCCTTATAAAAGCATTTTACGCAAAGGGGATGGCGGTAAATGACAGCCTGGGTCGCAGTGCTGTGCCATCATTATAGCCGTCGTCTGGGTAGTCGAGCCGTATCCCTTTATCAAAAGTCCAGACGTCAGGTTCATTGCAGGATCTTCATTGCAGGGTCTGACAGGTTCACTTCGGAGAATATGAAGCGTCTCTTGTACACCTCAATGCTGCGTCTGAAAGAGGATGAGTTTTACGCCCTGGAGGCGATGAAGTATCCCGTTTATGCTGAAGTGGCTTGGACATACTGCCTTACGCGGGTGGCCTTTTGATCTTTTAATATTTTATGCTGGGTTTAGCAGAAAAAGCTCTGTTGCACGCTTGGTAGCCTGGAAGGCCTCTGCTTACGCTGCTCTGCACCAATATGCTGCGTATAGCCATCCGGCGTATTTTTTCATGCTTTTATAAGACCCCCTTCAAAGCTTTCAAATTCCTCAGAATTTGAAACGCTTTGAATGAAGCATGAACCGCTCCTCGTAACTCAAAACGTTTCTGAATGGGGCATTGAAACGGTCGATGCTGACTTTATGGCAGATTTATTGGGGACCGGTGTGACCTCTTTCGCCTATAAAAAGGCTGGGGGAGTTAACCTGTTCTCCCCATATTTCCATCACCAAGCAGAGATGATCGCCAGATTTCGTCGGGTCGATCTGAGGAAGAAGGAGATCATGTTCTTCCAGCGTATAAGGAGCCGAAAAAGATGGCATCTTCGAGCAAATGTCCACTGCAATGATGGATCGTGGAAGGATATCTTAGCCTCCTTTGCTCGGGATGATCAGCAACTTTATATGGCTGTTCTTCCAGGAGAAAGGAAGGGTCGCATTGGACCACACTGCTTGCAAGTGGCGTCTTCTCCTGTTACCTCCGGGGGTGAGAGCAGCTATTAGCTCTGACTTCGGGCATTGAGTTGGGTAAAATATCTTAACTCAATCTGTCACGGCGCACGGAGCATGAGATCTGCATAATTTATGCAAGCCCCAACTCTGTATTCTCCCGCCATTGATCATTGCCATGTCAGTCAGTTTGCTGGAGCTGACTGACTGTTGGAGAAGATGGATAAAGAATTGCGCCCACGCGAGAACCTGTCAGAACAGCTTCTGGGCAATCTTCAGATGACGATGGGGAAATCCTTTGTAGACGGAGTTTCCCTCAGATTTAACCATGAAAAATGAAGAAAAAAAACCCCTTATAGACAGGATTTCCCTCATATGTAATCATGATCTTGATTTTAATAAAAATCGTCTTTCTTCTCCATATGATCATCTTGCCATACGTTGCTGTGAAGTCTGAATATGTGTAGCTTCGATACGTCTAATTCTTTACGCCGACCCTGTATAGAAAGAGTGCTAGGTCCTGTCCTTTATGCATAGCGAATAGTCCATAGAACGCTGTTGAGCATTTTGAATATTTAGAAGAACTGTTCTGCTGCTAAGTCTGAGGAACCGCGTAGAGTTTTTACTTCTGATGAACATAATTTTTATTCAGACTTCGTCTTCAAGAATGACTTCTCAAAAAATCCCTTGGAACAGAGTCGAGGAATGGCTGTCGAGCTGAGTTTGCCATTTTGATAGACGAGATATTCAGACCGGAGCCTAGATGAATCTCCAATTGACCCGAGAAGAGTAATTTCTTAATGTTTGAACTCTGTATGCTTCGGGTACTTAGGATATTTTGAGGTCAAGAAGGAGTATCTTCTGTGTGAACTCCTGTAATCGACCGTCTTGAGAACTGTTCAGACATGCAGAAAGTCAGAGATCCGTAGTGTAGATGAGCTAAAAATCCTGAGTTCATAGTCTATTGAGCGTAAAAAGCCACCGAACGTGAGATCGTAGATTCGTAGCTGCTGAGCGTGAAGTCGTAGGTTTGTAGCCTCTCGAGCGTAAAAGCTACTGACCACAAAGGCATCCGGGCATAAAATCATAGACTGATAGCTTGCGAGCGTAAAACCGTAGATCTGTTGCTGTCGAGCGTAGAAAGCTCCTTAGCATAGAACTGTAGATTTGTAGCCTGTGAATAAAAGAAATCTTCCGAGCGTAAAGGTTGCGGATCCGTTGCCTCTGAGCATAAACTAAATGCCACATAGCGTGAGATCATTGATTTGGTATCTGCTGAGCGTAAAGTCGTAGGTTTGTAGCCTCTCGAGCATAAAAGCTACCGAGCACAAAGGCATCCGGGCATAAAACCATAGACTTATAGCTTGCGAGCGTAAAACCATAGATCTGTTGCTGTCAAGCGTAGAAAGCTCCTTAGCATAGGAACCGTTGACCTGCTTTTGCACGAAAAACTCTTCGAATTTGCTGATTGTCCGTCTTTTAAGAGTAGTGGGCTGACGTAGTACCCAATCATAACCAAATATTTAATTTTGTGAGATTTGGTTAGGGTTTCGAGGAGCCCATCCGAGGGTTCGAGGAGTCGGCCCAAACTCTATATATATCCCAAACTTTTGAGAGAGAGAAACTTTTTATCTGTCTTCTGCGAAAGAGAGCCTTCGATCGTTTGAGTTTTTCCCCTCGTTCTTTCTCCGAGCACTCCTAGTTTTCAGAAATGGCGCCGAAACAAACCCCCCTCCGCTAAGGGAAAGAGCACAGGCTCTTCTTCTCGTTCTTCTGCCCCGGCGAGAGAGTCTTCGGTCGGACAAGGTGAACTTCCTTCTGAGCGAAGCATCCTGCCGACGAGTAGCGCACCCGACCTTAGAGGTATAGCCTTTGGGATGACAAAGAACGACGCAAAATCCTTCGCACATGTTGAACGTGACCGCGCTAGGTCATCTTCTGTGCTGATAGCCTCTTTGAGGAAGATGACGTACGGAGACGTTTTTATCTTTTACGCCCACATTTCTAATGTGCCAGCGTAAAAACTCCATGTTTTTGCAGTTTTGAGCGTAAAAGCTCTGACTGCCGAAAACTTGGTGTATACTATATAAAATTTTAGTTTTACGCTTATGGATGGGACCTCCAGCGTAATAACTAAAATTTTGGCAGTCTGTCGTAAAGTATGGACTGTATACCGCCAATTACGCTTTTGGATGTGACTTCCGGCGTAAAATGACCAAATTTTGTACAGTCCTGGCGTAAAGCACAGACTGTCGTCTCTTGGTCTTCATGTTTGCAAGATTTGTAATGACGTATTTTTCCTGCACTTTCGCAGTTAACTTGCATGAGTCTCCACTGGCCGAGGTGATGGGTTCCGCTGCCGGGATGCTGCACTCGAACTATCTGGAGGACCTGTCGCACGTGACATTTCCTATCTCCGGACCCCAGTATCCCGAAGGACGAGGGATCTTGATATCGGCTCAGGGCGAGCGGATATTGCTGAACATGATTAACGGAGAGCCCCTGACGTACATAGACGGGGACCAGTACATCAAGCCGGCCTTTCTCTTTGGGGATATGATTGACAAACAGTCCCAGACGAAGCCCAAGAGAGAACCCTGGGTTTTCCCCGCCGAGAGTGTGGTCTTGTATCTGCCCATGATGCCGAGAGATTATCCCATCTCGGCTTTCTTCCATGCCACACATTCCAGGAGGATGTCGTGGACGCTGACTCCCGATCTTTACGACAAGCCGGGAAAGATCTTTCATCTGAAAGGAGCTGACCAGGGGTCGTTTGTCAGTCGTCCTTCTGGCGTCGTGACGTTGTTCAGGGGACTGTGCCCGGGCAGCATCCCGAGTGAAGACAGTTCAGGGATCCAGCCGGTCCAATTACCGACTTTCTGTAACGACTTCATGGTGCGAGGGGGTGTATACCCCAAGGAGAATCCTCGGTACAATGGGTGGATTACCCCAACAAACCTCCGATGGACTTGCCTAGTTGACTGGGCCTTGAAATATTTTCGGAGAGAGCTGGAGTTCATCGGACTGTATGCTGCTGTGAGTGCGACGAGTGTTGGGTTGCCTCTTAACCCTAACCTATTTCTGGCACTGATGGAGCGATACATTTTGCTAACCGGGACCTTCGCCAATCCACTGGGGGAGTTGGGGTTGGCCCTCCACGAAATGGCAGTGTCACTACCACATTTTAGGAAAAAGGGGTATTTTAGTAATTTCCTATTTAAATAAATATTGTGTATGGTAAATAATTTTTGTTGTATTATTTAATTGTTGTTGGATGTTATTTAATTATTTTGGACTTATTTTAGTGGACCCAACTAGTGTAGTTTGGACCCATGGACCAACATGAATTAATTAGTTAAACTTGGCCCATTTAGAAAGCCCATAGTTAAGAAGATGGATTAAATTAATTAAATGATTAGACTAGAAGCTTCCTTCCTTAATTATTTCTTCATGAGAGGCCCCAAGGGGTACATTGGACATTTTACAATTGCTTGGGGGAGGGGCTATGGCCGGCCTATTAAAGAGGGGGGGAAATTTCTCTCTCCTCTCATCTCATTCCAAATCTAGATCTAGAATTCTCCCACTACCAAATTCCCTCCATTCCCAATCCAATTCCCTACCAAATTTATTCCAAATTCTTTCCAATTCACCATTAGAGAAGAAGGAAGCAAGGATCTAGAAGAAGGAAGCAAGGATCTACAAAGAGGAGCAAGAATCTACAATTTGGAAGCAAGTTCATCTCAATTGGAGGTTTCATTGGGAATCCATCTCCCAATAGGTATAATTCAGATTTTTCCATTTAAATAGCTTCTAAATCTGAGATTTAATCATGTAAAATCAACCTATATGTATGTAGTACCCATAGGACTTTGTTTTGTGTTCATAGGAGACCCATGGAGAAAGTTATGGTGCTTTTTGTGTCAATTTTGTTGGAATTCCGAATTTATATTTTGTTGTGTGTGTCAATTGATCCTATAGATCAATTGGACATGAGATTTGTGTTTGAGGCTAGTGTCATGTCCATATTGGGATACTTGTGGTTCGTATCCCAACTATTTGGTGATACGTGTCATTTGGGGGTTTTCCTCCGACACGGGGTTTTGAACATGTCGTATTTTGACACGGACACATAGATCTACTTTTGACGCTTTGATTTGTTCATAAATATTATTTGTGATTTGTTTGTGTCATTCGGGGTGCATTTAGTTGTGTGTTGGACTCGTGTCGCATGCGTATCCTAGATCTAGTGGGATACGGTGAGATACTCTCCAATTGTGTATATTTTTGTATAGATCTAATTAATTGTGGTTCAATTCTTCATTTATAAATAGTATATATATATGGATATTAAATATTTATTGTGTGTATTTATTATAGTAATTATTGTAGCATAGATCTATATTTTGGGTGTGCTAATATAATGTACAATATAATATGTAGCTTTCTTGCATGCAAATATATATGTTACTACTTGTTAAATAATATAATTTATACATAAAATGTTTAATAAAATATATTTGTATGTTTAATTGTGTAATTATATTATTTATAATTATTATGTAATTATTTGGATATTAATTTAAATATTTTAGGTGTGCTTCTAGCCATGTAAATTATATGTTCTTTGTTAAATATTTGAAGGTATAAGTTTATGTGTATATTAATATATATATGTACATTTTTGTATTAATGGTTTATATATATATATATATATATATATATATACTGTTTTATAAATTTTGTTTATATATATATATATATATATATTGTTTTATATATTCTATTTTTATATATATAATTATATATATATATATAACTTGTTTTAGTGACAGAGAATTAATGACAGTAAAAACTGTCATTAATTAGCCGACTAATAGCAGCCGCTGTAGCCTTCGGGCAATTAATGACAAACCTGTCATTAATTGCAGCAGCGGGAAACAGCAGCTTTTCTGCGACGCTTTTTCGCGACAGTTTAACTGTCAGCGAAAACCAAAGCAGTGGCAGTTTATTATTTGGGTTTCGGTGACAGTCCTTCGGTGACAGTCCCGACTGTCTCTATTTAAACTGTTTTGATTTAATCCTATTTTATTCACTGTTTTTCAATGACGCTTTGACAGATTTAATGTATATATTATATATTATAATTGTATATATATATATGTATATATATATGTGTTTTGTGAGGAATAATAATTGTAATAATATATTATGTTATTTATATAAATGTTGGGTTGTATATATATTATTTTAGGGTATATATTAATTATATTATTAGTATACTTTGTGTGAGTTCTTTTTGAATCTAATTTGATTCCTAAATTATTGTAGTTTATCTCTATATTATTTTATAGATTTCTTGTGAGGTTGACTTTGGGTTTGACCATGTTTGACTTTAGTGGACTTTAGAGTTGACCATAGTTGACTTTTACCTTAGAATTGACTTATTGACCTAGAAATTGCCTAGTTTGACTTGTTCTCTTTCCGGGACCTTGTATTAATGTGGTATTCCATATCTAGGTCTTCGAGGCACCGAGTCAGACATTTGTGAGACTGTTCATTGGACTTCAGGCGAGTACATTCTCTGATAGTTTCTCATTTATGATATCCTCTATGTTCGTTGTATCTAGTGTAGATATACATGTTCTCTTGACACTATGGTTACACGGATTGGTATATCCGGATCTCGTCATGAGATGTTATTCCTTGGTATATGGTGTATATGGTGCAAGTATTGTTTCATTGGTTATCTTGTACATGTACAGACACCGATTCTCGGGGAGACTAGCTATCTTCTTGGGGAATCTAG
This sequence comes from Iris macrosiphon, assembly GCA_036927795.1. Taxonomy (NCBI): domain Eukaryota; kingdom Viridiplantae; phylum Streptophyta; class Magnoliopsida; order Asparagales; family Iridaceae; genus Iris; species Iris macrosiphon. The sequence goes on from JAYESA010000016.1 coordinate 62,451,681, forward strand.
TGCCATAACGTACCGTGGTTGGATCTATTATACCAGTCGGGGTGGGGAGTATTTTAGTGTAGATATGTGATCATACCCTCCTTGTGCATGTCTTGTTCCTTGTGAGTGTTGATCATACACCGCACGTATAATCAGCCAGGCCATTATACTCTTGTGCAAGTTCCTAAGCCGATCACATGTTAAAGCTAGTACTCACACACTTAGTCATTAGTATTCTTGTTCTATTAGCATATTGTTCATTATTGTATTTCTTTCCAGTACTTCCTTATTGTCTATATATTTCTTGTATCTATTTATGCATCTTGTTTATCCACAGCTACTTACTGTTACATAGTTTTTATCATTATTTGAGAACTGCTGTTAGGGTTGTACTCTGCTCCTTTCCTGACTGGATATATTTTTCCAGATGACACTGAGGAGTACCCTACCTATTATGGACCCCAGGATGTTGTGGGTTTAGATTCTGAGACCCTGGCTCAAGTGGGATTTATCCCAATTGAGACAGTTGACCCTGGAGTTGTAGCTTTATAGTTTTGTAGTATTCTTTTGTACTGGATTTGTCTCCAGCTTATTTCTGATTTTCTTCAGACTCATTGATGTATTATTTCAGACTCATGAGTTGTATTGTGACTATTCTATTCTTTATCTAATTCGTGTTCATTCTATCTTAGTTCTGTGATTGAGTACACTATCTTTTGGTGGTTCATTATATTAGATAGACTTTCTAGACAGCGTTCTACCGCCGATTCTGCGGCGTAGGCTGGGCGTTGTTTCCGACTAGTACCCTTACCCCGGGTGCGGGTCGTGACACATTTTTGGTGGTGGCCCATGCAGGTCTAGCTTCACAAGTATGTGATGTCGTGGTAGTGCGACAACTTAGTTGTACTACTGCGAGCCTGCGATAGGATGTAGGATATAGGCTGAGATACTCAATCACATCTAGGAAAATTCTTTTGATTCAACTATTCTCCTTTGACGTTGATACTTGATCTCTTAAACTGTCCTTTCCTTGATATCTTACATCTTGTGCCATATTGATTCCTTATTCCGTCTTTTTATGAGACATACTCGGAGATACTTGCGAAGGCACGCAAGGTTGAGCGGGATCTGGGTTTGAAGACCAAGAGAGACCGTGATTCTTTTCTGGGGGCCAACGGCAGTGCAGTATCTGCCAAACGTCCTCATTTCCAGTCCAGACCTTTCCAGCAGCCACAGCAGAACCAGACTCCAGCTAGAGCGCCTTTTCACCAGGCACCTTAGCAGCAGAGGCAGTTACAGCAAGCTCTATGCAACTTCTGCAAGAAGCCCGGCCACATCTGGGAAGTTTGCAGAAAGAGGCTAGGAGTTTATTTGTATTGTGGTACTGAAGGGCATCAATTGAGGGAGTGTCCTCGTCGTGCAGTTCAGGGAGCAGCTCCAGCTCCGAGGGTACAGATGAGACCACCTGTAGCACAACCGAGGGGACCACTTCCGACACAGCAGCAACGTTTTGTCCAGCATCAGCAGCAGGGAGGTGCTCGGCAGGGACGAGCGTTTGCTATGACAGTCGAAGAGGAGGAACCCACCGGAGATGTCATCGCAGGTTCTATTCTTCTTGATTCTATTCCAGCTTTAGCTTTGTTTGATAGTGGTGCTTCCCATAGTTTTGTATCTGTTTCTTTTGCTCTAAAGCATGGTTTGGTAGCTGAGTCTTTGCTTAGGACTTGCAAGATCATGACCGGGGGAGGCATTATCCTGGTTAATAATATTTGCAAAGATCGGAGAGTTACTCTGGGAGGCCGGGAGTTGAGTGCGTGTCTACTTGTAATGCCACTTTCGAGCTACGATATTGTACTCGGGATGGATTGGTTGAGTAGGCACCGTGCTAGCATAGATTGTAGGGAGGTAGAGTTTTGTTTGGTCCGCCAGGAGAGCCAGAGTTCGAGTTTGCTAGAGGAGCTGCAGAGCAGGGAGAAGGCATTATTTGTGGAGCTATGGTGGAAGACAAGGAGTTGCCGCATCCGTTGATAGCAGAATTTTTGGATGTGTTTCCTGAAGAATTGCCAGGATTGCCGCCAGATCGAGATATTGAATTTTCTATAGACTTGGTGCCAGGTGCAGAACCGATTTCGCAGCATGTCTATAGAGTAAACAACAGCGAGCTGGTCGAGTTGAAGAAGCAGGTGGACAAATTACAGGATAAGGGGTTTATCAGATCGAGTTCTTCACCATGGGGAGCCCCGGTATTGTTTGTACCGAAGAAGGATGGATCGGTGCGTATGTGCATTGATTACAGGGCTTTGAATAATCTCACTATCAAGAATAAGTATCCTTTGCCACGGATTGATGATCTGTTTGATCAGTTGAGTAGTGCGAAGGTATTTTCTAAGATAGATTTGAGATCAGGCTACCATCAGGTGAAGGTGAAGCCGGAGGACATACCGAAGACTGTTTTTAGAACTCGGTATGGTCAGTACGAGTTTATGGTGATGTCGTTTGGTTTGACTAATGCACCGGCGGTATTTATGAACTTGATGAACAAGGTGTTCCACCAGTACCTTGACAAGTTCGTGGTGGTGTTCATCAACGACATACTCATATACTCGAGGACACCGGAGGAGCATGAGGAGCATTTGAGGATTGTGTTAGATGTGCTGAGGAAGGAGAAGCTGTATGGAAAGTTGTCCAAATGTAAGTTTTCTTGGACAAGGTGGAATTCTTGGGGCATGTTGTGACTGGTGATGGTATTTCAATGGATCCGAAGAAGATTTCAGCAGTGGAATCTTGGAAGACTCCGAGTTCGGTAGCAGAGATCAGGAGTTTCTTGGGATTGGCAGACTACTACAGAAAGTTTGTGCAAGATTTTTCGAGAATTGCCGAGCTGATGACCAGACTCATAAGGAAGGATGTGGAGTTTGTTTGGACGGAATATTGCCAGGCTGCTTTTGAGGAGTTGAAGAAGAGGTTGACGTCTGCTCCTATTTTGACATTGCCATCAGGGTCCGGAGGTTTCACTATTTATAGTGATGCATCGGGAAAGGGTTTAGGTTGTGTTCTTCAGTAGCATGGGAAAGTGATTGCCTATGCATCCAGGCAATTGCGTCCTCATGAAAAGAACTATCCTACCCATGATATAGAGTTGGCAGCTGTCATATTCGCCCTGAAGTTGTGGAAACATTATTTATACGGAGAGCGTGTGGAGATCTTCACAGACCACAAAAGCTTGAAGTACGTTTTCACGCAGAAGGAGTTGAACATGAGGCAGCATCGGTGGTTGGAACTGATGAAGGATTTTGATATCTCTTTGCAATATCATCCTAGGAAAGCCAATGTAGTTGCCGATGCTTTGAGCAGGTATCCGGTAGCTATGTTCTTGATGCAGGATCGATAATTGTTGGAGGACTTGGAGAGCTTGGGCATTAAGGTGATTGTTCCTGGGTGTGCTATGCAGATGTGGGGATTGCAGATACATTCAGATTTGATGGATAGGATCAAGGCAGCACAGTATGATGACGTATCTTTGAGGAGTATCAGAGCTCAGGTGAGAGCAGGATTGGAGGATGATTTCACTATTGCAGAGGATGGATCTTTGAGGCATGGAGTTAGATTGTGTGTGCCTAGTGGGGAGTTACGCGAGGAGGTGTTGCAGAAAGCGCATCGCTCTCAGTATTCCATACATCCAGGTGCTAACAAGATGTATCAGGATATGCGAGAGAGTGTGTGGTGGTATGGCATGAAGAGGGAAGTGGCACAGTTTGTATCCAGATGCTTAGTGTGCCAGCAGGTGAAAGCTGAGAGGCAGAGGCCAGGAGGTTTACTTCAGCCATTACCCATTCCAGAGTGGAAGTGGAAACACATTACTATGGATTTTGTGTCCGGACTACCACGATCTCCAGGAGGGAAAGACGCGATTTGGGTCATTGTTGATAGATTGACCAAGTCGGCCCACTTTTTGCCTTTCAAGGTGGGTTTGTCTACGGAGAAGCTGGCAGAGATGTATGTGAGGCAGATCGTTAGGATACATGGAGTTCCCGTCAGCATAGTCTCAGATCGAGATAGTCGTTTCACTTCTTATTTCTAGAGGAGTTTGCAGGAGAGTTTGGGCACTCAGCTCAAGTTCAGTACTGCATATCATCCCCAGACAGATGGGCAGTCAAAGAGGACTATTCAGACTCTCGAGGATATGTTGCACACTTGTGTACTAGATTTTGGGGGTTCTTGGGAGGACCATCTCTATTTGGTAGAGTTTGCTTACAACAACAGTTACCAGGCCAGTATAGAGATGTCACCTTTTGAAGCTCTATATGGTCGGAGGTGTCGTACTCCTTTGTCTTGGGACGATGTTGGAGAGAGAGTTTTGCTTGGGCCAAAGATGGTTGTGGATGCAGCAGAGAAGGTTCAGTTGATCAGAGACAGACTTCGAGTGGCGCAGGACCGACAACGGCATTGGGCCGATAGCCATCGGAGACCCTTGGAGTTTGAGGTATAGTTTAGATTTTATTTTGTGTGCTTGTTCTTGGTTGTTTGTTATAGATAAGTTCTTAAGGTGGTGTTTTGTTCTAGGTGGGTGGTTTGGTGTTTCTGAGGATTTCTCCGACACGAGGCACGATTCGCTTCGGTGGAGGCGGAAAGCTTAGTCCGCAATTCATTGGACCTTTCACTATTCTAGAGAGGGTCGGTGCAGTTGCTTATAGACTAGACTTGCCACCTGCATTGGAGGGAGTGCACAACGTGTTTCATGTGTCGCAGTTGAGACGATACGTGGCAGATCCTAGTCATGTATTGGATCACTCGGAGATAGAGGTGGGCCCTACTCTTAGCTATCCAGAGCAGCCAGTTAGAATTCTGGATCGGAGAGAGAAGGTGCTGAGGAACCAGACTATTCCTTTGGTGTGCGTCGCATGGAGGCATCACTCTCCGGGGGAGTCTACCTGGGAGAGAGAGGGGATGACATGCGAGAGCGTTATCCATATTTGTTTGTACCTTGAGGTATGTTATTTTAGTTATGTTCTGTTCATTGTTATGTTCTGTTCATTAGTTAGTTGTGATTCTTTAGTTCTGTTCTGTGATTTTCTGGGGGTAGTTTTCGTCTTTGAATTTCGAGGACGAAATTATTTTAAGGAGGGTAGACTTGTCACTACCACATTTTAGGAAAAAGGGTATTTTAGTAATTTCCTATTTAAATAAATATTGTGCATGGTAAATAATTTTTGTTGTATTATTTAATTATTGTTGGATGTTATTTAATTATTTTGGACTTATTTTAGTGGACCCAACTAGTGTAGTTTGGACCCATGGACCAACATGAATTAATTAGTTAGACTTGGCCCATTTAGAAAGCCCATAATTAAGGAGATGGATTAAATTAATTAAATGATTAGACTAGAAGCTTCCTTCCTTAATTATTTCTTCATGAGAGGCCCCAAGGGGTACATTGGACATTTTACAATTGCTTGGGGGAGGGGCTATGGCCGGCCTATTAAAGAGGGGGGGAAATTTCTCTCTCCTCTCATCTCATTCCAAATCTAGATCTAGAATTCTCCCACTACCAAATTCCCTCCATTCCCAATCCAATTCCCTACCAAATTCATTCCAAATTCTTCCCAATTCACCATTAGAGAAGAAGAAAGCAAGTATCTAGAAGAAGGAAGTAAGGATCTACAAAGAGGAGCAAGGATCTACAATTTGGAAGCAAGTTCATCTCAATTGGAGGTTTCATTGGGAATCCATCTCCCAATAGGTATAATTCAGATTTTTTCCATTTAAATAGCTTCTAAATCTGAGATTTAATCATGTAAAATCAACCTATATGTATGTAGTACCCATAGGACTTTGTTTTGTGTTCATAGGAGACCCATGGAGAAAGTTATGGTACTTTTTGTGTCAATTTTGTTGGAATTCCGAATTTATATTTTGTTGTGTGTGTCAATTAATCCTATAGACCAATTGGACATAAGATTTGTGTTTGAGGCTAGTGTCGTGTCCATATTGGGATACTTGTGGTTCGTATCCCAACTATTTGGTGATACGTGTCATTTGGGGGTTTTCCTCCGATACGGGGCTTTGAACATGTCGTATTTTGACACGGACACATAGATCTACTTTTGACGCTTTAATTTGTTTATAAATATTATTTGTGATTTGTTTGTGTCCTTCGGGGTGCATTTAGTTGTGTGTTGGACTCGTGTCGCATGCGTATCCTAGATCTAGTGGGATACGGTGAGATACTCTCCAATTGTGTGTATTTTTGTATAGATCTAATTAATTGTGGTTCAATTCTTCATTTATAAATAGTATATATATATGGATATTAAATATTTATTGTGTGTATTTATTATAGTAATTATTGTAGCATAGATCTATATTTTGGGTGTGCTAATATAATGTACAATATAATATGTAGCTTTCTTGCATGCAAATATATATGTTACTACTTGTTAAATAATATAATTTATACATAAAATATTTTATAAAATATATTTGTATGTTTAATTGTGTAATTATATTATTTATAATTATTATGTAATTATTTGGATATTAATGTAAATATTTTAGGTGTGCTTCTAGCCATGTAAATTATATGTTCTTTGTTAAATATTTGAAGGTATAAGTTTATGTGTATATTAATATATATATGTACATTTTTGTATTAATGGTTTATATATATATATATATACTATTTTATATATTCTGTTTATATATATATATATATATTGTTTTATATATTCTGTTTTTATATATATAATTATATATATATATATAACTTGTTTTAGTGACAGAGAATTAATGACAGTAAAAACTGTCATTAATTAGCCGACTAATAGCAGCCGCTGTAGCCTTCGGGCAATTAATGACAAACCTGTCATTAATTGCAGCAGCGGGAAACAGCAGCTTTTCTGCGATGCTTTTTCGCGACAGTTTAACTGTCAGCGAAAACCAAAGCAGTGGCAGTTTATTATTTGGGTTTCGGTGACAGTCCTTCGGTGACAGTCCCGACTGTCACTATTTAAACTGTTTTGATTTAATCCTATTTTATTCACTGTTTTTCAATGACGCTTTGACAGATTTAATGTATATATTATATATTATAATTGTATATATATATATATGTATATATATGTGTGTTTTGTGAGGAATAATAATTGTAATAATATATTATGTTATTTATATAAATGTTGGGTTGTATATATATTATTTTAGGGTATATATTAATTATATTATTAGTATACTTTGTGTGAGTTCTTTTTGAATCTAATTTGATTCCTAAATTATTGTAGTTTATCTCTATATTATTTTATAGATGTCTTGTGAGGTTGAGTTTGGGTTTGACCATGTTTGACTTTAGTGGACTTTAGAGTTGACCATAGTTGACTTTTACCTTAGAATTGACTTATTGACCTAGAAATTGCCTAGTTTGACTTGTTCTCTTTCCGGGACCTTGTATTAATGTGGTATTCCATATATAGGTCTTCGAGGCACCGAGTTAGACATTTGTGAGACTGTTCATTGGACTTCAGGCGAGTACATTCTCTGATAGTTTCTCATTTATGATATCCTCTATGTTCGTTGTATCTAGTGTAGATATACATGTTCTCTTGACACTATGGTTACACGGATTGGTATATCCGGATCTCGTCATGAGATGTTATTCCTTGGTATATGGTGTATATGGTGCAAGTATTGTTTCATTGGTTATCTTGTACATGTACAGACACCGATTCTCGGGGAGACTAGCTATCTTCTTGGGGAATCTAGTGCCATAACGTACCGTGGTTGGATCTATTATACCAGTCGGGATGGGGAGTATTTTAGTGTAGATATGTGATCATACCCTCCTTGTGTATGTCTTGTTCCTTGTGAGTGTTGATCATACACCGCACGTATAATCAGCCAGGCCATTATACTCTTGTGCAAGTTCCTAAGCCGATCACATGTTAAAGCTAGTACTCACACACTTAGTCATTAGTATTCTTGTTCTATCAGCATATTGTTCATTATTGTATTTCTTTCCAGTACTTCCTTATTGTCTATATATTTCTTGTATCTATTTATGCATCTTGTTTATCCACAGCTACTTACTGTTACATAGTTTTTATCATTATTTGAGAACTGCTGTTAGGGTTGTACTCTGCTCCTTTCCTGACTGGATATATTTTTCCAGATGACACTGAGGAGTACCCTACCTATTATGGACCCCAGGATGTTGTGGGTTTAGATTCTGAGACCCTGGCTCAAGTGGGACTTATCCCAACTGAGACAGTTGACCCTGGAGTTGTAGCTTTATAGTTTTGTAGTATTCTTTTGTACTGGATTTGTCTCCAGCTTATTTCTGATTTTCTTCAGACTCATTGATGTATTATTTCAGACTCATGAGTTATATTGTGACTATTCTATTCTTTATCTGATTCGTGTTTATTCTATCTTAGTTCTGTGATTGAGTACACTATCTTTTGGTGGTTCATTATATTAGATAGACTTTCTAGACAGCGTTCTACCGCCGATTCTGCGGCGTAGGCTGGGCGTTGTTTCCGACTAGTACCCTTACCCCGGGTGCGGGTCGTGACACATTTTTGGTGGTGGCCCATGCAGGTCTAGCTTCACAAGTATGTGATATCGTGGTAGTGCGACAACTTAGTTGTACTACTGCGAGCCTGCGATAGGATGTAGGATATAGGCTGAGATACTCAATCACATCTAGGAAAATTCTTTTGATTCAACTATTCTCCTTTGACGTTGATACTTGATCTCTTAAACTGTCATTTCCTTGATATCTTACATCTTGTGCCATATTGATTCCTTATTCCGTCTTTTTATGAGACATACTCGGAGATACTTGCGAAGGCACGCAAGGTTGAGCGGGATCTGGGTTTGAAGACCAAGAGAGACCATGATTCTTTTCTGGGGGCCAACGGCAGTGCAGTATCTGCCAAACGTCCTCATTTCCAGTCCAGACCTTTCCAGCAGCCACAGCAGAACCAGACTCCAGCTAGAGCGCCTTTTCACCAGGCACCTTAGCAGCAGAGGCAGTTACAGCAAGCTTTATGCAACTTCTGCAAGAAGCCCGGCCACATCTGGGAAGTTTGCAGAAAGAGGCTAGGAGTTTGTTTGTATTGTGGTACTGAAGGGCATCAATTGAGGGAGTATCCTCGTCGTGCAGTTCAGGGAGCAGCTCCAGCTCCGAGGGCACAGATGAGACCACCTGCAGCACAACCGAGGGGACCGCTTCTGACACAGCAACATCGTTTTGTCTAGCATCAGCAGCAGGGAGGTGCTCGGCAGGGACGAGCGTTTGCTATGACAGTCGAAGAGGAGGAATCCACCGGAGATGTCATCGCAGGTTCTATTCTTCTTGATTCCATTCCAGCTTTAGCTTTATTTGATAGTGGTGCTTCCCATAGTTTTGTATCTGTTTTTTTTGCTCTAAAGCATGGTTTGGTAGCTGAGTCTTTGCTTAGGACTTGCAAGATCATGACCGGGGGAGGCATTATCCTGGTTAATGATATTTGCAAAGATCGGAGAGTTACTCTGGGAGGCCGGGAGTTGAGTGCGTGTCTACTTGTAATGCCACTTCCGAGCTACGACATTGTACTCGGGATGGATTGGTTGAGTAGGCACCGTGCTAGCATAGATTGTAGAAGAGGTAGAGTTTTGTTTGGTCCGCCAGGAGAGCCAGAGTTCGAGTTTGCTAGAGGAGCTGCAGAGCAGGGAGAAGGCATTATTTGTGGAGCTATGGTGGAAGATAAGGAGTTGCCGCATCCGTTGATAGCAGAATTTTTGGATGTGTTTCCTGAAGAATTGCCAGGATTGCCGCCAGATCGAGATGTTGAATTTTCTATAGACTTGGTGCCAGGTGCAGAACCGATTTCGCAGCATGTCTATAGAGTAAACAACAGCGAGCTGGTCGAGTTGAAGAAGCAGGTGGACGAATTGCAGGATAAGGGGTTTATCAGATCGAGTTCTTCACCATGGGGAGCCCCGGTATTGTTTGTACCGAAGAAGGATGGATCGGTGCGTATGTGCATTGATTACAGGGCTTTGAATAATCTCACTATCAAGAATAAGTATCCTTTGCCACGGATTGATGATCTGTTTGATCAGTTGAGTGGTGCGAAGGTATTTTCTAAGATAGATTTGAGATCAGGCTACCATCAGGTGAAGGTGAAGCCGGAGGACATACCGAAGATTGTTTTTAGAACTCGGTATGGTCAGTACGAGTTTATGGTGATGCCGTTTGGTTTGACTAATGCACCGGCGGTATTTATGAACTTGATGAACAAGGTGTTCCACCAGTACCTTGACAAGTTCGTGGTGGTGTTCATCGACGACATACTCATATACTCGAGGACACCGGAGGAGCATGAGGAGCATTTGAGGATTGTGTTAGATGTGATGAGGAAGGAGAAGCTGTATGGAAAGTTGTCCAAATGTGAGTTTTCTTGGACAAGGTGGAATTCTTGGGGCATGTTGTGACTGGTGATGGTATTTCAGTGGATCCGAAGAAGATCTCAGCAGTGGAATCTTGGAAGACTCCGAGTTCGGTAGCAGAGATCAGGAGTTTCTTGGGATTGGCAGGCTACTACAGAAAGTTTGTGCAAGTTTTTTCGAGGATTGTCGAGCTGATGACCAGACTCACAAGGAAGGATGTGGAGTTTGTTTGGACGGAAGATTGCCAAGCTGCTTTTGAGGAGTTGAAGAAGAGGTTGACGTCTGCTCCTATTTTAACATTGCCATCAGGGTCCGGAGGTTTCACTATTTATAGTGATGCATCGGGAAAGGGTTTAGGTTGTGTTCTTCAGCAGCATGGGAAAGTGATTGCCTATGCATCCAGGCAATTGCGTCCTCATGAAAAGAACTATCCTACCCATGATTTGGAGTTGGCAGCTGTCATATTCGCCCTGAAGTTGTGGAAACATTATTTGTACGGAGAGCGTGTGGAGATCTTCACAGACCACAAAAGCTTGAAGTACGTTTTCACGCAGAAGGAGTTAAACATGAGGCAGCGTCGGTGGTTGGAACTGATGAAGGATTTTGATATCTCTTTGTAATATCATCCTGGAAAAGCCAATGTAGTTGCCGATGCTTTGAGCAGGTATCCGGTAGCTATATTCTTGATGCAGGATCGATAATTGTTGGAGGACTTGGAGAGCTTGGGCATTAAGGTGATTGTTCCTGGGTGTGCTATACAGATGTGGGGATTGCAGATACATTCAGATTTGATGGATAGGATCAAGGCAGCACAGTATGATGACGTATCTTTGAGGAGTATCAGAGCTCAGGTGAGAGCAGGATTGGAGGATGATTTCACTATTGCAGAGGATGGATCTTTGAGGCATGGAGTTAGATTGTGTGTGCCTAGTGGGGAGTTGCGCGAGGAGGTATTGCAGGAAGCGCATCGCTCTCAGTATTCCATACATCCAGGTGCTAACAAGATGTATCGGGATATACGAGAGAGTGTGTGGTGGTATGGCATGAAGAGGAAAGTGGCACAGTTTGTATCCAGATGCTTAGTGTGCCAGCAGGTGAAAGCTGAGAGGCAGAGGCTAGGAGGTTTACTTCAGCCATTACCCATTCCAGAGTGGAAGTGGGAACACATTACTATGGATTTTGTGTCCGGACTACCACGATCTCCAGGAGGGAAAGACGCGATTTGGGTCATTGTTGATAGATTGACCAAGTCGGCCCACTTTTTGCCTTTCAAGGTGGGTTTGTCTACGGAGAAGCTGGCAGAGATGTATGTGAGGCAGATCGTTAGGATACATGGAGTTCCCGTCAGCATAGTCTCAGATCGAGATAGTCGTTTCACTTCTCATTTCTGGAGGAGTTTGCAGGAGAGTTTGGGCACTCAGCTCAAGTTCAGTACTGCATATCATCCCCAGACAGATGGGCAGTCAGAGAGGACTATTCAGACTCTCGAGGATATGTTGCGCACTTGTGTACTAGATTTCGGGGGTTCTTGGGAGGACCATCTCCATTTGGTAGAGTTTGCTTACAACAACAGTTACCAGGCCAGTATAGAGATGTCACCTTTTGAAGCTCTATATGGTCGGAGGTGTCGTACTCCTTTGTCTTGGGACGATGTTGGAGAGAGAGTTTTGCTTGGGCCAGAGATGGTTGTGGATGCAGCAGAGAAGGTTCAGTTGATCAGAGACAGACTTCGAGTGGCGCAGGACAGACAACGGCATTGGGCCGATAGCCATCGGAGACCCTTGGAGTTTGAGGTATAGTTTAGATTTTATTTTGTGTGCTTGTTCTTGGTTGTTTGTTATAGATAAGTTCTTAAGGTGGTGTTTTGTTCTAGGTGGGTGGTTTGGTGTTTCTGAGGATTTCTCCGACACGAGGCACGATTCGCTTCGGTGGAGGCGGAAAGCTTAGTCCGCAATTCATTGGACCTTTCACTATTCTAGAGAGGGTCGGTGCAGTTGCTTATAGACTAGACTTGCCACCTGCATTGGAGGGAGTGCACAACGTGTTTCATGTGTCGCAGTTGAGACGATACGTGGCAGATCCTAGTCATGTATTGGATCACTCGGAGATAGAGGTGGGCCCTACTCTTAGCTATCCAGAGCAGCCCGTTGGAATTCTGGATCGGAGAGAGAAGGTGCTGAGGAACCAGACTATTCCTTTGGTGCGTGTCGCATGGAGGCATCACTCTCCGGGGGAGTCTACCTGGGAGAGAGAGGATGACATGCGAGAGCGTTATCCATATTTGTTTGTACCTTGAGGTATGTTATTTTAGTTATGTTCTGTTCATTGTTATGTTCTGTTCATTAGTTAGTTGTGATTCTTTAGTTCTGTTCTGTGATTTTCTGGGGGTAGTTTTTGTCTTTGAATTTCGAGGACGAAATTATTTTAAGGAGGGTAGACTTGTCACTACCACATTTTAGGAAAAAGGGTATTTTAGTAATTTCCTATTTAAATAAATAATGTGCATGATAAATAATTTTTGTTGTATTATTTAATTGTTGTTGGATGTTATTTAATTATTTTGGACTTATTTTAGTAGACCCAACTAGTGTAGTTTGGACCCATGGACCAACATGAATTAATTAGTTAGACTTGGCCCATTTAGAAAGCCCATAGTTAAGGAGATGGATTAAATTAATTAAATGATTAGACTAGAAGCTTCCTTCCTTAATTATTTCTTCATGAGAGGCCCCAAGGGGTACATTGGACATTTTACAATTGCTTGGGGGAGGGGCTATGGCCGGCCTATTAAAGAGGGGGGGAAATTTCTCTCTCCTCTCATCTTATTCCAAATCTAGATCTAGAATTCTCCCACTACCAAATTCTCTCCATTCCCAATCCAATTCCCTACCAAATTCATTCCAAATTCTTTCCAATTCACCATTAGAGAAGAAGGAAGCAAGGATCTAGAAGAAGGAAGCAAGGATCTACAAAGAGGAGCAAGGATCTACAATTTGGAAGCAAGTTCATCTCAATTGGAGGTTTCATTGGGAATCCATCTCCCAATAGGTATAATTCAGATTTTTCCATTTAAATAGCTTCTAAATCTGAGATTTAATCATGTAAAATCAACCTATATGTATGTAGTACCCATAGGACTTTGTTTTGTGTTCATAGGAGACCCATGGAGAAAGTTATGGTACTTTTTGTGTCAATTTTGTTGGAATTCCGAATTTATATTTTGTTGTGTGTGTCAATTGATCCTATAGATCAATTGGACATGAGATTTGTGTTTGAGGTTAGTGTCGTGTCCATATTGGGATACTTGTGGTTCGTATCCCAACTATTTGGTGATACGTGTCATTTGGGGGTTTTCCTCCGATACGGGGCTTTGAACATGTCGTATTTTGACACGGACACATAGATCTACTTTTGACGCTTTGATTTGTTCATAAATATTATTTGTGATTTGTTTGTGTCCTTCGGGGTACATTTAGTTGTGTGTTGGACTCGTGTCGCATGCGTATCCTAGATCTAGTGGGATACGGTGAGATACTCTCCAATTGTGTGTATTTTTGTATAGATCTAATTAATTGTGGTTCAATTCTTCATTTATAAATAGTATATATATATGGATATTAAATATTTATTGTGTGTATTTATTATAGTAATTATTGTAGCATAGATCTATATTTTGGGTGTGCTAATATAATGTACAATATAATATGTAGCTTTCTTGCATGCAAATATATATGTTACTACTTGTTAAATAATATAATTTATACATAAAATATTTTATAAAATATATTTGTATGTTTAATTGTGTAATTATATTATTTATAATTATTATGTAATTATTTGGATATTAATGTAAATATTTTAGGTGTGCTTCTAGCCATGTAAATTATATGTTCTTTGTTAAATATTTGAAGGTATAAGTTTATGTGTATATTAATATATATATGTACATTTTTGTATTAATGGTTTATATATATATATATATATATATATATATATATATATATATATATATATACTGTTTTATATATTCTGTTTATATATATATATATATTGTTTTATATATTCTGTTTTTATATATATAATTATATATATATATATAACTTGTTTTAGTGACAGAGAATTAATGACAGTAAAAACTGTCATTAATTAGCCGACTAATAGCAGCCGCTGTAGCCTTCGGGCAATTAATGACAAACCTGTCATTAATTGCAGCAGCGGGAAACAGCAGCTTTTCTGCGACGCTTTTCCGCGACAGTTTAACTGTCAGCGAAAACCAAAGCAGTGGCAGTTTATTATTTGGGTTTCGGTGACAGTCCTTCGGTGACAGTCCCGACTGTCACTATTTAAACTGTTTTGATTTAATCCTATTTTATTCACTGTTTTTCAATGACGCTTTGACAGATTTAATGTATATATTATATATTATAATTGTATATATATATATGTATATATATGTGTGTTTTGTGAGGAATAATAATTGTAATAATATATTATGTTATTTATATAAATGTTGGGTTGTATATATATTATTTTAGGGTATTTATTAATTATATTATTAGTATACTTTGTGTGAGTTCTTTTTGAATCTAATTTGATTCCTAAATTATTGTAGTTTATCTCTATATTATTTTATAGATGTCTTGTGAGGTTGAGTTTGGGTTTGACCATGTTTGACTTTAGTGGACTTTAGAGTTGACCATAGTTGACTTTTACCTTAGAATTGACTTATTGACCTAGAAATTGCCTAGTTTGACTTGTTCTCTTTCCGGGACCTTGTATTAATGTGGTATTCCATATCTAGGTCTTCGAGGCAACGAGTCAGACATTTGTGAGACTGTTCATTGGACTTCAGGCGAGTACATTCTCTGATAGTTTCTCATTTATGATATCCTCTATGTTCGTTGTATCTAGTGTAGATATACATGTTCTCTTGACACTATGGTTACACGGATTGGTATATCCGGATCTCGTCATGAGATGTTATTCCTTGGTATATGGTGTATATGGTGCAAGTATTGTTTCATTGGTTATCTTGTACATGTACAGACACCGATTCTCGGGGAGACTAGCTATCTTCTTGGGGAATCTAGTGCCATAACGTACCGTGGTTGGATCTATTATACCAGTCGGGGTGGGAAGTATTTTAGTGTAGATATGTGATCATACCCTCCTTGTGCATGTCTTGTTCCTTGTGAGTGTTGATCATACACCGCACGTATAATCAGCCAGGCCATTATACTCTTGTGCAAGTTCCTAAGCCGATCACATGTTAAAGCTAGTACTCACACACTTAGTCATTAGTATTCTTGTTCTATCAGCATATTGTTCATTATTGTATTTCTTTCCAGTACTTCCTTATTGTCTATATATTTCTTGTATCTATTTATGCATCTTGTTTATCCACAGCTACTTACTGTTACATAGTTTTTATCATTATTTGAGAACTGCTGTTAGGGTTGTACTCTGCGCCTTTCCTGACTGGATATATTTTTCCAGATGACACTGAGGAGTACCCTACCTATTATGGACCCCAGGATGTTGTGGGTTTAGATTCTGAGACCCTGGCTCAAGTGGGACTTATCCCAACTGAGACAGTTGACCCTGGACTTGTAGCTTTATAGTTTTGTAGTATTCTTTTGTACTGGATTTGTCTCCAGCTTATTTCTGATTTTCTTCAGACTCATTGATGTATTATTTCAGACTCATGAGTTGTATTGTGACTATTCTATTCTTTATCTGATTCGTGTTCATTCTATCTTAGTTCTGTGATTGAGTACACTATCTTTTGGTGGTTCATTATATTAGATAGACTTTCTAGACAGCGTTCTACCGCCGATTCTGCGGCGTAGGCTGGGCGTTGTTTCCGACTAGTACCCTTACCCCGGGTGCGGGTCGTGACACATTTTTGGTGGTGGCCGATGCAGGTCTAGCTTCACAAGTATGTGATGTCGTGGTAGTGCGACAACTTAGTTGTACTACTGCGAGCCTGCGATAGGATGTAGGATATAGGCTGAGATACTCAATCACATCTAGGAAAATTCTTTTGATTCAACTATTCTCCTTTGACGTTGATACTTGATCTCTTAAACTGTCCTTTCCTTGATATCTTACATCTTGTGCCATATTGATTCCTTATTCCGTCTTTTTATGAGACATACTCGGAGATACTTGCGAAGGCACGCAAGGTTGAGCGGGATCTGGGTTTGAAGACCAAGAGAGACCGTGATTCTTTTCTGGGGGCCAACGGCAGTGCAGTATCTGCCAAACGTCCTCATTTCCAGTCCAGACCTTTCCAGCAGCCATAGCAGAACCAGACTCCAGCTAGAGCGCCTTTTCACCAGGCACCTTAGCAGCAAAGGCAGTTACAGCAAGCTCTATGCAACTTCTGCAAGAAGCCCGGCCACATCTGAGAAGTTTGCAGAAAGAGGCTAGGAGTTTGTTTGTATTGTGGTACTGAAGGGCATCAATTGAGGGAGTGTCCTCGTCGTGCAGTTCAGGGAGCAGCTCCAGCTCCGAGGGCACAGATGAGACCACCTGCAGCACAACTGAGGGGACCGCTTCCGACACAGCAGCAGCGTTTTGTCCAGCATCAGCAGCAGGGAGGTGCTCGGCAGGGACGAGCGTTTGCTATGACAGTCGAAGAGGAGGAACCCACCGGAGATGTCATCGCAGGTTCTATTCTTCTTGATTCTATTCCAGTTTTAGCTTTGTTTGATAGTGGTGCTTCCCATAGTTTTGTATCTGTTTCTTTTGCTCTAAAGCATGGTTTGGTAGCTGAGTCTTTGCTTAGGACTTGCAAGATCATGACCGGGGGAGGCATTATCCTGGTTAATGATATTTGCAAAGATCGAAGAGTTACTCTGGGAGGCCGGGAGTTGAGTGCGTGTCTACTTGTAATGCCACTTCCGAGCTACGACATTGTACTCGGGATGGATTGGTTGAGTTGGCACCGTGCTAGCATAGATTGTAGAGGAGGTAGAGTTTTGTTTGGTCCGCCAGGAGAGCCAGAGTTCGAGTTTGCTAGAGGAGCTGCAGAGCAGGGAGAAGGCATTATTTGTGGAGCTATGGTGGAAGACAAGGAGTTGCCGCATCCGTTGATAGCAGAATTTTTTGATGTATTTCCTGAAGAATTGTCAGGATTGCCGCCAGATCGAGATGTTGAATTTTCTATAGACTTGGTGCCAGGTGCAGAACCGATTTCGCAGCATGTCTATAGAGTAAACAACAGCGAGCTGGTCGAGTTGAAGAAGCAGGTGGACGAATTGCAGGATAAGGGGTTTATCAGATCGAGTTCTTCACCATGGGGAGCCCCGGTATTGTTTGTACCGAAGAAGGATGGATCGGTGCGCATGTGCATTGATTACAGGGCTTTGAATAATCTCACTATCAAGAATAAGTATCCTTTGCCACGGATTGATGATCTGTTTGATCAGTTGAGTAGTGCGAAGGTATTTTCTAAGATAGATTTGAGATCAGGCTACCATCAGGTGAAGGTGAAGCCGGAGGACATACCCAGTGCCCAGGTCGTCGAGGATCTTATGCAGGAGGCTAAAGCTCCAGATCAGATTCTCAATGACGGGGTAGGAAAGTACCCTGAAGGTACCAAGGCCTATAGTTACTTAAGGCGCTGTCGCAGGCCTTTGTCTGAGGAAGCCCGGTTGGCGGGCTTTCTCTCCCTATGGCTGCATCGAGTAGTGGTGCCCGGCATCGCATCCGCGGACCGTATTCACCAGAACATCCTGTGGCCCACCGTTCGTCTGGTGTTCGGGGCAAGACTGGGCTTGCTCCCTGCCATGGTGTGCCGTATACAGGCTGGCCTGAGGGCCATGACTGACGGACTGCCCGTTGATGAAGCTCGGCGTGATAGCTTTCCCCGGGTAGAGTTACCATACCTGTACTTGATGGGATGGTTAATTCTCCACAACCCCCGGGTGATGTCTCCCGGCCCTGGCAGTAGTTCGGTGGGTAGTTTCTTGCTGAACTACAAGGACTCCCTCTGGAATGTGAGCACAGTCTTAGACTGTCGGCTGGTGCTGAGCCTCGGTCATTGCTGGAAGTTCCTCTACACTGTCCCCTCTGTGCATCGCAATCAGTCGGGGATTAGGCTTGAGGATTTAGGTGGAGAGAAGACCAATCTTTCTCCGGAAGCTTTTAATTGGTTGGTCTGCATCAGACCCTCCTATTTGCTGTACAGAAGCGAAGATCATTGCTTCTTCGAGCCTTACTTGCCCAGTCGGTTTGCCAGGCAGTTTGGGTACGATCAGCTGCACGTGGGCAATGTCGTCACCAGCTTCAGGTCCAGGGGCGGACTCATTGATGGAGCGAGAGGATGGCGGTATTTTATCATGGGTTGCACGGGAGCAATTTTTATCGTGCCGGTCGTCACACTCTCCACGGAGTTGCGCATGCTCCATTCGTATGCCCAGTTCTACGTGGCGATCAACACCTTCCATCGCGATTTTGACATGCGTGGAAGCTTTAGGGTGCCTTTTCCCAAGTCTGGGGGAAGAGTCGAAGTCCCCTCGGTTTCGTCCGACGAGGGTGAGGGGTCCGTCACTCCGGATGAGCCCCTGGTGTCGGTGCCGAGGTATGAAGTGCCTCCGCCTGCAGGGGCTTTGGCAGTCTCAGGGAAGCGAAGGGCTCCTGCCTCGAAGCAGACTTCCCCTCGCAAGAGGAAGAAGAAGACGGTTGCTCGTTCTCTCCGGATTCCCGGCATCGAAGCTCCTAGAGAGGAACCTGTTATCTCTCCTGTTGGGGATGTCTCTTTGATTGGAGGTTCCCCGCCTTTCGGAGAAGGACCCTCATTTTCGGCTGGTGGTGCCGGAGAACTCCCGCTCGAGGCTGCCGTTGCTACTACTGCCTCCTGTAGTGGAATGAAATCGCCTGCGTGGCCGAGGCAAATGGGAGAATCTTTCCCTAGACCAGCAACGGATAAAACTCCTGCCGCGTCCGTGAGCATGACTAGCGAGATTCCAGCTGACGAACCTCGACTGCGTCTTGGTGAAGGCCTGGTAGAGCTCCTGGCGATGTCGGTTGGCCCACCTCCTTCTCCAGGTATGACAGTTCGTATCGCGTCATTAAGGCATGATATAGCTACATCGGCTGCAGACGCGGCATATATACCGTTGGCTACGGGTAAAGGTCATCTTTATATCTCCTCCTAGAAAGATTACTATCATATTGATGGCGACTTTCTTGTCCTCTTCTCAGGGGATGGCGTCCACGGGAAGTATAGCATTAAAGCGCCTTCTGGCTCTGCTCGGGCTCCTGACGATGATAAGGAGGCGTTCGACTTCGAGGAGGAAATACCTTCGGGGGCCAGCTCGCCCGGAGTAGTTTCGTCACCTCAAGAGGAGGACGAACCCGTTATCATGACCTCGCCTCTTGCGAGTATGCCGACGACTTCGACCGTCGTTGTCGCACGTTCTTCGGTCGCACTACCCGTCGAGGCGACGGCTATGGCCACCTCGTCTGCAATCATTCCTGGAGGAGAACTCGCCAATATCGTGGCCACTCCTGACGTTCAACCAGATCTGGTTGCGCTGACTGAGCGGTTGCGCTGACTGAGTTGTATACCAGCCTCTTTTACACCAGTTTGAAAACGCTAATATAAATGGTGTTGGCGAAGAATCTAGATTTTGAGCGTCTGAAGAAGGCTTCCCAGTTTTCGATTGGGGCGGTCAGGAAGTTCGGCGATTCTGGGGTAGCCGACGCCCTGGAGGCGATGGTTAATGGGTTGGAGCAACCCATTAACGAATACTTGCAGCTGACTCGGGGCAGTTTTGAAGCTGAGGTCCAGGCCAGATACGACTTCATGTCTGCGTGGCTTGCCAAACAGCTGGAGGGCCTGGATAACTCCATCAAAGCACATAAGCTGGAGATGGATAAAAGAAAAGCTTTCGTGGAGGAGGCTCTTGCTCTTCAGACGAAGTGCCAATCCGAGCATGAAGGGAATGTAGTGAGGGCCCGCAAGTTGAAGGAAAAACTCGCTCAGGCAGAGGAGTGGGCTTCTCAGTCGTTGGCAGGTCTAGATGTAGAGATTGGTCGACTGAGCACAGCACGACGGGATCTGGAGTATACAGAAGCTGCCCGAGCTGGCTCTCTTCGGGCAAGGACCGAACTGTCCTTTATGAACAATCTCGAGGCACGGCTGGGACAGGCCCGCACTGATGCCTTGGTTTCCACGGACGAGAGGGTAGCCGCACTGGCAAAGCTGATTCGCGATCTGACCGCTCCCCCACAATGATGTACCCTTTCTTCTTTTTTGCTTCCCCGATGTAATTCTGCTCCTTTCGGGAATAAATAAAGCGAATCTTTTCTGACTTTGTGGACCCACCATTTCGGAATGTAAATGACAGGTTTGGACGAGAGTGATATCAGAGGTAGTATGGAAGTGATAGACTCTCGATAAACTTCTAGCAGGACATACCTATTCAGAGGTCATACGGACATGATAGAATATGACCTAACTAGTTTTGTTTTGGAAGTAGTTTTGTCAGAATTGAGATTCTCGCTATATTCCACTTGAGTAGAGGAGGTTTAAGCATAGTACCTCTTCAGGAATTTACCGTTGATAGGAGCCATGAACAGGTCTCCATTAGGCTGGGCTAACCTGTAAGCGTCGTTCGAGAACGTTGTATCAATCACATAAGGGCCTTCCCACTTGGGCTGAAATTTCCTTTTACTCTTGTGAGTAAGAATCATCGACCTTCTTACGGCTAAAACTAGCTCGCCGACTTTGAACACTCTTTCCTTCACTTTATGATTGAAAGCTCCGAAAATGCGTGCTTGGTAGAGCGCGATGCGCTGTTGAGCTTGAAGGCGTTTCTCGTCCAATCCCTCTAGCTCTTGAAGCCTTAACAGGTCATTCTTTTCTTAAGTCAGCTCATTAGTCACGGCTATCCTGAGTGACGGGATCTGGATTTCAATGGGAAGAACTGCTTCGCTCCCGTAGACCAGTGAAAATAGGGTACAACCTGTTGGTGTTCGTACCATTGTACGGTACGCCCAGAGACATTCGCTCAGTTTTTCATCCCAATCTCTTTTGTTTGAAGAGATGAACTTCTTCAAGAGTTTGATAATGGTTTTGTTGAAAGCTTTCGCCAAACCATTAGCAGCTGGATAATATGCCGTAGAGGCAATATTATGTATCCGATTTTTATCGCAAAATTGATGAAATGCTTGGCTGATGAACTGAGGTCCATTGTCATGGATTATCCTTCGGGGAATCCCAAAGCGATAAATGACGTGATGCTTGACGAAGCTAATTACATTAGATGCCTTTACCTCAGCGATAGGGATCGCCTCTGTCCATTTGGAGAAATAATTCGTAATGGCCAGTAAGAACCGGTGACCTCTGGAAGAAGACGGGTGAATAGGACCAATGATATCCATACCCCATGCTTCGAAAGGCCAGGACGCAACCGTAGGATGTAGATATTCAAATGGTTGGTGTATGAAGTCTGCATGAACCTGACAGGCTCTGCATTGACTTGCATAGTTGATCGTGTTCGTGATCATAGTGGGCCAATAATAGCCCATTCTCCTGATACGATCCTGTAGCTTAGGACCGGGCTGGTGCGCTCCGCATATGCCGTTGTGAGCCTCCCGAATAATCTGCCGTACTTCATCGTTAGAGAGATATCTCAATAGTAGTCCGTTGTAGGTCCGACGATATAGGTATTGTGAAGATGCATCGAAGTAGAAGCGTAATGATCGCCTTTTGATGGATACTGCTTCTTTGGGGTCCTCCGGCAAGATTCCGTATACGACAAAATCTATGAAGGGACTTCTCCAGTCTCTTCTAGGGGGATCTGTGTTCACAGCATAGCTGCGTTCTATGTGAAAGTTGTTCTTCACACAGAATAAATCTCTGTTAAAAAGGATTACCGAATCCTGCCTTCTTATAGGAGTGGCTAAATCCGCAGCTAGACTGGCTAGGGCATCAGCTTCCAGATTCTGAGATCGAGGTACATGCTCTAGGAAGAACCCTTTGAATGTCATGGCTATCTCGACAGTTGCTTGGTGATAGGGGATGAGGTCTGGATTTCGGACTTCATATATTCCTCTGACTTGATTGACGATAAGCAGAGAATCAACGAAAGCTTCCAGGGAGACGACCCCCAGCTCTTTGGCGACTTGGAGCCCGATTAGCATAACATTGTACTCTGCCACATTGTTGGAGCATGGCTCGTTAAGAGAATATGCTCGATAGATGACGAGTTTATCAAGAGTGACCAGGACGATTCCTACCCCTGAAACCACGTTTCCCTGGGGACCAGTCCTGGAGGCGCCGTCGAAGAACAGTTGCCATACGTCACTTTCCATTACGGAATTACATTCTGCAACTTCATCGGGAATGTCCTCGTATAATTTGGAGGCCTCCGGGATCGGATGAGCAGCTAGAAAGTCAGCCAGTGCTTGACCTTTGATGGACTTCTGCGGGACGTATACCATGTCATATGGTGTTAACAGCATCGCCCAAGTCGCGAGTCAGGAATTAAGTGCACTTGGCTTGCTCATCAGTACTCGAAGAGGGTTGATCCTGGAGATGACATGGACAGTCTGGCCGGTGACATAGTGTCGCATCTTCTGGATAGCGAACATCAGAGCCAAGCATTCTTTCTCCACTGGATTGTACCAGTGTTTGGCTCCGACCATCATCTTGCTGAGGTAGTAGATAGCCTGTTCATGACCCATATTGTTCTTCTGTGCGAGAAGAGCTCCTAGCGAATGATCCATTGCTCGAATGTACAACAAGAATGGTCTTCCCATGACGGGAGGCACCAGAACTGGCGGACTGGTGAGATAGTGCTTGATATCTCCGAACACTTGTTGACAGATTTCGTCCCATACGAAGGATACACCTTTCTTCATGAGATACGAAAAGTGCTGACATCTTCCCGAGAGGTTGGATGTGAACCTCCGGATATAAGCCAGACGGCCTTGAAATCCCCAGAGTTCCCTCAGATTATGGGGCGGTCGCATTTCTACGATGGCCTGGACTTTGTCGGGGTCCACTTGGATGCTTTTGGCGGTGATGACAAATCCCAGGAATTTGCCACTAGATACACCCAGAAAGGACTTCGTAGGGTTCATCTTGAGTTGATGTTGGCGCATTAACTCGAATACCGTCCTCAAGTCTTGAATGTGATCATCTTTGAGGCGGCTCTTGACGGCTATGTCGTCCACGTAATATTCTACTGTTTTGCATAAATGCTCATGGAATATATTACTCATAGCCCGTTGGTATGTAGCCCCGGCGTTCTTCAATCCGAAGGGCATGACCGTATAGCAATATACTCCCAACGGGGTTCGGAAGGCAGTGTGCTTCTCGTCTTCGGGATGTATCTTGATCTGATTGTATCCTGAGAATCCGTCCATGAAAGACATGCGTTCAAAACTGCAGGTGTTGTCGATCATGATATCC
The DNA here is from genome assembly GCA_036927795.1 of Iris macrosiphon. Lineage (NCBI taxonomy): Eukaryota > Viridiplantae > Streptophyta > Magnoliopsida > Asparagales > Iridaceae > Iris > Iris macrosiphon. The sequence continues at coordinate 62,475,514 of JAYESA010000016.1, forward strand.
GTGATGGAAAGAGGGAACTCATCCTTGGGGCAGGCTGCATTCAGATCTTGGTAGTCGATGCAGATACGTATTTTTCCATTTTTCTTCATGACTGGGACAACATTGGCGACCCAGTCGGGATGTTGTTCTTCCCGGATGAAACCGCAGGCTATCAACTTCTTGACTTCAGCTTCGATGGCGTCTATCATATTCGGGCGGAACCGGCGTTGGTGCTGCTTCACAGGCTTTGAGTCGGTCAATATATTGAGTTTGTGAGTAGCCACCTTCGGGTCAAGGCCCGACATATCCTCATAATTCTACGCAAAGACGTCGATATATTCTTTTATCAGCTGGATAACTTCTTCCCTTTCGGCTGGGGAAAGATTGTTACTGATGAATATCGGCTTTGGCGAAAGTTCACCCCCAACATCAACCTGGATAACTTTGTCTTTGGTGGGAGGTTCCTTCTGCTCGAAGCAGAATTTCCACTGTGTATCCATTTTTTGAGCCCAAGAGTCATTCTCAAACGGCTCAGAATCCTGTTCGTCCGCTCTAAAGGGATCTACCACTACCATGTTCACTGATAGTGCTTGCTCGAGAGCGTTAGGTGAGTCGGAGGGCGACGAGCCATTCTGAGAGGAGGAAAAGATGTCCTCGTCTGACCTGGAAGTCGTAAGGGAGGTGGCATACCCTAACCCGAAACGGGTTTGTTGATAGCGGGGGTCGCCGCGTGGCGGCGTTCGTCTGCCTCTTCCGTAGTTGAGGCCTGGCTTTCGCTTTAAGTCATAGCCCATGTTTTGCATAATCCTCAACGCTTGCGGGCTGTATCGGTGAACTTGCATTTTTCCAGCATCGTCATCGAAAGGATCTTCCTGGACAGTTGGTTGATTGCACATGCGGCCGAATACTATTGAACGCTGACTGCTGCAGGTAGGTGGGACAACGAAGATAGAATCCTCATATGGTCAATATGTCATGACGACGTTGGATGATGATGCTACTTCCCAGACATACGGGCGGTAGGAGTTCATGGCTTCCAAGAATTTTTATGCTATGGGTTCTACCTCATCACGGGAAGTGGATTACTGATTTGGCATTTGAGCGTTAACCTACTGGAAAAGAGGATGTTTATTATCATCTGGAACTCCGTTCCTGGTCGCATTTACATCGGTCGGCTGCCCGTTGCGTTGGAGGTTGATGACCAAAGGTGGAGGCTTCTGGTTCAAAGTGACCACTAGAGGATCACTCCCTTTTCCTGACCTAGTTTTGTTCAGGTGAATAGCCATAGGCTCCCTGGCTTTTGGATGAGTGGTTCGTCCTTTCACTCTGATTGACAGCGGTAGTACGGCAGAGGGTTCTTCTGGCTCCCGGTGGGATTCCTTCCCTGCCTCGCCTGACACTTCTTCCGTGTGGTCTTGAGAGTACTACACGGCATCGAAATAGTAGGATTCTACTCCTTTAAACGGGTTTAGGTTGGCATCCTCCGTTTGTACCGTTCCTTGGGGTCTACATATTTGAGACATTGATGTAGAGTTGAGGGGACGATGTTGTGGTCGTGGATCCACGGTCTTCCCAGCAAAATATTGTAGGACACCTCTGAATCGATGACGTAACATATGGCCACCGATCTGAGGTTGCCAATCTGGATCCTCAGGCGAATTTTCCCTAACGGCTTACTTCTTCCTGCGTTGAAACCCACAATTATAGTGGAGGTGTAAGCCAATTCGCTGATAGGAATCCTCAGTGACCTGAGCAGACTGTGAGGGATGATGCTGATCGACGATCCCGGGTCTATGTGAATTTGATCGACCTCCATGGAACCGACGTACCCGGTGTAATAGAGGGGCCTGTCATGCCTGTTATGTTTTAACAGCATGTCGTCTTGAGTGAAAGTGATATTGGGGACCACTTCCATTACACTGTGGCATTGAGGACATGCCACTGGTTCTTCGTCAGGGGACTTGAGCTGGGTCAAGCATACCTCCGTCTGCATCAGTGCTTCACTCAGGGCTAGACGAGTGTCTTGGGAGAGCCTGAGTAGCTCAAAGATGGACAGTCTGGCTGGTGTATTAGCCAGTTGGACCAGTATGTCAAAGTTGTATGGCTTCTCTAAACCTTTGTTTGGAATATTTTTCACAGGTTTATCAAAATATACTTCTCTTTGTTTTCCCTTATCCGCCATAGTTGGTTTTGAAGGACCAGCATCAGGTACGACGGGGTCTGGTCCTGAAGGTTTGGCAGCTGAAGCATCCACCGGTGCATCTTCCTGACTTGCTCCATAGTCATTGAGGTAGGCTTTCCCTGAACGGGTTGCAGCAAATACCTCATCTTCGTCTGATGGCGAAGAAGTTGCGACCATATGGCATGGTTTGTATTTGGAGCTCTTTCTAGACGTAGCCTTAGTAGCTTTAGTCTCCTCCTCGAGCTCTGACACCAAATCCGGATGAACCCACATAATCTCGCTATGCTGGGTGGTTAGGGGTACCAGGTCATGATTTTGACCCCTAGCTGGAGGTAGATTGATGATGTTCATCGTGGTTCAAGAAATGGGTGTGACACCGTCCGAGACCTTTTGGTAAGGCAGATTGCCAAATCACAGAGAGATCATGTTGGCCGTGACCGTCTTCTCGGTGTTGTGCAAAGTGATGGCTTTAGCATCGATTAACCCCTGGATCTTCCTTTTCAGTATATAACACGCCTTTGTTGGGTGGTGTACGTATCTGTGGAAGATGCAGTATTTGGGGTCGTCAGTACTGCCGACTTCTTGGGGCCGCCTTAGCCCTGGAAGGGTAATCTTGCCACTCTTGACGAGACACTCGAATATACTTGGGATATCATCGTCGTCAAAAGAGTAGATTTTGACGGGCCTGGAAGTCCCGGTTCTCGTCTGCGTGGTCGCCGCAGTCTTTTGTCTGGACGTATTGATTGCCAGAGCTTCTTTTTCCTTAGAGCTGCGAGGATGGTCGCTGCTGGGAGATGACCTTTTGCCTCTGTCAGAAGCGGAGATCATAATGCCATTTTCGTGCGCCTTGCGACTGTTGTCTTCGGCGGCCACTGCCGAGATGATGAACGAGGGCCAATCATGAAACTGATATGGTCCTGTAAACACCGAGACTACGGGAAGGAGGTTCTTCCTGCAAATGTCTACTAACGCAGAGTCTGGAACTCCTGGAAGCTTTTGTAAGGTGGCCTGACAAAAACGTTCGACGAAGGTGCGAACGTCCTCCTTTTCCCTTTGTTTGACTTCGATGAGAGAGGAAATAGACATGTCCATTCCTCCCTCGTAGAATCGTGTGAAGAATAAAGCTTTGAAGTCCTCGAAGAAAGTAATGCAGTTGTTCGCCAAGCTACGGTACCACTGATAGGATACTCCTGAGAGGCAGCCTTTAAATACCCGAGTGAGGAGGGCGTCGTTCCCTTGTAGCAATACCGTCATCATACTGAAATAGTTCATGTACTGACTTGGTGATGTTTTTCCCTCAAACAGAGCCATAGTCTGAGGTTTGTACCTCGGAGGGAAGGGGACCTCTTCCCAGATAGCTGGGTAGGGCTGGTTGATTCCCAGTTTCTTGAGCTGATCTTTGTGCTTCAAGGCATCAAACTGGGCTTTCAACTCCCGTACTGCTTGCATCAGATTTTCAGTTGGAAGCGGGACTATGGTATAGTGAGGAGTTGGTTGTATCGCGACTCCAACGGTGGGTAATATATTCTCCGAGTGAGGAAGCGGAGGAACTGCTGACTCTTGATCTAGAGCAGGCTCTTGGCTCGGGTTGGATGGTGGTAAGTCCACCCCCATATGTATCTGAGTTGGCAGGACCGACGCTTGAGCCATGGTAGTTGCGTGCTGAGTTAGCATCATTTGGTGCATGTTCTCCATTATGGATTGCATTTGTTTCAGAGATGTCTCCAGTATAGTGATGTGTTATTCCGCGTTTCCTGATGGCGAATCTTCCTCGCGTTCATCTTCAACGGCGTAAACTCCCATTTCCCTGGGTGTCATCGAAGGATTAGTATAGGTCACCGCAGAAGTCGACTCTATACTCTCAGCATCTGATCCGGGAGATTGGCGACCCCCAGCGTCAGAATCAGACGAGTACGAAGCTGGTTGTTGTGACCTTGCACGGGTGTTTTGGAATACCCCAGCTTCAGTGTTCCTGAGGAGGTCTTCGAATCTCCTTCGACGCGGAGGCCTAGAGGGATGATGTCTTGAGCTCGACCCTCCTCTAGGTATGTGTGAATCCATGTTCACGGATGCATGCGCGGGCTCTTCTTCCTGAAAAGACTGAGAGTAGCTCAATCGGTCAAAAACCGACCATTTTGCTTTAGAACAACAGCAGTCAATCACAATTTTATGACTATTACAATATTGCTCGCCAGGGGGCGTAATAGACATGTTGGAAGGTCCCCTCTCCTTACGCTTCTGGATTAGATATTTGAGCAAGTCAGGAGGAGTAGAGGAAGAAGACGATGACTTGTTCCTTCTGTTCCCATCAGTGGGCACGCAGAGATTGGGCACCAAGGTTTTCCCTGTGCCGCCTGTGTACAACAGATTGGCCATCTGGGTGGCAGATAATCCCCGGGGAGGGTGTCTTTCTGCAACCTGAGCTTGCTTTGCGCCGTGGGACTTATCCTGGCATAATTTGGAGATCTGCTCAGACTGACGTAAAGCTGAAGAGGTCCTCAGTCGGCCGTCGGCTTCCCGCGTAATCCGGAGGGTAAGAAGATTGCTCCCTTGCTAGCATAAAGGCCGAGAAGTTGAGTACTCTGCCGCTTTCTTTCCCTTGCGAAAATCACAGTGCTCATCTGGTTCCCCGTAGAGGTCAGATGTTGTCTTACGCACGGAGCATGATTTGTACTTCCGATTTGGCGCTGAGGCATCATTAGAAGTTTAGTCTGTACCGCGCGTAGCGGGAGACTGGTTTCTGCGCGTAGAGCGCAGTGGATACTTCTGGGTTAGCGCTGAGGCTTTGCCCGAAGTTTCGTCTGTACCGCGCGTAGCGGGAGACTGGTTTCTATGCGTAGAGCGCAGTGGATACTTTTGGGTTAGCGGTGAGGCTTTGCCCGAAGTTTTGTCTGTACCGCGCGTAGCGGGAGACTGAATTTTACGTGTAGGGCACGAAGGGAGCAGAGCTACAACCTCATTGGTCGGAGAGATCGGAGAGATCGGAGAGTCCATAGGAATGGTAGAGGATGTCTTGGGCATCCAGACCTTGCGCAGCTTCCTGTTGTTTTGGACGGAGAGAGGGTGAGAGCTACCCCCGGTTCGAAGCATGTCTTCGTAGGCAGACTGGTCGAATTGGACGACCAGTGTCTTCTTCACGGTTCCTATAGATACCGTATCGTGTTGAGCAATCGCTTCCTCGTCAGAAGAGAAGGATGTCCCCAGCAGAGTCGCCATCTTGTTTGTGGTATTAAACGAAAGAATGAAAATATATTCAGGATAGGGTTTATACGAGACCCGCCTTCTTTGGTTTACAAATAAACTTGTACAATTTGATCCTATATGAGGATATGAGAGTACAATTTATTTAATCTGGGTAGATAATTGCTACAGGTGTCTGATCTGCAGTCGATCACTTTAGCCCTTGGACTACACGATGTTGAAGAAGTGCTGTAGAAGACAGGAAGCAGCTTTGAAGGTTGCAGAAGAGGGTGGATGCACGATGCCAAAGTCGTCGATCCCTACTCTTTGCCTGAGCTCCGGATTCTTCTCTCTCTCTCTCTCTCTCTCTTGACCTTGGATCTGATATTGGTTTCTTGACCAATTTTCCGACCTTCCAATTTGTCGACCTTTTTCCCTCATTGATAGAGGTCTCTATTGATAGAGTTTTAGTGACAGTGACCACTCTATCATAAAAACCGAGGAATGGAAAGTACAGTACCCTTTTACACAACGGTTAAAATAACCAATACCTGCGTATAGATGATCCTTTGAATGAGCGTGTGACGCGGGTCCAACTAAGGGACAAAATGCGTATAATCGCTATGAAGATCACGGCGTAAAAGCCACGTAGATAGGTATCCATTATGTAGAAGTGGTTGGCATAGAAGCCAAATGTCTGTCACCATGGCATAGAAGCCAAATAGTTATCAAACCGGCATAGAAGCTGAATCGGCATAGAAGCCGAATAGTCATAGAGGCCGAGCAAGCGTAGAAGCCGAGTGGTCATAGAGGCCGAGCAGGCATAGAAGCCGAATGGTCATAGAGGCCGAGCAGGCGTAGAAGCCGAGTGGTCATAGAGGGCGTAGAAGCCGAGTGGTCATAGAGGCCGAGCAGGCGTAGAAGCCGAGTGGTCATAGAGGCCGAGTAAGCACAGGAGCTGGATGGGCGTAGAAGCCACTGCGTACTGTGTCAGAGTGCTGATGTGGACGTTTTAGCCGGAATTACGGCTTCTGAAGATATAATCAAATCTCTTACATTAAATGCCGAGATTTGCCACCATCCTGCACATTAAATATGGAGGCGTGTTTTTGAAGGTCTGCAACCCCTTCTGCGCGTCAGTCGTAGAGACGTGCCTTGAGAAACTGTCATCGCTCTGTGCATTAGACGTAGAGACGTGCCTCGAGCAACTGTCATCGCTCTGTGCATTGGATACAAAGACGTGCCTCGAACCCCGTACGGAGTACAGCTTTTAATGTGGCAGGCGGTTTGTCTACTGCAGAACGTAAACAGCTCGTGTCTGCCTGTGTAAAACAGGGCAGCGTATCCCTTCGTGCCTTGTAAAAGCAGTTTACGCAAAGGGGATGGCGGTAAATGATAGCCTGGATCACAGTGTTGTGCCATCATTATAGCCGTCGTCTGGGTAGTCGAGCCGTATCCCTTTGTCAGAAGTCCAGATGTCAGGTTCATTGCAAGATCTTCATTGTAGGGTCTGACAGGTTTACTTCGGAGAATACGAAGCGTCTCTTGTACACCTCAATGCTGCGTCTGAAAGAGGATAAGTTTTACGCCCTGGAGGCGATGAAGCACCCCGTTTACGCTGAAGTGGCTTGGACGTACTGCCTTACGCGGGTGGCCTTTTGAGCTTTTAATATTTCACGCTGGGTTTAGCGAAAAAAGCTCTGTTGCACGCTTGGTGGCCTGGAAGGCCTCTGCTTACGCTGCTCTGCACTAATATGCTGCGTATAGCCATCCGGCGTATTTTTTTATGCTTCTACAACTGCCAACTCCAAGTTTTAGGTAGGGAAATTCTTCTCGTGTAGGAATAAATGACTGAAAGCATAGCCAATTACCTTCTTATTTTGCTGCAACACACAATCCAAACCCTTACCCGATGCATCATTATATATAGACAATCCTCCTGTCCCTTATGGCAATGTCAATATTGGAGTTGTAGTCAACCTGTTCTTTAGCTCCTCAAAAGTAAACTAATAATCCAAAGTCCAGACGAACTCCATGTTCTTCCTGGTTAGTCTAGTCATCGGCTCTGCAATCCTAGAAAAATCCTGAATAAATCTCCGATAATAGCCTGCTAGTCCAAGAAAACTCATGATCTCCGCTACAGAACTTGGGGTAGACCACAACTCAACTACTAAAATATTCTTCGGGTCTACTGAGATCCCGTCTCCTATAATCCCATGCCCGAGAAATTTAACCTTATCAAGGAAGAACTCACACTTTGAAAGCTTTCCATATAGCTTCTCCTTCCTGAGGGTCTCAAGAACTATCCTCAAGTACTTCTCATTCTTCTCTATGGTCTTCCAATATATTATTATATCATCAATGAATACTACCACAAATTGATCTAAGTACTGATGAAATACCTTATTCATCAGGTTCATGAATACCGTCGGGACATTGGTCAACCCAAACGTCATTATCAAGATCTCAAACTGCCCATACCGAGTCCTGAAAGCTACCTTCGGAATGTCTTCCTTTTTCACTTTCACCTGGTGGTACCCCGACCTCAAGTCTATCTTTGAGAATACCTTCGCTCCGCTCAACTAATCATACAAATCGTCAATCTGTGACAACGGGTATTTATTCTTGATAGTGAGGTTGCTGAGTGTCCTGTAGTCGATACACATACATACCCAACCATCCTTCTTCGGTACAAATAATAACAGATTACCCCATGGTGATGAACTTGAGCGGATGAAGCCCTTTTTTCTGTAACTCATCCACCTGCTTCTTCAACTCTGACAATTCATTATTGTTTACTCTATATACATGCTGTAATATTGGCTCTGCACCTGGTACCAAATATATAGAGAACTCTATATCCCCAGTAACTCTTCTGGAAAGACGTTTATATACTTAGTAATCAATAAATATGGCAGCTCCTGCTTTTCTACCAAAGCTCCACAGAAGTCTCCTTCACTCTGCTCTGTTACTCCTCTGACGAACTCAAACTCTGGCTCTCCTGGTATCTGGGATAAAACTCTGCCTCCTTGACATCTATACTAGCATGATGCCTACTCAACTAATCCATTATGAGTATTATATCATAGCTCGGAAGTGGCATTATGAGCAGACATACGCCCAACTCTCATCCTCACAAAGAAACTCTTAGATCCCTATAAACATCGCTGACCAGGATAATGCCACCCCCGGATGTGATCTTGCAAGTTCTCGCCAACGGTTCATAATCAAGATAATATTTTAAAGAAAAAGATACATATACAAAACTATGTGAAGCATCGGAATCAAATACAGTAAGAGCTGAAAAAGAATCAAGATAGACTGAACCTAAGATAACATCACCGACTGGCTCCTCCTATGTGATGGTCAAGGCAAAAACTTGCCCCTATCGCTGGGCACCTTTCTGATGCTGCTGGTGCTGAGTGAAATGCTAATTTTGTGGTGGTAGAGGAGGTCCTCTCTACTTTCCTGCTGGTGGTCTCGAGGGTTCTCTCTGTGCCTGAGCTCCACCCTGAGCTGGACGAGCTAGAACTTTAGGACAAGCCCTCAATTGATGGTCTCCTGATCCACAAAATAAGACTAGCCTAATTTCATCTTGCATGAATCCCATCCATGTCCTTGTTTCTTAAAAAAGTTCAAGGAATAGCTGCCCTCTGGATCTGGAATATCTGCTGTACCGGCAGTCTAACTGGTCCATGATACTGCTGCCTCGGATGCTGGAAATGCCTCTGGTGTTGCTGCTAAAAATAAGGCCGCTTTATGGACCCGTGTTGGTACTGGATCCTCATGTATCTTTTGGCCTCTTAGAGCCAAGCTCTAGATCATCCTCTACCCATTGTGCCTATCGCATAATCTTCTCGAAAATAGCGGTAGGATCTCCATTTGTATGTAATTTGACCTCCTTGTTCAGGCACTTTCTGAACTTTCTGGCTTTTCCTCTGGGGTCCTGACCCTCCATAAAGTGGTCTAATCTGCAATACTCTGTCATATAACCTCTAACTGATGCTGCTGTGTCTCCATCATCTGTTGAAAGAGCACAAACATCTATGTTTGATCGACTGCGGATGGTGGGGGTGGAAGATCCTCTGAAGCTGTCGGCATTGTTCTCTGTACCGAGGTGGAGTACTTCCGAAAGCTGCTGTAGAAACGCCCACCTGTGTCGGTAAATCTAACCTCCAAAATATAGGTGCTAGAACAGCGTCTGATGGTGCTACCCTCATAGGTGATCAAGTGACTGACCGCGCTGGTATGGCACCTGAGCGCTGGGAATGCGTCTTCGGCGGTATCCTGAAGATAGATAGAAAAATGAATCAATTTTGAGTAAGATACGATATCATCAAAGAAGGACATAATTTATTCAAAGAAACATTCAATAGATAAAGATAGCAAAACTGATATTGGAAGTATTTCCTAGTTGTGATTGAGTATACTCTCAGCCTATATCCTATTTTTTAAAACAGGCTCGTAGTAGTACTCTAGGCGAGTGCTACTATGATATCGCTCTAATTGTAACTCCTAACCTGCATGGGCCATCACTAAAAATGTGTTACGACCCATACCCGTATATTCGGGCATGAGTACATGGGTATGCTAACCTACACCGCAGCCTCAGCGGTATAACGCTGTCTAGGTCAATTCTACTATCTAAATATCTCACACAATATATATATGGTACCTGTCAATCATCTCAACTCCAAAGGAGGAACAATATGGTATCTCACAAATATAACTATACTCAATCATAATGCAAACTAAGGAAGATAAAGCATGAATGGAATAACGAAGAAAAGAATCAAGATACAATCCACAAGTCTGGAATAATATACATGCCATAAATCTCAATAACAGTCTAATACAAGTCCACCAAATAAACTAAATTTCCTCAGGCTCTGGAACTAAGTCCTCCTGGTCTAAAGGAGTATCCTCTAATGGTAAGCCCTCATACGGCCCGTATAATGTGGGACACTGATCTATGAGCCAATCATCTGGAAAAATATATCCAGTCAGGATTGGAGTAAAGTAAATACCTCTGAAAGTAGTTTTAAATATATAATCAAGCATATATAATAGATAATAAAAAAGAATACAAGATAACTAAATAACAAAATAAAATGAACGAGAGTGAACAGGTAATATACTGGAATGAAGAACAAGCAATATGAATATCTGTAATAAAAAAGAATAACTAAAATCTAACCAATGTGCCTTGGAATAAAAGTTCATTATGTGATCGGTTTAGGTTAAACACAAATACAATAAAGTAACTTGATTACAAGTGTGGTATGTAATCGATATGTATACAAATACACTGGGGCTTAATCACATAATCAACTCCTACTCACCCATCCCCAACTAATACCAATGGATCTAATTAGGACATGTTACGAACATGCATATGGGCACACTGAATATGACTAGCGTGTATACATGAATATAAGCACACTGAACGTGCAATGTGTGAACAAGAAATACAATAAATCAATACTCGATAAACATAATAAAATATATGTGAAGAAGTACCTGCTGAGCACGATAGGGGATAACATCTCCTGACATGATCCACGTAGTACCAGTCCATGAAACCACTGTATCGAAATCAATTATACAGTTCTAGAATATGAGATATATACACTATTATAAAATAAAAACTAACAGAGAAATATATTTGCCTGAGGTCCTGAGCAAGGTGTATCTCTCGATGCCCAACCTGGTGTCACACAGACCTATATATGGTATATTTCATCAATACAAGGTTTTGGAATAAAAATAAGTTAAAATAGTTCAATTCTAGATCATAAAGTCATTTCTAAGTCAAAATAGTCAACTCTAGGACAAACTAGCTATTTCTAGGTTGTATGAGTCAAACTCTAGGATATTAGGTCTATACACTATGTAACTAGGCCACACTAGCTATGCTAAGATACTAGGATACAAAGAAAGTATCGTATCATAGGATACACATATTTATAGATATAAAAATACTTATATATATATATATATATACAAGACAATATATATATTACTCTTAGTCAAACTAAAGCTAAGTGGATACCTTGGCTTTGAACCAATGCAGTATCTCATCACCTACACACCCATCTTGATACTCGAAACCAATATCTTGAGTATCAACCAATACCTTGACATTATCTTGGTATCACAAGGTAATTCAAATTTTTGTATGTAATTAACTACCCAATACCTTAACTATAAACTAATATGCATTAACTTATACAATACTCTACTAACTAACTACCAATATACCAATATGTATATATATACTTACATATAACTAACTAGTACTCAATCGTATATATATATATATATATATATATATATATATATATATATATATATATATATAACTACTATTCTAATAATATGTATACCTAACTAACTATTCTAACCATAAGCTAACTAACTAAAGCTGCAACTCAAGGCTAATCCCCTTACCTGCTCTAGCTGATGCCCTCTTATTGTTGATGCTGGCCTTGTTGTTGTTGCTGCATAAGCTGTTATTCTTGCTTATTGTCCATGCTGCAGATGTGGACACGGCCTACATATATCCAATTGTAGACTTGACACTAGTCGCATACAATCAAACACATATCAATTTGGTCTAATTGACCTATTGACAAACAGAAGATATGCCAATCTCGAAATTCCTTCAAAATTGATACAAAATACCACATAACTTTCTCCATAGGTCTCCTATGAAACTAATTCCAATTCCTATGGGTAGCCCTAGCATATGGGGGTAGTTTCTTATAATTAAATTATAGATTTAAAGTCTAATTAGAGAGAAAAAACTGAATTGTACCTATTGAGAGATGGACTCCCAATAAAATTTCTAAATTGGATGAAAAGAGCCTTCAACTTGTAGATCATTGCTCCTCCTTGTAGATCCTTGTCCTCCTTGTAGATCCTTGGTCTAATAGCCTCCAATGATGAATAGGAAAGGAATTGGGAAGAAATTTGAGTAGAAATTGGTGTAAGAAAGAAGAATTTGGAAGAGAAAAAATTCTAGATCTAGATTTGGAATGACAAAAAAGAAGAGAGAGTCTCTCTCCTCCCTATGATGGCCGGCCCCTTGCCCCTCCTCCAAGCTACTATGGAAAGTCCAAAATATCCCTTGGAGCTTGTCAATAAAAAAAATTAAGGAAAAAAGGTTCTAGTCTAATTGGTTTCACTAATTAATTCATCCTCCTAATGAATAGGCTTACTATTGGGCTCAATTCTAACTAAAATTAAATGTTGGTCCATGGATCTAAACTAAAATAGTTAGGTCCACTATACAATTCTAAAATAAATCTAACATCTACACTAAATAAATAATATAATAAATAAATATTTACAATATGAACAATATTTAATATAATAATCCTAAAAATAAAAATATCCATGCCCAATTACCAAACTACCCTTAATTGGAAAAGTGAGGGTGACACTCATAGTTCAGAGGTAACATGGACGTGAATTATTTGCTTTTGTTAAGGACATCCCACTGGAGAATCTTTGACAAACATATTACTTCTTGCGTACTGGAGTACAAGTAATAAGACCAAAACGAAACCCTATCAGAGGTGATATTGACGTGATAGCTTTTGTAGCCTCATTACTTCTTGTGCACCTGAGTGAAAGTAATAAGTTCAAATTAGGACCCTATCAGAGGTGATTTGGATGTGATAGGTTTTGTGGACTCATTACTTCGTGCGCACCTGATTGAAAGTAATAGATTCGAGACAAGCCTTGCCAGAGATTATATGGATGTGGCAGGTTTTATGGACTTAACACCGTTGATGTACTTAGATTTAAGTACGGGTGATAAGTTTAGATGACGACCGATATCATAGGTATTTTAGACGTGATAATCAATGGTCATACAAAGAGGTTTGCTCAGAGGTAATATTGACATGGCAAATCCTGTTGGGGATAATCGATTTGGACAGTAGTTCAGAGGTGATGTGGACGTGAACTAATATCCAAGAGAACTGATTATGAGTAGTCTACATGGATAGACCTGAAGGTGGCTCCTTTGGGGAGCTTTTTTGAGGCTCCATAGTTTGTTGTATATTCAGGATTCCTGAAAACATGCAATAGTTTTTATCAAGCTTTTATGGAAGAGAAGTGCATATTATGTTTACTAACTTGCTGGGGATGAACAACGGGGAATATATACTGTATATTTTGGTTGTCCAGCTGATAGTAAAAAGAGTACAAGTCTAGCTTAGAGATAGTACTTTTTTAGGAACTTGTCGTTGATAGGCATCATGAGCAAGTCGCTATTGAGTTTTGGAGCCGGAAGGAGCCGTTGGTGAACACGAACTCCACAATGAATGGACCCTCCTATTTTGGTTAGGATTTACCGACCGTCTTATGGGTCATTACTGTTAAGATGAGGTCACCCACTTGGTAAGTCCTCTTCTTGACCCATTTATTGAAGGCTCCTGAGAGGCGTGCTTGGTAAAGCTCAATGCGTTGATGAGCTAAAAGACGCTTTTCGTCGAGTGCTTCTAACTTATGTAGTCATCGACGGTGATTATCGTAAATGGAAAATCGGTTGGACAGAGCCACTCGGAGTGACGAAATTTGGATCTCGAGTGGGAGGACCACTTCACTTTCTTAAACCAAGAAGAATGGCGTGTTGCCATTACATGTTTGGACCGTTATGCGATAGGCCCAGAGACATTAACCCAGCTTCTCATTCTAGTCACCCTTATTGGATGACACAAACTTTTTGAGTAGCTTTATGATGGTCTTGTTGAATGCTTTCGACAGACCATTTGTTGCTGGGTTATAGGCAGTCGAGGCTACATTATGGATTCAGTTTTTATCATAAAATCAGTAAAAAGTATGACCTACAAATTATGGACCATTATCGTGGATGATCCTCCGTGGCAAGTCCAAGCGATATATGACGTGATTCTTGACAAAAATGATCATGTTTGAAGTCTTGACTTCAGCCCCATGCTTCAAATGACCAAGATGCTACCATTAGGTATAGAAATTCTAAGGGCTGGTGGATATAGTATGCGTAAATTTGGCACGCTTGGCACTTCCTCGGATAGTCAACAACCTCTGCTACCATTGTCGGCCAATAGTAACACATTCTTCTAAGATAGTCTGTAGCTTGGGTTTGGGCTGATAGGCACTGTAAACCCCGTTGCGATCCTCACAGAGAGTTTATTCACTTCTATATTTGATAGGAATCATAGAAGAAGACTATTGTATAAACGGTGATACAATATTTTGGTAGTCGTGTCATAACAGAACCGGAGGAAACGTCTTGTGATGGAAGTGGCTTATTTTGGGTTCTCAGGAAGAATTCCAAAGACTATATAGTCGATAAATGAGAGTCTCCAGTCTTGGGAGTCAGTTTTTGTCTCTACTGTGTAGCTTAGGCACAGATAGAGATTATTTTTTGGGCAGAACAGCTCTTGACCGACCACTATGATCAGCTGATAGATTTTGACCAGAACTGCCAGGGAGGCAGCAAGGCCGGCCAGGGCATCAGCATTGATATTTTGCAGCTGAGGGACATGCTCTATGAAAAACCCCTCGAAGGTGGAGAATATTCCAAGTGCGACTTAGTGGTAGGGAATTAAATCCTCGTGCCGAACCTCATACTCATCCTGGACCTGACTGACTATCAGCTTGGAATCGTCATAGGCTTCCAGGTAGTCTACTTCCACTTGTTTAGCAAATTAGAGCCAATGACGAAGGCATTGTACTATGCCACATTGTTGGAGAATGGCTCTGTGAGGGAGTAAACGTACTTTATAACCAGATTATATGGGGAAATTAGTATTATCCCGACGCCTGCGAAAATATCTTCTTTGGGTCTTGTTCTTGAAGCACCGTCGAAGAACATTCGCCAAATAACTTATGCGCTTGTGGTCATGTTTGAGTTTGCTACTTTGTCTGGGATCTCCTCATAGAGCTTCATGATTTCTGGTACAGGGTGGGCTGCCAGGAAATTTGTCAATGCTCCGTCTTTTGTGGGACAAATACCATGTCGTACGGTAATAGCAATATTTCCTATATGGCTAGGCGAGAGTTGAGCGCTCCGGGTTTAGTCAAGAGAATCTTGAGAGGATTAACTCGTGAGATCACATGGATGGTTTGTCCTACCACATAATGTCGGGTCTTCTGAATGACAAAGACCATAGCGAGGTACTCCTAAGCAGAAGATCAAAGTACAATATCTAATCTGGGTAGTGTGATGATGGAGATTGAGTGCTGTAGTAGCTTCTTTACTACATTGATGGTCTGTCGAGGGAATAAGGATGCTCTCTTATCTTATCTCTCATGATCTTATGTGCACGTACGTAGCTCCACCTTTTTGTGGTCTCTGAAGCAGAAAAACTAGCCCTTTGGAACGTTCAAGTTGCTAATATTTATAGCCATAATGTTGATGCACTATAGGTGCCACATATGCTTCTGTTTGGTGGCTGCAGGGGGCTCATTCAATATAATATGGTTGCAACTGTAGCTACATACCATGGGCAGGCTGCTACATGGCTTTGGATGGGATCCGCTATTGATGAGATCTCGTGGTTATTTTTAACCTGTTTTATGCGTGACTCGGTCAGCTGGACACGTAGTCAGCATTGGCCGTATGAGAAATCTTCTTCTGTTGGAATGAAAAGATCTTGTAAGTCAAGATCCTCATAACGTCATGGCTGTATAGCATTGTGGTCGAAGATGTGCCCTCGTTTGGCCTCGATCGAATGCACACTCTGACCGTATGGCATTGTGGCTGCATACGTGCTCTAGTTTGGCCTCAATCTGATGGAAACTCTTGCCTCATGGCATTGTGGAGGCATACGTGCTCTTATTTGGACTTGGTCGTATGGACGGCCATATGGCATTGTGGCCACATATATGCTCTCGTTTGGCCTTGGTCGGGTGGACACTCTGGCCGCATGATGACGAGGGCGCATGGGTACGTAGTCGCATGTGAGTCTCGTTTGGCCTTGGTCAGATAGACACTCTGGCCGCATAATAATGAGGCCGCATGGGTATATAGCTGCATATGAGTGAGCATGTTGCATGGCACGTCTTTCGAGGCAATCAATATATTGATTTGACTTTTTATCTTTTTCTAAGCCACCGTACTTATGAGTGTTGAAGCATCTTATTGTGATGTGTGATGTATCAGGGAGTCTGACAGACATCGACTGTTGTGTCAGGGAGTCTTATGCGGCTCCATGCCCTGTAGTCATTCAGGCCACATAGATTGTACTATGCGACTTCTAGATCTTTAGTTGATCAGGCCGTATGTGACTCCTCTTCGGCTTGGTTGTTTAGGCCGTATGTGGCTTCTCTGCGACTTAGTTATTTAGGCCGTATATGGATTCTCTGCGGCTTGGTTGTACAAGCCACATATGGCTTCTTTGCGATTTGGTTGTTCAGGCTTGTCCCTACCATATTTTCTAGGGAGGAATATTTTAGTCATTTCATAATTAATTAATGTGCTTGTAGTATATTTATTTATTATATTATTTATTTATTGATAGATGCTATATTTTTATTTGGACTTGTGGTAGTGGACCTAACTAGATTAGAATAGACTCATGGACCAACATTAATTCTAATTTGAGCCCAACAAACAAGCCCATTCATTAGGAGGATAACTTAATTAGTTAAACCAATTGGATTAGAATCTTCCTTTCTAAATTAATTCTTTCATGACAAGCCCCAAAGGGTATTGTAGACTTTTCATAGTAACTTAGAGAAGGGGGCAAGGCCGGCCATAGGAGGGAGAGGAGAGAGAGACTCTCTCTCTCTCTCTCTCTCTCTCTCTCTCTCTCTTCATCCATTTATCTTAATTCTAGATCTAGAATTTTCTCTTCCAAATTTCTTTATCCCTACACCAATCTTTATCCAAATTCTCTCCTAATTCCTTCTCTACTCACCATTGGAGGCTATTGGAACAAGAAGGAGACAAGGATCTACAAGGAGGAGGAAGGAGCACAAGTTGAAGGCTCTTGACACTCATTTGGAGACTTATATTGGAAATCCATCTTCCAATAGGTATAATTCATTTTTTCTCTAATTAGACTTTAAATATATTTTTTAATCATTAGGAATCCTCCCATGTACTAAGGTTACCCACAGGAAGTGGAATTAGGTTCATAGGAGGCCTATGGAAGAAGTTATGGTGTATTTTGTGCCAATTTTAGGAGAATTCTGAGATTGACACATCATATATTTGTCAATAGGTCAATTAGACCACATTAACATGTGTTTGGTTGTACGAGACTAGTGTCATATCCACAATTGGATACGTATAGGCCGTATCACGACAATTTGGCGATACGGGTTGATTTGGAAGTTTTCTTCCGACACAGGAGGGTTTGAGCATATCATATTTTGACACAGGCATATGAATGAGTAGCTAGCTCTTCGTAGTACTTCTATTTGTGATTCTAGACTTGTTCGTATTCTTTGGGATATGTTTGGTGGATGGGTGGAACCATATCGTAAGCGTATCATAGATTGAGTGTGATACGGGTGCGATGCACTCCACGTGTTTGTTATATTTTATCCTACTCTATTTGATATTGTATATATATACTTTAGTTTATATATATATATATATATATATATATATATATTGCTATATCGGAGTATACAAAGTATTATGAGTGCTTTGGATGGGTATAAGCATGTGTTGGCTAATTTGGTATGAGTTGTGGACAGATTTTGTGTGCTCAATGTCTCTACTGCACAGTTAGAGGGGAGGGTTGCTTAGAGTTTTAGATAATATGGTGTGTGCATAGTTTAGGTGGTCGAGAGAGTAATTGTGCATAGCATGGGTGTGGTGGTCGGGTTCTGTTGTGCCAAACAGCATGCAATAGCAACAACAACAATGTTGCTATGGCCAGCAGTAGCAGCAGCAGCAATCCAACATAGGGGCAGTAGCAGCAGCAGCAATGCAATAGTTGCAGCAACAACATGATGAGTATGGGATAAAGGAATACTTTTGAGTATAAGTGAGATATTGATGGTTAGTTGAGTTAGATACCTTAGCTAGTTAATAGGTTGAGAACTTGCTTGTTAATAAACTTGGTGTTAGTTATATATGTATTGACTGTTAGTGTACATTAAGTTATAGATATTAGTTATATACATGAGTGATGTTACATATTATTAGATGCACATGTTAGCGTTATATATTTGGGTATGTATAGGTATTAGATAGCTAGGTTAGTTTTACCTTGTGTTATGGAAGGTAATGTCTAGATGATGTAGTTAACACTAGGTATTGATATTGGTTATCAAGATGGGGTTTAGGTAGTGCGATACTAAGTTGGTTCAAAGCCTAGGTATCTCATAGTACTAGTTAGCTAGGAATACTAGTATATTCTATATTTGTTATAGTACTTTCTTATATAGTATTTTACGTATCTTACGATACAGTATTGTACTAGTATCCTATAGCTAGTATAGCCTTGTTACATATAGTGTATGGTTCCAATATCCTAGAGATGGACTCATACAACCTAGAAATAGCTAGATTGACCAAGTTTGACTAGTTGGACCTAGAATTGACCTAGTTTGGCTATTTTGACATAGAAATGGCTTTGTGACCTAGAATTGACTAGTTAAACTTGTATTTATTCCAAAATCTTGTATTGATATAATATTTCATATTTAGGTCTCCGAGGCACCATTTCAGACATCTTTGATACTGTTCACCGGATTCGAGGCAGGTACATTCTCTGATAGTTTTCTATTTATGTTATCCCCTATGTTTCTTATATTTAGTATAAAATTTCTTGACATCTTGATACAATGGTTACACGAATTGATATATCCGGATCTCGTCATGAGATGTTATTACTTGGTATTTATGGTATATCTTATACAAGCCTTATTCCTCGTTCTTCTTGTACATGTACAAACATTAATTCTTGGAAAGACTAGCTACCTACCCAGTGAATCCCGTGTCATAACGTACCACGGTTGGATCCACTATACCAGTCGGGGCGGGAAGTGTTAGCGTAGATATGTGATCATACCCTTCCTTGTGCATGTCCTTGTGAGTGTTGATCATACACCGCATATATGATTAACCAGGCCTTAATTCTTGTGCAAGTTTCCAAGCCAATCACATGTTGAAGTTGGTACTCAATCACATAGTAGTAGTATTTCTTGCTCATTTTTATGTTGCTCAATTCTTGTATTTAATTCCAGTATTCCTATTTTTTATTTCTCTTATACTTGTATATTATATCTTGTATATTCACTCAATTTACTGTTATATAGTTTTTATCATTTATTGGAACTGTTGTTAGAGGTGCACTTTGCTACTTTTCTGACTGGATATATTTTTCCCAGATGATACTGAGGAGTGGTATCCCACTCACTATGGGCCTCAGGACGTAGTTGGCTTAGAGTTAGAGATTTTGTCTTAAGAGGGACTCATCCCGGTTGAGATAGACAATACAGTACCTGTAGCTCAGTAGATAGGTTTATTGTACCATATTTTTCTCCAGCATTTGATATTACTATTCCTTATTATATTTGATGACTTATTGGATATTATTTTTCCTTGTGAGTTGTATTTGACTCTTTAGTTCTTTATATCATATTCGTGTGATTGTTCCATCTTATAGATCTGTGATTGAGTATTTATACTTCATTGGTGGTATTATATATCTTGATGATCATTATTGCTAGATAGATAGTTTACCCAAATAACCGTCGATGCTGTGGCATAGGCTAAACGTTGTTCACTACTCGCACCTATACACCAGGTGCGGGTCGTGACACATTTTTAGTGGTGGCCCATACAGGTCTTCGAGGTCATAATTAGTGCAATTCGTAGTGGTGCTCTAGTTTGAGTGCTATTACGAGCCTGTTTCAGGATATAGGATATAGGATATAGGCTATAGGCTGAGAATACTCAATCATATCTAGAAAAAACTCTATTGTTCATTTTTACTATTCTTCCTTGATATTAATATTTGATCTTTAACTGTCCTTCTTTAAATATATTATATCATGTGCCAAATTGATTTTTTCCTTTCGCTTTGCCTCATGATACCGCCTAAGACTCGATCAAAGCAGAGAGGAGCAGTTTCTGAGAGATCTGTGACTTCCCGAGGGCCTACACCAGTCACTTCTCCGGTGATTGGCATATCAACTGCGTTCGGGGGTCCACCTCCAGCACAGAGGACTATTCCAGCTGTGTCTGAGGAACTTCCACCCTACCTTCCATGCCTACAGATGCAACTCAGATGTTTATATTATTTCGTGAGATGATGGAGGCTCAGAGGCCCAGTCAGAGGCTCACCAGAGGCAGACCGACGTGTTACAGTAGGGTATTGAGAGTGCTCATCTTCTTGCCCTTGTTGTAGTAGAGAGAGGAGCTCTAGTCCAGCAGCTAGTTGCTCCGCAGGTTGCCCACTTCGGCCGGGTAATATCCTGGACTTTAAGAAGCTGGAACCTCGGGTCTTCAAGGGAATAGAGGACATCGTTTATGCTGATGATTATCTTGAGGACATCGAGCGTCTCATCAGGGTATCACGTATTACTGAGGATCTGAAGGTTGATGCAGTAGGACTTCATCTGTTCGACATCGCCCGCACTTGGTTCAGGAATGAGCCACTTTTTGCTGATACGGAATAGTCTTGGAAGGTATTCAAGGAGCTTTTCAAGAGGAAGTTTTTTGCTCAAGAGGATATATTGGACTTGGGGAGGCAGTTTGAGAGCCTTACTCAGGAGAGCATGTTCGTGGAGGAGTACGCCGCATAGTTTGGTAGGCTGAGCCGATTTACGGAATATTTGGTGAGGGAGCAAGAGGTTCGAACTATCCGCTTCTGCGAGGTTCTGAACTGGGAAGTAAAGATCCTTATTCCATCTTTCTATGAGACATATTCCGAGATATTTGCGGAGGCACGCAAGGTTGAGTGGGAGTTGAGCTTGAAACCCAAGAGAGACCGTGATTCTTTTCTAGAGGCTAGTAGTAGCATAGGGCCTGCTAAGCGTCATCATTTCCAGTCTAGGTCTTTTCAGCAGCCACTACAGCACCAGACTCCAGCTAGGATGCTAGTTCACCTGGCACCAAAGTAGCAGCAGAGACAGTCACAACAAGCTTTCTGCCACTTTTGCAAGAAGCCCGGCCACATCTGGGAAGTTTGCAGGAAGAGGTTGGGAGTTTGTCTGTATTGTGTGCCAAGGGGCATCAGGTGAGGGATTATCCTACTAACCCTCGTCGTGTAGTTCAAGAAGCAGCTCCAGCTCTGAGAATACAGGCGAACCCACCTATAGTACAGCCAAGGGGACCGTCGCTTCTGACCCAACAGCAGCATTATACCCAGCACCAGCATCAGGGGGGTGCACCTCAGGGATGAGTGTTTGCTATGACATTTGAGGAGGCCAAGCCCACCGGAGATGTCATTGCAGGTTCTGTTCTCCTTAAAAAAAATTCAGTTTAGCTTTGTTTGATAGTGGTGCTTTCCATAGTTTTGTATCTGTTTCTTTTGCTTTGAAGCATCATTTGGTAGTTGAGCCTTTGCTTAGGACTTGCAAGATTATGACCGGGGGAGGCATTATTCATGTTAGTGATATTTGCAAGGATCGGAGAGTTACTCCGGGTGGCCAGGAGCTGAGTGCATGTCTACTTGTAATGCCACTTTCGAGATACGATATTATACTCGGGATAGATTGGTTGAGTAGACACCAAGCTAGTATAGATTGTAGAGGAGGTAGAGTTTAGTTTAGCCTGCCAAGAGAGCCAGAGTTTGAGTTTGCTAGAGGATCTGTAGAACAGAGGAAAGGCATTATCTGTGGAACTATGGTAGAAGAAAAGGAGTTATCGCATCCTTTGATAGTAGAATTCTTGGATATATTTCCTAAGGAGTTGTCCGGATTATCGCTAGATCAAGATATTAAATTCTCTATACACTTGGTACCAGGTGCAGAGCCAATTTTATAGCATGTCTATAGAGGGAACAACAGCAAGCTGGTCGACTGAAGAAGCAAGTGGATGAACTGCAGGATAAGGGATTTATCAGATCCAGTTCTTCACCGTGGGGGGCCCAGGTATTGTTTGTACCGAAGAAGGATAGATCGGTGCACATGTACATCAATTACAGGGCATTAAATAATCTTACTATCAAGAATAAATACTCGTTGCCACAGATTGATGATCTATTCGATCAGTTGAGTAGCGCCAAGATATTTTTCAAGATAGAATTGAGATCAGGCTACCACCAGGTAAAAGTGAAGCCGGGGGACATTCCGAAGACTGTTTTTAGGACTCGGTATGGCCAGTATGAGTTCCTGGTGATGTCGTTTGGGTTGATTAATATCCTAGCGGTATTTATGAATTTGATGAATAAGGTGTTCCACCAGTACCTTGACATGTTCGTGGTGGTGTTCATCGATGTCATTCTCATATATTATAAGACACCAGAGAAGCACGAGAACATCTGCGGATTGTGTTGGATATGCTGAGGAAGGATAAGTTGTATGAAAAGTTATCCAAGTATGAGTTCTTCCAGGACAAGGTAAAGTTCTTAGGACATGTTATGAATGGTAATAGAATTTTAGTGGATCCGAAGAAGATTGTAGCAGTTGAGTCTTGGAAGACCCCGAGTTCAGTAGCAGAGATCAGGAGTTTATTGGGTCTAGCAGACTACTACAGAAAGTTTGTGCAAGATTTTTCAATGATTGCCTAGTTGATGACTAAACTCACCAGAAAGGACACGGAGTTTGTTTGGACAGAGGAGTGACAGGCTACTTTTGAGGAATTGAAGACGAGGCTGAAGTCTGCTCCTATTTTGACGTTGCCATCAGGGTCTGGAGGTTTCACTATCTATAGTGATGCATCGAGGAAAGGGCTAGGTTGTGTTCTTCAGCAGAATAAAAAAGTGATTGCCTATACATCTAGGCAATTGCGTCCTCATGAGAAAAACTATCCTACCTATGATTTGGAGTTGGCATCAATCATCTTTGCCTTAAAGTTGTGAAAATACTATTTATACGGAGAGCGTGTGGAGATCTTCATAGATCACAAAAGCTTAAAGCATATTTTTACTCAGAAGAAGCTATATATGAGGCAGCGTCGGTGGATGAAACTGATAAAGAATTTTGATATATCCTTACAGTATCATTCGGGGAAAGCCAATGTAGTTGCCAATACCTTGAGCAGGTATCCGGTAGCTATAGTTTTGACGCAGAACTGGTATTTGTTGGAGGATCTAGAAAACTTGGGCATTAAGGTAATAGTTCCTGATTTTGCCATATAGAAATGGAGGTTGCAGATACACTCAGAATTGATGGACAGGATCAAGGCAGCCCAGTATGAGGATATATTTCTGAGAAACATCAGAGCTCAAGTGAGAGCTGGATTGGAGGATGATTTCACCATTACTGAGGATGGTTCTTTGCGGTACGGTGCTAGATTTTTTGTGCCTAGTGGGGAGCTACATATGGAGTTATTGCAGGAAGCACATCGCTCTCAGTATTTCATGCATCCAGGTGTCAACAAGATGTATCGGGATATACAAGAGAGTGTATGGTGGTATGGCATGAAGAGAGAGATAGAATAATTTGTATCCAAATGCTTAGTGTGCCAGTAAGTGAAAGCCGAGAGGCAGAGGCCAGGTGGATTACTTTAGCTATTACCCATTCAAGAGTTGAAGTGAGAGCATATTACTATGGATTTTGTGTCCAGACTTCCATGATCTCCAGAAAAAAAGATGCAATTTGGGTTATCGTTGATAGGTTGACCAAGTCGGCCCATATTTTGCCTTTCAAGGTGGGTATGTCTAAGGAGAAGCTGGTAGAGATGTATATGAGGCAGATCATCAGGGTACATGGGGTTCCCGTTAGAATAGTCTCGGATCAGGATAGTCGTTTTATTTCTCATTTCTGGAGGAGTTTACAGGCGAGTTTGGACACACATCTCAAGTTCAGTACTATATATCACACCAAGACAGATGGACAGTCAGAGAGGACCATTCAAACTCTCAAGGATATGCTACGCACCTGTTGTCACGACCCGCACCCGGTATAAGGGCACGAGAGCGTGGGTACGTCCAGCCTACGCCGCAGCATCGGCGGTAGAACGCTGTCTAGGTCAAGTGCTATCTAGATAATCTCACACTAGTATCCAACTCCATAAGGAGACACGGATAACACTAAAATAAATCTAGAAATACTCAATCACAACTACAGCACGATAGGAAATGAAGAAATAAAAGAATACAGCACAAGTCTAATGATAACATAACATACCTGCAATCCTTAACTTCCAATCCCCAAGTGTCAGAAACCAGTCTACTAATGTCACAGTCTGGAAAAATATTTTCCAGTCAGGAAGGAGCAAAGTACATCTCTAAATAGCAGTTCTATATAAATGACATAAACTATGTAGCAGTTCTAGATGGAAACATACCAGATGCATGTATAGGTACGAGAAATATATAATGAAAGAAATACTGGAAAATACTGTAAGTAAACGCAGGAAAAGAAACAATATGTCCATGAGCAAGAATTCTATGACTAAGTGTGTGAGTACTAGCTTTAACATGTGATCGGCTTGGGAACTTGATCAGGCTGGTTACATGTGATTAGCTATGATTCATGGAAGGTCAGGCTAACCGTTGGTTAGCTATGATGCAGGGAGAGGTCAGGCTAATCACACGTAACAGCTATGAGGCATGGAGATGGTCAGGCCGCACCCGACGTGAGATGTGGGGTGAGCTATGATGCATGGATAGTTGGGTATGATCACATATCTACACTAAAATACTCCCCAAACCCCCGACTGGTATAGTAGATCCAATCATGGTACGCTATGGCACGGGATTCCCTAGGAAGGTAGCAATCTCCCCGGGAATCAGTGTCTGTACATGCACAAGATAACAAGGAAAACAAGTCTCGTACAAGCTACACCATGAATAAGGAATAACATCTCATGACGAGATCCGTGTATACCAATCCGTGTAACCAATGTGTCGGGAACATGGATATTTACACTAGATACAGTGAACATAGGAGATATCATAAATTAGAAACTAATCAGAGAATGTACTTGCCTTGGGTCCTTAGCTGGTAAACCAATGTCCTGTTCCAGAGTATCCCCTGGGTAAACCAACAGTCCTATAAACATAACACAAGCAAACCACATTCGCATCAGATGCTACACTAACACAGTCAAAAATACTGGTCTCAGGGCCATGTCAGGCAGGGCACTAGTCAACTAGGGTCATCTAGTAGGGACACGTATATAATATACATTACACTTATTACACTTACAATATTTATACATGCACCAATTTAAATGTATTTACAATATATGTATATATATATATCCTTTAAATACATATTTGATTTATACTAGTTGAACATTATATATGTATACTCATACATATGCTAAAATACCTTTTTAAAATATATATATATAAATACTAAATTGATTACATATACTAGAAATACGTATTTACGTATATAAATCGTTTCGAACTTATTTTGAACAATAATTTCAAATAAAAGTTTATTTATAAAAAACTAGAATTTATGTAAAAGCCAATATTTTTCATTTATGGTAAAATCGGTCACCGATCCAAATAAACTAATTTTGAACTAATTTAGATTATTGAAACTATATTTTTAATTTAATAATGTAACCAAAAATTATTATTATTTTTACATATCAAAACCCTTTTAATTTGTTACATAAAATAAGCTAATTACATAAACTAGCTAATATAACCAGATTATATAAAATAACCAAATTATATGTACTAATTACATTAATTAAATTAATTATATAAAATAACTAATTATATATACTAAACTGATTATATAATTTAATTAACAAAAATAATAATTAACCAATATAAATAAACTACTAATTGTATTAATTAATTAACTACTAATTACATTAATTAATTAACTTAAACTAACATATTAACTATCGATTAACTTTACTGATTAACTAACTTTACTGATTAATTTATAATTAATTAAACTAAACTATATCAAATTAACTAATTTAAATTAACTAAACTAACTATATAATTTAACTAATGATTAATTAACTAATCTAACTAATTTATTAATTAACTAATTACATAAATTAATTACTAACTTAAACACAGACGCACAGACTGAAGAAAGAAAGGAAAACTGAAGAAAGAAAGGAAAAGGAAGACTGAAGAAAGAAAGGAAAAGGAAGAGGGAAGTCTCACGATGGGGGATTTACTCCGGCGAGGTCGGCGGTAGTCCTGAAGCGACGGCGGTGTTCGTCTCGGGCGGCGGCGTTCTGGATCCGCTGTGGCGATCGACGGATCTGGCCGCGGCGGCTGCTCCTCGACTCAGCGGCGGCGGGAAGTCGACTCGGCGGAGGCGGCTTCGAGGAGACGGCGACGTCTGGTTGAGGAGCGGCGCTCGGCGCTCGAGGAGGCGGGCTCGGCGCTCGAGGGGCGGGCTCGGCGCTCGAGGGCGGCGGCTCGGCGCTCGAGGACGGCGTTCGACGAATCTGGCGGTCACCGGCGGCGGCTTCGACCCAGGGCAGCGACAGCTCGAGAGTAGCGGCTTCGACGAGGGCTCGATGCGGCTGCGACAGGGCGGCGACGGCGGCTCCGTTCCAGCGACGGCCACCGGTTTCAGCGGCGCTCGGTTAGGTTTAGGGTCTGATCTGAGCGTCGGGGTCGTGTCCGGGGCTGGACACGACAGGGTGCTGTACTGTGGACGTGTCCGGGTCTGCCGGACACGGGGGTGCTGTGTACAGTGGAGGATGTGGATGTGTCCGGGTGTGTCGGACACGGAAAAATCGGTTGTAAACTGTAAATCTGGACACAGGAAAAGAAATGGATATGGTGGGACACCCGGGGTCGGACCCGAGGCCATCACGGCTGACACGGATGCTGGACACACGGACACGAGCACACAAAATGGTGATGGCTGTTGGCTGGTGGGAAAAAATGTGGGGGCTAGCTAATAAATGAAAATTAGGGTTTCTAGGGAGGTGATGATGAGAACTTAAATAGGGAGAAAGGGTGTGGGATAAAGGGTTGCGGGTTGGCCCAATGATGAATGGTCCAGAATTAATTAAACGGGTTTTACACGTGGGAAAAATGAGGGTGTGGGCTAGTCAATGGGAAATGGCAACTTGTAAAAATAAAGATTATAATTTAAAAATGTTTTTAGGAAAGCTAGCTAATTTCCAAATTAGCTACTAATTAATATATTTTGTAAAATCTTAGAAAGTATAACATTTATTTATTTACTATCCCAATAAATAAAAATCTATTTTATTTTATCAACTAGTCTTTTAAATAACTATTTAGTTAAACAATAATTTTATGACTCAAGCCAATAAATATTTGAAACTAGAAATATATATTATTATTTATTTATTTATTTTATAATACATCGTCATTTAGGAAAAATAGTTTTTATAAAGATTTTTAAATTACCTTCTAAAATCAGACATCGTTCAAATTCAAATAAAATTTTCAAGGAGAAATATTTTATAAAACTTGATATTTTAAAATAAATTAAATTTAATTATTTTGGAAATTGGAAATCGGAGGTTACAAGTCTATCCACCTTAGAAAAATTTCGTCCCCGAAATTTAGGGACGACTAGGATAGAAAAATTTTGTTGTTCATAATGATGAATATATCATTAAAAAAATTTCTATAGGGAGAATATTTACCAAACAGCAGAAAACATGAAGAAAAGAAAATATGGTTTAAGATAGGAGTAACTTGAAGGAATTATGGCTCGGCTTTGAATCCTCTAGAAGGTTTAGGTTTGGGAAGTAGACACGATCACAAAACAGATAATTTGAATAATGCACGTTACCTTTTCAAAGTAACTAAACCAAGGAAGACCCAGTATAATGAATGATATAGACATGAAAGTTATAGCTGAATCGAAAGATACGGTCGACAATTTGATTTAAGAAACTTAAATACATCCTTCAGAATGTAATCAAGAGACATCTAATCGCCTTCCTTGATTTCTAGGAAAAGAGTAGTCTTTACTACCATCTGAAAATAATCCTTCCTTTTTATCCTCGTTCATTTTACTTTTCTCAATCTTGTGATTCATCATTAACTAATATCTATAAAAGTTTCAAATTCCACAAACTTTATTAGATTATATCCTAGAATTTCTGAATCAAAATTTATTACATGTCCAAAATCCTTATCATCAAATTCGAGTTTGTTTATCTTCACATCAACTATACCTCGATTATTTTCTTCGATTTCAAATGTTACTGTCATGGTCAAGATTTTAATTTAAATCACCACCTCAATATACCATGATCTTACCTTACGACCTTCAATTATATGATCCCATAATCAATTATATTATAATCTCCTCAAATTTTGAGTAAATAACTAAATACAAAATTTACTATCCAATCCCTTTTAATTGAAATCCAATCAATGCATATTTATAAAACTTAAAAAATCTGCATCCCAAAATTTAACTTTAAACACTCATCAATCATCTAACTCAATTTCAATCGATGCTTATTCCAATCTAACTCCTCATCCCAAGAGTTTAATTTGACACTATTCCATTTACGATTTTATTTCCTGTTTTTCTTTTTCCTCAAATACTCAACGATGCGATGCTTCCAGTATCTTCAATGCAACATTCCTACTATATAAAATTTCTATCTTGCAGTCAAATAGATAAAATGATAATCTCTCAAATTTCTCAAATTTTTAATAATCAATTCAATCATATCAAGACCTCCTTAAAATTAATAAATCCTCAATTTTTTTTTTTTTTTTTTTTTTTTTTTGGCTCTGTGAATTTCTTAATTCTCCCTTTAAGTAAATGTTTGTCCTCGAATTTCAATCAAACCTCGATTTTCGCAAAAATAATGATTCCATCAACTCCGTTATAACAACCCCTAAATTCTTTATTTAATTTAATGCTCATCCACAAATTAAATCCTCTTGTCTCTTTTTGTCAGTCATAACCTCGTCATAGATCTTTGCTATAGTCAAAACCCTAATGATCATGGTTTAAGAAAATTCTACCTACAGCCATGCAATTTAAGAAAAATATAGGTCATGTATCTTTTGTCATGGTATTTCAGTCTCTGTTAGGGTGCACTACTAGCTATGTTCTAACAAGAAAATCACGAATAAAAACCACGTTACTAGGGAATCAATCGATCGAAAGACGAAAAGAACATTAGGAAAGAAAAGAAAGAACCTGCTAACATATTACTTGTAGTGTCTACTATCTCTAACAACCACTTAACTCTAGCACACTAACAAATTCCTATTCATGTACACTGGTACCCATATCAACTAATCATATATTAATATTCATCTCTCATCTACCACAAATTAATCCTCAAAGTAATCGTCAAGGTCTAACTTCCCGATCAACTTAAAATAAAATGCATATACCTCCTCAAAATTAGATACTTCACATCGAGATAAAATTTAATCACTTCTAAAATCTTGTAGCCTTAACTATGTTTATTGAATTCATATTTGAAATCCTCAAAAATTTAATGACAAACTCTCAACTCCTCAATTATTCTAAAAATAAAATTTTATTTTCACCTTTTAATTTATAATTTCACAAATGTACATATCAGTGCTCACGGTCTCTGATACTCAAGGTGCACTCAATACCTCTAATGATCAAAGTTATCATCAACTGTGTTTTCTTTCATGATTTCAATTTATGTCAATTGGTATATCATCTAATTACCAACACACAGAGTGCTTACTGTTTTTAACGTCATCCTTGACTAATCCTCGACATAGAATCATTAGCACTCTTGGTATTATATCACTAGCTGCATTAATGGATTATCTCATCAAGCTCATTAGACTCATAATTACCTGTATTCTCTATAACACTCATGTTTCTTTACTCTCATGGGTATGTGTATGGTTCCTCATCTCGATGGTTGTATATGTATTTCCTTCAATCCTTTAAAGCCTATTAAACTAATCCGTGATACGCTTCACAACTTCCATTACTAATCCTGATATTTCTCTACTTATGACATCTCATTAAACCCTTTATACATATACATTTCTTTACCTTTAACCTTTCCGATATCAATCATCAAATTGGACATCATGCTCCATAAATCCTTAACACAACTCCCGGATACTTAACTGTTTACATAGATCACTCAATTACATAATCATGATTATCCAGGACGGGTAATTGGCTCTGATACTAACTCTGAGAGTTATCACTGATACTCTATACTCTCCTTAACTCTCAGTCTCTAATGACACTACTCCTAGAATCATTGGTACAAGGTACTATACTAAGGGCTAACTCTAGATTAAAGCCTACTGCTCACATGTCCAACTAAGAACACTTACAACTCACTAGCAACACAGTCAAATATAATACAAGACACAACAAAATTACAAGCCACTAATTATCATACTTAACAAGAAATCCTCAAGGAATAGGAGCTCAAAGGCTGAATTGAGGACAGAAGGTATCTTTACTGCTAGTAAAGAAAGAAGCGGTGGAACAAAGTCCGGGAATAACAGAAATAGATAAGTCTTGAGATGATATTTTTAAGAACCAATTTAGGATACAACCTGATAATCATACACGTCTGTCTGAAATCATGACACTCAGAATCCTCGCCACGCCAGTAAGCATAGATGCGATAAACGATAGGTTTCGTAACTAAGGTATGCACTCTATAATCATGTCGTCTAGAATCTTCGCCACGCCAACCGGTATGGCTGCGAAAGACTCTAAGCTTCATAACTATAGTATGTACATCCAAGTCAGGTCCCTACGTTCTCGTCACCACAGCTAATATGGCTGCGATAAATTCTAGGTTCCATAACCAAAGTAGACGTTTTACCTTCCTCACTGTCCTCATCAATATATGTCATCAGATGATACCATAAATCCTAGTCCGTAAAAATTCATCTCAATTTAAAATCAACTCAACAACGATACCAGGAATTAAAGTTAACAACTGGTCAACAAGAATCAAACTCAACAATGATACCGAGATTTTAAATTTTAAAACTGCTCAACAAGAATCAAGTTCAGTAACAACAAGCGAGAGCGGACGGAAACAAGGAAAGATTTAAATTGAAAATAAGATTCTCATGGGGTCATCCCAGGAAATCCTTCAAGAATTTGTGATTGAGTATCCTCTCTCATCCTAGTATCCTATGTCCTATATTCTATAGCAGGTACGCAGTAGTACAATAATGATATCGCACTACCACGACATCGCACAACTAGCGAAGTCTGACCTGCATAGGCCACCACTAAAAACGTGTCACGACCCGCACCCGGTATAAGGGCACGAGAGCGTGGGTACGTCCAGCCTACGCCGCAGCATCGGCGGTAGAACGCTGTCTAGGTCAAGTGCTATCTAGATAATCTCACACTAGTATCCAACTCCATAAGGAGACACGGATAACACTAAAATAAATCTAGAAATACTCAATCACAACTACAGCACGATAGGAAATGAAGAAATAAAAGAATACAGCACAAGTCTAATGATAACATAACATACCTGCAATCCTTAACTTCCAATCCCCAAGTGTCAGAAACCAGTCTACTAATGTCACAGTCTGGAAAAATATTTTCCAGTCAGGAAGGAGCAAAGTACATCTCTAAATAGCAGTTCTATATAAATGACATAAATTATGTAGCAGTTCTAGATGGAAACATACCAGATGCATGTATAGGTACGAGAAATATATAATGAAAGAAATACTGGAAAATACTGTAAGTAAACGCAGGAAAAGAAACAATATGTCCATGAGCAAGAATTCTATGACTAAGTGTGTGAGTACTAGCTTTAACATGTGATCGGCTTGGGAACTTGATCAGGCTGGTTACATGTGATTAGCTATGATTCATGGAAGGTCAGGCTAACCGTTGGTTAGCTATGATGCAGGGAGAGGTCAGGCTAATCACACGTAACAGCTATGAGGCATGGAGATGGTCAGGCCGCACCCGACGTGAGATGTGGGGTGAGCTATGATGCATGGATAGTTGGGTATGATCACATATCTACACTAAAATACTCCCCAAACCCCCGACTGGTATAGTAGATCCAATCATGGTACGCTATGGCACGGGATTCCCTAGGAAGGTAGCAATCTCCCCGGGAATCAGTGTCTGTACATGCACAAGATAACAAGGAAAACAAGTCTCGTACAAGCTACACCATGAATAAGGAATAACATCTCATGACGAGATCCGTGTATACCAATCCGTGTAACCAATGTGTCGGGAACATGGATATTTACACTAGATACAGTGAACATAGGAGATATCATAAATTAGAAACTAATCAGAGAATGTACTTGCCTTGGGTCCTTAGCTGGTAAACCAATGTCCTGTTCCAGAGTATCCCCTGGGTAAACCAACAGTCCTATAAACATAACACAAGCAAACCACATTCGCATCAGATGCTACACTAACACAGTCAAAAATACTGGTCTCAGGGCCATGTCAGGCAGGGCACTAGTCAACTAGGGTCATCTAGTAGGGACACGTATATAATATACATTACACTTATTACACTTACAATATTTATACATGCACCAATTTAAATGTATTTACAATATATGTATATATATATATCCTTTAAATACATATTTGATTTATACTAGTTGAACATTATATATGTATACTCATACATATGCTAAAATACCTTTTTAAAAAATATATATATAAATACTAAATTGATTACATATACTAGAAATACGTATTTACGTATATAAATCGTTTCGAACTTATTTTGAACAATAATTTCAAATAAAAGTTTATTTATAAAAAACTAGAATTTATGTAAAAGCCAATATTTTTCATTTATGGTAAAATCGGTCACCGATCCAAATAAACTAATTTTGAACTAATTTAGATTATTGAAACTATATTTTTAATTTAATAATGTAACCAAAAATTATTATTATTTTTACATATCAAAACCCTTTTAATTTGTTACATAAAATAAGCTAATTACATAAACTAGCTAATATAACCAGATTATATAAAATAACCAAATTATATGTACTAATTACATTAATTAAATTAATTATATAAAATAACTAATTATATATACTAAACTGATTATATAATTTAATTAACAAAAATAATAATTAACCAATATAAATAAACTACTAATTGTATTAATTAATTAACTACTAATTACATTAATTAATTAACTTAAACTAACATATTAACTATCGATTAACTTTACTGATTAACTAACTTTACTGATTAATTTATAATTAATTAAACTAAACTATATCAAATTAACTAATTTAAATTAACTAAACTAACTATATAATTTAACTAATGATTAATTAACTAATCTAACTAATTTATTAATTAACTAATTACATAAATTAATTACTAACTTAAACACAGACGCACAGACTGAAGAAAGAAAGGAAAACTGAAGAAAGAAAGGAAAAGGAAGACTGAAGAAAGAAAGGAAAAGGAAGAGGGAAGTCTCACGATGGGGGATTTACTCCGGCGAGGTCGGCGGTAGTCCTGAAGCGACGGCGGTGTTCGTCTCGGGCGGCGGCGTTCTGGATCCGCTGTGGCGATCGACGGATCTGGCCGCGGCAGCTGCTCCTCGACTCAGCGGCGGCGGGAAGTCGACTCGGCGGAGGCGGCTTCGAGGAGACGGCGGCGTCTGGTTGAGGAGCGGCGCTCGGCGCTCGAGGAGGCGGGCTCGGCGCTCGAGGGGCGGGCTCGGCGCTCGAGGGCGGCGGCTCGGCGCTCGAGGACGGCGTTCGACGAATCTGGCGGTCACCGGCGGCGGCTTCGACCCAGGGCAGCGACAGCTCGAGAGTAGCGGCTTCGACGAGGGCTCGACGCGGCTGCGACAGGGCGGCGACGGCGGCTCCGTTCCAGCGACGGCCACCGGCTTCAGCGGCGCTCGGTTAGGTTTAGGGTCTGATCTGAGCGTCGGGGTCGTGTCCGGGGCTGGACACGACAGGGTGCTGTACTGTGGACGTGTCCGGGTCTGCCGGACACGGGGGTGCTGTGTACAGTGGAGGATGTGGATGTGTCCGGGTGTGTCGGACACGGAAAAATCGGTTGTAAACTGTAAATCTGGACACAGGAAAAGAAATGGATATGGTGGGACACCCGGGGTCGGACCCGAGGCCATCACGGCTGACACGGATGCTGGACACACGGACACGAGCACACAAAATGGTGGTGGCTGTTGGCTGGTGGGAAAAAATGTGGGGGCTAGCTAATAAATGAAAATTAGGGTTTCTAGGGAGGTGATGATGAGAACTTAAATAGGGAGAAAGGGTGTGGGATAAAGGGTTGCGGGTTGGCCCAATGATGAATGGTCCAGAATTAATTAAACGGGTTTTACACGTGGGAAAAATGAGGGTGTGGGCTAGTCAATGGGAAATGGCAACTTGTAAAAATAAAGATTATAATTTAAAAATGTTTTTAGGAAAGCTAGCTAATTTCCAAATTAGCTACTAATTAATATATTTTGTAAAATCTTAGAAAGTATAACATTTATTTATTTACTATCCCAATAAATAAAAATCTATTTTATTTTATCAACTAGTCTTTTAAATAACTATTTAGTTAAACAATAATTTTATGACTCAAGCCAATAAATATTTGAAACTAGAAATATATATTATTATTTATTTATTTATTTTATAATACATCGTCATTTAGGAAAAATAGTTTTTATAAAGATTTTTAAATTACCTTCTAAAATCAGACATCGTTCAAATTCAAATAAAATTTTCAAGGAGAAATATTTTATAAAACTTGATATTTTAAAATAAATTAAATTTAATTATTTTGGAAATTGGAAATCGGAGGTTACACCTGTGTACTAGATTTTGAGGGATCTTGGGAGGACTATCTCTATTTGGTAGAATTTGCTTACAACAACAGCTACCAGGCTAGTATAGAGATGTCACCATTTGAGGCTATGTATGGTCGAAGATGTCATACTTCCTTATCATGGAACGATGTTGGAGAGAGAGGTTTGCCAGGGCCAGAGATGGTTGTGGATGCAGCAGAGAAGGTTAAGTTGATCAGAGATAGACTTTGAGCGGCGCAGGACAGACAACGGCATTGGGTCGATAGCCACCGGAGACCTTTAGAGTTTGAGGTATAGTTTTAGATTTTTATTTTGTGTTGATATTGGTTCTTTGTTATAGATTAAGTTCTTAAGGTTGTGTTTTGTTCTAGGTTGGAGGTCTGGTATTTTTGAGGATTTCTCTTACACGAGGCATAATTTGTTTTGGTGGAGGCGAGAAACTTAGTCAGCGATTCATCGGACCCTTCAGAATTTTTGAAGGGATCGGTGCAGTTGCTTACAGACTAGACTTGCCACTAGCACTGGAGGGAGTGTACAACGTATTTTACGTATCGTAGTTGAGATGGTACATGGCGGATCCTAGTCATGTATTAGATCACTCGGAGATAGAGATAGGCCCTACTCTTAGCTATCCAGAGCAGCCAGTTGAGATTATGGATCGGAGAGAGAAGGTGCTGAGGAACCAGACCATTCCCTTGGTATGCGCCGCATAGAGGCATCACTCTATAGGTGAGTCTACATGGAAGAGGGAGAATAAAATTTGAGAGTGTTATCCATATTTGTTTGTACCTTAAGGTATATTCTTTCCTGATTTTGTTTTATTTTCTGGGGGTAGTTTCATCTTTGAATTTTGAGGACAAAATTATTTTAAGGAGGGTAGACTTGTCACTACCATATTTTCTAGGAAGGAGTATTTTGGTCATTTCATAATTAATTAATATACTTATGGCATATTTATTTATTGTATTATTTATTGTTAGATGCTATATTTTTATTTGGACTTGTGTTAGTAGACCTAACTATATTAGAATAACTCATGGACCAACATTAATTCTAGTTAGATTTGAGCCCAACAAACAAGCTCATTCACTAGGAGGATAACTTAATTAGTTAAACCAATTAGATTAGAACATTCCTACTTTAATTAATTCCTTTATGACAAGCCCCAAGGGGTATTGTAGACTTTTTATAGTAACTTGGAGAAGGGGCAAGGTCGGCCATAAGGGGGAGAGGAGAGACTCTCTCTCTCTCTCTCTCTCTCTCTCTCTCTTCATCCATCCAACTCAATTCTAGATCTAGAATTTTATCTTCCAAATTCCTTCAACCCTATCCCAATCCTTACCTAAATTCTCTCCCAATTCCTTCTCTACTCACCATTGGAGGCTATTGGAACAAGGAGGAGGCAAAGATCTACAAGGAGGAGGAAGGAGCACAAGTTGAAGGCTCTTGACACTCATTTGGAGACTTGCATTGGGAATCCATCTTCCAATAGGTACAATTCAATTTTCTCTCTCTAATTAGACTCTAAATATATAGTTTAATCATTAGTAATCTTTCCATGTACTAAGTCTACCCATAGGAAATGGAATTAGGTTCATAGGAGGCCTATTGAAGAAGTTATGGTATATTTTGTACCAATTTTGGGAAAATTCTGAGTATATTATATGTTTATTAGTAGGTCAATTAGACCAAATTAACATGTGTTTGGTTATGTGACACTAGTGTCATATCCACAGTTAGATACGTGTAGGCCGTATCACGATAATTTAGCAAAACGAGTTGATTTGGAGGTTTTCTTCCGACACAGGGGTTTGAGCTTGTCATATTTTGACACGGACATATGAATGAGTAGCTAGCTCTTTGTAGTACTTCTATTTTTGATTCTAGACTTGCTCATATTCTTCGGGATAAGTTTGGTTGACGGATGGAGCCATATCGTAAGTGTATCATAGATTGGGTATGATACGGGTGCGATGCACTCCACGTGCTTGTTATATTTTATCCTACTCTATTTGATATTGTATATATATACTTTAGTTTATATATAGTATATATATATATATATATATATATATATATATTGGTGATATATTGCTATATCGGAGTATACAAAGTATTAAAAGTGCTTTGGATGAGTATAAGCATGTGTAGGTTGATTTGGTATGAGTTATGGACTGATTTTGTGTGCTCACTGTCTTGACTGTGTATGTGCGCATGTGTGCACAGTGTAGGTGGTCGAGAGAGTAGATGTGCATAGCATGGGTGTGGTGGTCGGGTTCTGCTGTGCCAAACAACTTGCAATAGCAGCAGCAGCAACAACAATCCAGCATAGGGGCATCAGCAGCAGCAGCAGCAGCAGCAATGCAATAGGAGCAGCAACAACATGATGAGAATGGGATAGAGTAATACTTTTAAGTATTAGTAAGATATTGATGGTTAGTTGAGTATTTAGTTATATACCTTAGCTAGTTAATAGGTTGAGAACTTGGTTGTTAATAAACTTGGTGTTAGTTATATATGTATTGACTGTTAGTGTACATTAAGTTATAGATATTAGTTATATACATGAGTGATGTTACATATTATTAGATGCACATATTAGCGTTATATATTTGGGTATGTATAGGTATTAGATAGCTAGGTTAGTTTTACCTTTTGTTATTCAAGGTAATGTTTAGATGATGCAGATAACACTAGGTATTGATATTGTGTATCAAGATGGGGTTTAGGTAGTGCGATACCAAGTTGGTTCAAAGTCAAGGTATCCCATAGTACTAGTTAACTAGGAATACTATTATATTTTATATTTGTTATAGTACTTTCTTTTATAGTATTTTACGTATTTTATGATACAGTATTGTACTAGTATCCTATAGCTAGTATAGCCTAGTTACAAAGTATATGGATCCAATATCCTAGAGATAGACTCATACAACCTAAAAATATCTAGTTTGACCAAGTTTGACTAGGTTGACCTAAAGTTGACCTAGTTTGACTGTTTTGACCTTAAAATGGCTTTATGACCATGAATTGACTAGCTTAACTTGTATTTATTCCAAAATCTTATATTGATGTAATATTCTATATTTAGGTCTCTGATGCACCATTTCGAACATCTTTGATACTGTTCACCGAATTTCAGGCAAGTATATTCTCTGATAGTTTTTCATTTATGATATCCCCTATGTTTCTTGTATTTAGTGTAGAAATCTTTAATTTCTTGACACGATGGTTACACAGATTGGTATATCCCGATCTCGTTATTAGATGTTATTTCTTGGTATTTATAGTATATCTTGTGCAAGCCTTGTTCCTCATTCTTCTTGTACATGTACAGATATTTATTCTTGGGGAGACTAGCTACCTACCAGTGAATCCCGTGTCATAACGCACCATGGTTGGATCCACTATACCAGTCGGGATGGAGAGTGTTAGCGTAGATATGTGATCATACCCCTCATTGTGTATGTCCTTGTGAGTGTTGATCATACACCACACGTATGATTAACCAGACCTTAATTCTTGTGCAAGTTCCCAAGCCGATCACATATTGAAGCTGGTACCCACTTACATAGTAGTAGTAGTATTTCTTGCTTATTTTTATATTGCTCATTTCTTGTATCTAATTTTAGCATTCCTATTTTGTATATCTCTTTTACTTGTATGTTGTATCTTGTATATTCACTCTATTTACTGTTATATAGTTTTTATTATTTATTGGAACTGCTGTAAGAGATATACTTTGCTCCTTTTTTGACTGGATATATTTTTCCCAGATGATACTAAGGAGTGTTATCCCACTCACTACGGGCTTCAGGACGTAGTTGGCTTAGAGCCAGAGACTTTGGCTTAGGAGGGACTCATTCCGGT
Source organism: Iris macrosiphon (assembly GCA_036927795.1). Lineage (NCBI taxonomy): Eukaryota > Viridiplantae > Streptophyta > Magnoliopsida > Asparagales > Iridaceae > Iris > Iris macrosiphon. The sequence goes on from JAYESA010000016.1 coordinate 62,514,555, forward strand.
TGAGACAGATGACCCGGTAACTGTAGCTCAGTAGATAGGTTTTGTAACCTCCGATTTCCAATTTTCAAAATTTATAGATTTTAATTTATTTTAAAATATCAAGTTTTATAAAATATTTCTCCTTGAAAATTTTTATTTGAATTTGAACGATGTTTGATTGTAGAAGGTAATTTAAAAATCTTTTATAAAAATCGTTTTTCATAAATGTCGCTTTCTTATAAAATAAGTAAATAAATAATAATATATATATTTCTAGTTTCAAATATTTATTGGCTTGATTCATAAAATTATTGTTTTAACTAAATAGTTATTTAAAAGACTAGTTGATAAAATAAAATAGATTTATAATTATTGGGATAGTAAATAAATAAATATTATACTTTCTAAGATTTTGCAAAATGTATTAATTAGTAGCTAATTTAAAATTTTACTAGCTTTCCTAAAAAAAAAATATTTTCTGCAATTATAACCTTTGTTTTTATTTTACAAATTGCCATTTCCATTAACTAGCCCACACCCTTTCCCACATGAAGAACTTATTCATGTATTAATTCTGGGCCACTCATTATTGGGCCAACCCGCAACCCTTTATCCCTCACCATCTCTCCCTATTTAGGTTCTCATTCTCACATTTCCCTAGAAACCCTAATCTTCAATTCATTTGCTAGCCTCCACAAATTCCCTCAAGCCGAAGCCACCACCATTTTTTTGTGTGCTCGTGCCCGTGTGTCCATCATCACCGTGTCAGCCGTGATGGCCTCGGGTCCGACCCCGGGTGTCCCACCATATCCATTTCTTTTCCTGTGTCCAGATTTACAGTTTACAACCAGCTTTTTCGTGTCCGACACACCCGGACACATCCACATCCTCCAGTTTACAACAGCATCTCCGTGTCCGGCAAACCCGGACACGTCCACAGTAAAGCACCCATCGTGTCCTACCCCGGACACGATCCACAGACCCAACCCCGACACAAAACCCGACCCTAACCCTAGATCGAAGCCGCCGTCGCCGCCCTGTCGCTGCCCTGGGTTGAACCGCCACCTCCTCGAGTTCCACCGCCGCTGGAGCCGCCGACCACCGCCGTCACTTCAGACCCGCCGCCCAGATCTCGATCGCCTCCTCGAGCCAGCCGACGACCCGTCGTCGAGCTCGCCGTGGCCGACCAGACGCCACCGTCGCTGGAACCAGTCACCGCAGCCTCCTCGAGCGCCGAACGCCGCTGTCTCGAGCCGAGTCGAAGCCGCCACCGCCGAGTCGAAGCCGCCCTGCCCTCGAACAGGCCGCCACCGCCGAGTCGAAGCCGCCACCGCCGAGTCAAAGCCGCCCTGCCCTCGAGCAGATCCGCCGAGCAGAACCCCCGCCGACGCCGGAGAACTTTCCCTCGTGAGCCCCTTCTCTTTCTTCCTCTTCCCTCTTTCTTTTGAGTAAGGATACTGTATGTAAACAGTTAATTTAATTAGTTTAGTGTATTAGTAAATTAAATAAGATTAGTTAATTAATTAATTAATATGATTAGTTAGTGAATTAATTAATTAAATTAGTTTAGTTAATTATTAATCAGTGGTTAATTAGTAATCAATTAGTTTAATTAAATTATTAATTAATCAGTTTAGTATATATAATTAGTTATTTTATAAAATTAGTTTAATTAATGTAATTAGTTTATGTACTTTGGCTATATTAATAAAATTAGTTATATTAATATGTAAATTGGTTATTTTATACAACTTGATTTTATTAGTATGTACTAGTCTAGTAAATTCATGTAACTAGTTGGTAAATACAACATAATTAGTTTTATTGTTTTATTGTATGAAATTAGTCATGTATTATGTGTAAATTAGTTATGTATTATTTTTGATATATATACAAATATGTATTTTGGTATAAAAAGTATATATGTATATACATCTACTAGTGTATATACACAGATACGTATTTTTGTAAATTACTAATGGACACTTATATATACGTTTATTGGTATACTAAGTATTAATGTATGTTTCAGTATTTAAATATAAATAAATGTATTTGGTATATATATATATATAACTACGTATTCTAGTATAAGTAAATTGGTATATGTATATGTATGTATTTGTAAACCTACTTAGCATATTTTTATAGATATAAAATTAATATATATGGTAAATATATTGTTCAACCTATAAATATATATATTATGCATGAATTAAATGGTATATATATATATATATTGTATATGTATTTATTTTGGTGCAAGTAATAGTGTAGGTGTTAATGTTAGTTAACTAGGTATAATGTGTTATAGATGTCTGTCTAACTAGATGACCTAGTTGACTAGAGCCATGCCTGGCAGAGCCCTGAGTTCATGTATTTGTGATGTGTTAGTGTAGCACCTGATGCAAATGTGGTTTTGCTTGTGATATGTTTATAGGACTGTTGGTTTACCCAGGGGACACTCTGGAACAGGACCTCGGTATTCACCAGCTAAGGACCCAAGGCGAGTACATTCTCTGATTAGTTTCTAATTTATGATATCTCCTATGTTCACTGTATCTAGTGTAAATATCCATGATCTTGACACGATGGTTACACGGATTGGTATACACGGATCTCGTCATGAGATGTTATTCCTTATTCATGGTGTAGCTTGTACGAGACTTGTTTTCCTTGTTATCTTGTGCATGTACAGACACTGATTCCCGGGGAGATTTGCTACCTTCTTAGGGAATCCCGTGCCATAGCGTACCATGATTGGATCTACTATACCAGTCGGGGGTTTGGGGAGTATTTTAGTGTAGATATGTGATCATACCCAACTATCCATGCATCATAGCTCACCCCACATCTCACGTCGGGTGCGGCCTGACCATCTCCATGCCTCATAGCTGTTACGTGTGATTAGCCTGACCTCTCCATGCATCATAGCTAACCAACGGTTAGCCTGACCTTCCATGAATCATAGCTAATCACATGTAACCAGCCTGATCAAGTTCCCAAGCCGATCACATGTTAAAGCTAGTACTCACACACTTAGTCATAGAATTCTTGCTCATTGACATATTGCTTCTTTTCCTGCATTTACTTACGGTATTTCCAGTATTTCTTTCATTGTACATTTCTCGTACCTATACATGCATCTGGTATGTTTCCATCTAGAACTGCTACATAGTTTATGTCATTTATATAGAACTGCTATTTAGAGATGTACTTTGCTCCTTCCTGACTGGAAAATATTTTTCCAGACTGTGACCTTAGTGGACTTGTTCTGACACTGGGAGATTGGTTGTTACTGATTACAGGTATGATTGTTTTATCATTAGTCTGGTGTTGTACTCTTTTGTTCTTCAAATTCTTATCGTGCTGTAATTGTGATTGAGTATGTTGTTCATCTTTATAGTGTTATCCGTGTCTCCTTATGGAGTTGGATACTAGTGTGAGATTATTTAGATAGTACTTGACCTAGACAGCGTTCTACCGCCGATGCTGCGGCGTAGGCTGGACGTACCCACGCACTCGTGCCCCTAAACCGGGTGCGGGTCGTGACACGTTTTTAGTGGTGGCCCATGCAGGTCAGACTTCGCGAGTTGTGCGATGTTGTAGTAGTGTGGCATCCTTGTTATACTACTGCGTGCCTGCTATAGAATATAGGACATAGGATACTAGGATGAGAGAGGATACTCAATCACAAATTCTTGAAAGATTTCCTGGGATGACCCCATGAGAATCTTATTTTCAATTTAAATCTTTCCTTGTTTCCGTCCGCTCTCGCTTGTTGTTACTGAACTTGATTCTTGTTGAGCAGTTATTAAATTAAATTCTTGGTATCATTGTTGAGTTTGATTCTTGTTGACCAGTTGTTAACTTTAATTCTTGGTATCGTTGTTGAGTTGATTTCAATTGAGATGAATTTTTACGGACTAGGATTTATGGTATCATCTGATGACATATATTGATGAGGACAGTGAGGAAGGTAAAACGTCTACTTTGGTTATGGAACCTAGAATTTATCGCAGCCATATTAGCTGTGGTGACGGGAACGTAGGAACCTGACTTGGATGTACATACTATAGTTATGAAGCTTAGAGTCTTTCGCAGCCATACCGGTTGGCGTGGCGAGGATTCTAGATAACATGATTATAGAGTTGCATACCTTAGTTACGGAACCTGTCGGTTATCGCACCTATGCTTACTGGCGTGGCGAGGATTCTGAGTGTCATGATTTCAGACAGACGTGTATGATTATCAGGTTGTATCCTAAATTGGTTCTTAAAATATCATCTCAAGACTTGTCTATTTCTGTTATTCCCGGACTTTGTTCCACCACTTCTTTCTTTACTAGCAGTAAAGATACCTTCTGTCCTCAATTCAGTCTTTGAGCTCCTATTCCTTGAGGATTTCTTGTTAAGTATGATAATTAGTGGCTTGTAATTTTGTTTGTGTCTTGTATTAGTATTGACTGTGTTGCTAGTGAGTTGTAAGTGTTTCTTAGTTGGACATGTGAGCAGTAGGCTTTAATCTAGAGTTAGCCCTTAGCATAGTACCTTGTACCAGTGATTCTAGGAGTAGGGTCATTAGAGACTGAGAGTTAAGGAGAGTATAGAGTATCAGTGATAGTTCTCAGAGTTAGTATCAGAGCCAATTACCCGTCCTGGATAATCATGATGATGTAATTGAGTGATCTATGTAAACGATTAAGTATCCGGGAATTGTGTTAAGGATTTATGGAGCATGATGTCCAATTTGATGATTGATATCGGAAATGTTAAAGGCAAAGAGATATATACGCATAAAGTTAATGAGGTGTCATGAGTAGAGAAATATCGGAATAGGTAATGAAGATGGTGAAGCGTATCACGGATTAGTTTAATAGGCTTTAAAGGATTGAAGGAAATACATATACAACCATCGAGATGAGGAACCATACACATACCCATGAGAGTAAAGAAACATGAGTGTGATAGAGGATACAGGTGATCATAAGTCTAATGAGCTTGATGAGATAACCCATTAATGCAGCTAGTGATATAATACCAAGAGTGCTAATGATTCTATATCGAGGATTAGTCAAGGATGACGTTAATAACAGTAAGCACTCTGTGTGTTGATAATTAGAGGATATACCAATTGACATAAATTGAAATCATACAGGGATGATAACTTGATCATTGGAGGTAATAGTGCAAGTGATTCGGGCAGTACGAATTTAGTACACAGTTCTAGACAATATAGGTATTGAGTGCACCTTGAGTATAAGAGACCGTGAGCACTAATATGTACATTGAGGAGTTATAAATTAAAAGGTGGAAATGAATTTTAAATTTTCGAATTTTTAAGGAGTTGAGATTTTATGTTGTTAAAATATTGAGGATTTAAATTTGATTCACTAAACATAGTTAAGGCTACAAAGATTTTAGAAGTGATTAAATTTTATTTTGTGAAGTATCTAATTTTGAGGAGGTATATACAATTTATTCGACCGAGAAGTTAAACCTTGACGATTATTTTGAGGATTAATTTTTGGCAGATGAGAGATATGAATATTAATATATGAGTAGTTGATATGGGTACCAGTGTACATGAATAGAAATTTGTAGTGAATGTGCTAGAGTTAAGTGTTTGTTAGAGATAGTAGATACTACAAGTAAGATGTTAGCAGGTTCTTTTTCTAATGTTCCCGACTCTTGATTGATTGATTTTCCTAGTACTGTGGTTCACATGCATGATTTTCTTGTTAGAATATAACTAGTAGTACCCCCTAACAGAGGCTGAAATACCATGACAAGACACATGACCTATATTTTCTTAAATTGCATGGCTGTAGGTAGAGTTTTCTTAAACCATGATCATTGGGTTTGACCATAGCAAAGATCTATGACAAGGTTATGACTGACAAAAAGGGACAAGATGATTAAACTTGTGGATAAGCATTTAATTAAATAAAGAGTTAAGGCGTTAATAAAAGAATTGGCGGATCATTAATTTTACGAAGATTGAGGATGATTGAAACTCGAGGATAAATATTGACTTGAAAGGAGAGTTAAGAAATTGACAGAACCAAAAATTTGAGGATTTAATTTTAAGGAGGTCTTGCTATGATTGAATTGATTATTTAAAATTTGAGAAATTCGAGAGATTATCATTTTATCTATTTGATTGCAAGATAGAAATTTTATATATTATGAATGTTGCATTGAAGATTCTGGAAGCATCGCATCGTTGAATATTTGAGGAAAACGAAAATCAGAAAATAAAATCGTAAATGGAATAGTGTCGAATTAAATTCTTGGGATGAGGAGTTAGATTGGAATAAGCATCAATTGAAATTGAGTTAGAGGAGTAAGATAATTGATGAGTGTTTAAAGTTCAATTTTGGGATGCAGATTTTAAGTTTTATAAATATGCATTGATTGGATTTCAATTAAAAGGGATTGGATAGTAAATTTTGTATTTAGTTATTTACTCAAAATTGAGGAGATTATGATACGACTGTAATTCAATTAAAATATTGAGGATTTGAGTAGTAAAAATTTTTACATTGGGATAATAAATTCAGAGGATGAAAAAAATATATTAGTTCAAAATTCGGAAACATTATACATACGGATAAAGAAATGTGGAATGAAATGAAGCTCATGGTAAAGAAGATTTTAATATAATTGATTATGGGATCATATAATTGAAGGTCGTAAAGTAAGATCATGGTATATTGAGGTTGTGATTTAAATTAAAATCTTGACCATGACAGTAACATTTGAAATCGAAGAAAATAATCGAGGTATAGTTGATGTTAAGATAAACAACTCGAATTTGATGATAAGGCTTTTGATTCAGAAATTCTAAGATCTAATCTAATAAAGTTGTGGAATTTGGAACTTTTATAAATGTTAGTTAATGATGAATCACAAGATTGAGAAAAGTAAAATGAACGAGGATAAAAAGGAAGGATTATTTTCAGAAGGTAGTAAAGACTACTCTTTTTCCTAGAATCAAGAAAGGCGATTAGATGTCTCTTGATTATATTCTGAAGGATGTATTTAAGTTTCTTAAATCAAATTGTTGACCGTATCTTTCGAATTAGCTATAACTTTCATGTCTATATCATTAATTATACTGGGTCTTCCTTGGTTTAGTTACTTTGAAAAGGTAACGTGCATTATTCAAATTATCTGTTTTTGTGATCGTGTCTACTTCCCAAAACCTAAACCTTCTAGAGGATTCAAGGCCGAACCATGATTCCTTCAAGTTATTCCTGTCTTAAACCATATTTTCTTTTTCTTCATGTTTTCTTCTGTTTGGTAAATATTATCCTTATAGAAATATTTTCTTCAATGATATATTCATCATTATGAACAACAAATTTTTCTATCCTAGTCATCCCTAAAATTTCGAGGACGAAATTTTTCTAAGGTGGATAGACTTGTAACCTCCGATTTCCAATTTTCAAAATTTATAGATTTTAATTTATTTTAAAATATCAAGTTTTATAAAATATTTCTCCTTGAAAATTTTTATTTGAATTTGAACGATGTTTGATTGTAGAAGGTAATTTAAAAATCTTTTATAAAAATCGTTTTTCATAAATGTCGCTTTCTTATAAAATAAGTAAATAAATAATAATATATATATTTCTAGTTTCAAATATTTATTGGCTTGATTCATAAAATTATTGTTTTAACTAAATAGTTATTTAAAAGACTAGTTGATAAAATAAAATAGATTTATAATTATTGGGATAGTAAATAAATAAATATTATACTTTCTAAGATTTTGCAAAATGTATTAATTAGTAGCTAATTTAAAATTTTACTAGCTTTCCTAAAAAAAAAAAAAAAAAAAATATTTTCTGCAATTATAACCTTTGTTTTTATTTTACAAATTGCCATTTCCATTAACTAGCCCACACCCTTTCCCACATGAAGAACTTATTCATGTATTAATTCTGGGCCACTCATTATTGGGCCAACCCGCAACCCTTTATCCCTCACCATCTCTCCCTATTTAGGTTCTCATTCTCACATTTCCCTAGAAACCCTAATCTTCAATTCATTTGCTAGCCTCCACAAATTCCCTCAAGCCGAAGCCACCACCATTTTTTTGTGTGCTCGTGCCCGTGTGTCCATCATCACCGTGTCAGCCGTGATGGCCTCGGGTCCGACCCCGGGTGTCCCACCATATCCATTTCTTTTCCTGTGTCCAGATTTACAGTTTACAACCAGCTTTTCCGTGTCCGACACACCCGGACACATCCACATCCTCCAGTTTACAACAGCATCTCCGTGTCCGGCAAACCCGGACACGTCCACAGTAAAGCACCCATCGTGTCCTGCCCCGGACACGATCCACAGACCCAACCCCGACACAAAACCCGACCCTAACCCTAGATCGAAGCCGCCGTCGCCGCCCTGTCGCTGCCCTGGGTTGAACCGCCACCTCCTCGAGTTCCACCGCCGCTGGAGCCGCCGACCACCGCCGTCACTTCAGACCCGCCGCCCAGATCTCGATCGCCTCCTCGAGCCAGCCGACGACCCGTCGTCGAGCTCGCCGTGGCCGACCAGACGCCACCGTCGCTGGAACCAGTCACCGCAGCCTCCTCGAGCGCCGAACGCCGCTGTCTCGAGCCGAGTCGAAGCCGCCACCGCCGAGTCGAAGCCGCCCTGCCCTCGAACAGGCCGCCACCGCCGAGTCGAAGCCGCCACCGCCGAGTCAAAGCCGCCCTGCCCTCGAGCAGATCCGCCGAGCAGAACCCCCGCCGACGCCGGAGAACTTTCCCTCGTGAGCCCCTTCTCTTTCTTCCTCTTCCCTCTTTCTTTTGAGTAAGGATACTGTATGTAAACAGTTAATTTAATTAGTTTAGTGTATTAGTAAATTAAATAAGATTAGTTAATTAATTAATTAATATGATTAGTTAGTGAATTAATTAATTAAATTAGTTTAGTTAATTATTAATCAGTGGTTAATTAGTAATCAATTAGTTTAATTAAATTATTAATTAATCAGTTTAGTATATATAATTAGTTATTTTATAAAATTAGTTTAATTAATGTAATTAGTTTATGTACTTTGGCTATATTAATAAAATTAGTTATATTAATATGTAAATTGGTTATTTTATACAACTTGATTTTATTAGTATGTACTAGTCTAGTAAATTCATGTAACTAGTTGGTAAATACAACATAATTAGTTTTATTGTTTTATTGTATGAAATTAGTCATGTATTATGTGTAAATTAGTTATGTATTATTTTTGATATATATACAAATATGTATTTTGGTATAAAAAGTATATATGTATATACATCTACTAGTGTATATACACAGATACGTATTTTTGTAAATTACTAATGGACACTTATATATACGTTTATTGGTATACTAAGTATTAATGTATGTTTCAGTATTTAAATATAAATAAATGTATTTGGTATATATATATATATATAACTACGTATTCTAGTATAAGTAAATTGGTATATGTATATGTATGTATTTGTAAACCTACTTAGCATATTTTTATAGATATAAAATTAATATATATGGTAAATATATTGTTCAACCTATAAATATATATATTATGCATGAATTAAATGGTATATATATATATATATATATTGTATATGTATTTATTTTGGTGCAAGTAATAGTGTAGGTGTTAATGTTAGTTAACTAGGTATAATGTGTTATAGATGTCTGTCTAACTAGATGACCTAGTTGACTAGAGCCATGCCTGGCAGAGCCCTGAGTTCATGTATTTGTGATGTGTTAGTGTAGCACCTGATGCAAATGTGGTTTTGCTTGTGATATGTTTATAGGACTGTTGGTTTACCCAGGGGACACTCTGGAACAGGACCTCGGTATTCACCAGCTAAGGACCCAAGGCGAGTACATTCTCTGATTAGTTTCTAATTTATGATATCTCCTATGTTCACTGTATCTAGTGTAAATATCCATGATCTTGACACGATGGTTACACGGATTGGTATACACGGATCTCGTCATGAGATGTTATTCCTTATTCATGGTGTAGCTTGTACGAGACTTGTTTTCCTTGTTATCTTGTGCATGTACAGACACTGATTCCCGGGGAGATTTGCTACCTTCTTAGGGAATCCCGTGCCATAGCGTACCATGATTGGATCTACTATACCAGTCGGGGGTTTGGGGAGTATTTTAGTGTAGATATGTGATCATACCCAACTATCCATGCATCATAGCTCACCCCACATCTCACGTCGGGTGCGGCCTGACCATCTCCATGCCTCATAGCTGTTACGTGTGATTAGCCTGACCTCTCCATGCATCATAGCTAACCAACGGTTAGCCTGACCTTCCATGAATCATAGCTAATCACATGTAACCAGCCTGATCAAGTTCCCAAGCCGATCACATGTTAAAGCTAGTACTCACACACTTAGTCATAGAATTCTTGCTCATTGACATATTGCTTCTTTTCCTGCATTTACTTACGGTATTTCCAGTATTTCTTTCATTGTACATTTCTCGTACCTATACATGCATCTGGTATGTTTCCATCTAGAACTGCTACATAGTTTATGTCATTTATATAGAACTGCTATTTAGAGATGTACTTTGCTCCTTCCTGACTGGAAAATATTTTTCCAGACTGTGACCTTAGTGGACTTGTTCTGACACTGGGAGATTGGTTGTTACTGATTACAGGTATGATTGTTTTATCATTAGTCTGGTGTTGTACTCTTTTGTTCTTCAAATTCTTATCGTGCTGTAATTGTGATTGAGTATGTTGTTCATCTTTATAGTGTTATCCGTGTCTCCTTATGGAGTTGGATACTAGTGTGAGATTATTTAGATAGTACTTGACCTAGACAGCGTTCTACCGCCGATGCTGCGGCGTAGGCTGGACGTACCCACGCACTCGTGCCCCTAAACCGGGTGCGGGTCGTGACAGGTTTATTGTAATGGATTTGTCTCCAGCATTTGACATTAGTATTCCTTATTAATTTGATGACTCATTGGATATTATTTTGTCTTGTGAGTTATATTTGACTCTTCGGTTCTTTATGTCATATTCGTGCGATTATTCTATCTTATAGATATATGATTGAGTATTTATACTTTATTGGTGGCATTATATATCTTAATGATAATTATTGCTAGATAGATAGTTTACCCAAATAGCATTCTACCACCGATGCTGCAGCGTAGGCTGGACGTTGTTTACTAATCGCACCCCTACACCGGGTGTGCGTCGTGACAATGCTGGATGTGGCTTCTCTGCAGCATGGTTGTTCTGACCACACATAGCTCCTCTATGGCCTATTTTTGTTCTTTTGAGGGGGCATGACCTTTATGCGGCCTGCATAATTTTTTATGCTTCTACAAGACCCCCTTCAACGTCTCCAAATTGACAAGTTTGGAATACTTGAAAGAAGCATGGTCGAGCACTATTGGCCGCATATAAAGGTCATATCGCATAGTCTTATGGCCACATACTTGTCTCTGACAGGCTATCAAATCATTAAATGAGGAGATTTAGCTCTATATTTGACCAGATCTCTTGGAATTCCATGTCGTATCCTGACACGGGGCTCGAAGCATCAATTTTCAAGGAGATTAAAGTGGATCCCATAAATTGAGGCATTATGTTCATCCTCATAACTGCTTAGTTTATTGCCTCGATCTCTTCACATGGCTTTGAAGCCTATAAATAGGCAGCTAGGAGGAAAGAGAGAACTTTATCTCTTTGCTTTATTTCTTCTTTCCTGTAAAGGATGCCGATGGCTGTGGCTCTCCTCGTCGAGGAGTTTATCAGGTGCAGTCTTGATCCTTGGCCCCATGATTTTGATACTTTACTTAGAGGTAGGGGAGCACCGCGTTCTTTGTCTTGGACTTCTATGGACACAGAGACACCAGCACACAATCTCGCTACATGGATAAGAAATCATCTAGAACACACGTAGGCTCTACACAGACTTGTTGCATGGATAAGAGATCATCGTGAACATGTGCTTGCTTTTTTCATAAGTTTGTCGCATGGAAGGATAACCATCATGCGGTAACTAAGACTCTGTCGCATGGATGAATGCTCGACCTGGTCATGCGACAACCATGATTGTGCCGTATGGATGAATGTTAGACCTAGTCATGCGACCTGATTATGTCACATGGAGGACTCGACATGGTCATGTGACAACCATGATTCTGCTACGTAGAAGGCACCTCATACATCGACTAGGCTCTGCCACATCGACATCAACCATGTCTTTGTTTGCTAATTCCATATGTTTTCCTTGTGCAGGTTTTAGTCTCCCTCGTACTGCCAATGGTGGAGCATGGAAGGATATCATAACTCCTTTTGTTTGGGGTAAAGACCAACCTTGTGCGACAGTTTATCATCAAGAACTGATCCAGGAGACGAGGATGGTTCGCCAAGAACTAAACCAGGAGACAAGGATGAACGTCCTGTGTCATGCACAGAGTTTTCCCTGTCTATACAGCGTACTAGCTGTGTTTCTCCTCTTTATGCGGCTTGCTACCGGCCGGAGGCCTATGGCATCGAGGAAATAATTTGGATTAATTACCATTCATATCTTCGATCTTCCCACATGGTTGTAGAGCGCCTGCTCATGCTCCTCCCTTGCTATCCGTTAGTATGGATTCTTTTCCATATGCTGAGGTTTGCACTATGAAGGGATGATCCAGAAAGCATAGAGTTCTGCTACGGGCTCGACTTATGTCCGTAGCAATGACAGCACGGAGGGCCGCCTCTAATGAAAAAGGTTCCAATCAGCGATACTTTATAGAAACCCTTAAAATTGGTTTCCATCATATATACTCATAACCTTGAATACTAATAAAAAACTCTTGAATATAATAGATTTCCATCATATGTACTCATGATCTTGAATATTAATCAATAAAGTCTCCTTTTTCAGAATTTCTACTTTGTATTTGTCATATTGTATATATTGTGGACTTTTAGGTATCGTACTAGAGGTAATATGGACATAGCACAATACCGTAGTCTTTCACCGATATCCCATTAGGGTATCTTTAATAGACGTATTACTTCTTGCACACTTGAGTGTAAGTAATAGATTCGAAACAAGCCTTTCTAGAGGTGATATGGATGTGGCTGTTTGGTGAACTTAACATCGCTGGCATACTTAGAGTTAAGTACGGGTGCTAAGTTTAGACGATGATCGATATCATAGGTAATATGGATGTGATGATCGATAGTCAAGTAGGAACATTTTCTCAGCGGTAAGAATGACATGGAAAACCCTAATGGGGAGGATGCAAGGACGATAACTCAGAGGCAATGTAGACGTGAGCTAATCGATAGTCGCACCGAGAGGTCAGGTACAATCCTAGTATTTTTGTGAAAGTCAAAGAAAATGAGCCAGAGGTAATATAGATATGGTTGTTTTCTTTGGATGGGAAACATGAACAGCTCATAGTTCAAAGGTAATATAGACGTGAACTGTCTGCTTCCATTGAGGATATCCCACTAGGGACTTTGGTAGACCTATTACTTCTTGTGCACTGGAGTGAAAGTAATAAGTTTAAAACGAAACCCTATCAGAGGTAATATGGTCGTGATATATTTTGTGGACCCAATACTTCTTGTGCACGTTAGTACAAGTAATAGGTTTGAGACAAACCCGGCCAGAGGTAATTTGGACATGGTAGGCTTTATGGACCCATTACTTCTTGCGCACCTGAGTTCAAGTAATATGTTTGAGATAAGCCCTTCCAAAAATAATATGGATGTGGCAGAGTTTGTGGACTTAACACCGCTGGCATACTTAGAGTTAAGTACGGGTGATAAGTTGATATGACAACTGATATCAGAGTTAATATGGATATGGCAAACTCGGACGGGGATAAATATTAGGACAGTAGTTCAGAGGTAATATGGACGTGAAGTAATGTCCGATAAACTCACCGAAGGATAGTTTGCTGAGTGTGGTCTACTCGAGAATGTAGATAGACCTGAGGGTTACTCCACTATGGAGATCGTTAGATCGATAGCACAGAGATAATATAGACATGGCTAGCGTCCAACGAGACTAGTTTTTGAATAGTCCCTGCGGGGGTGTGCAGATGGACCTGAGGCTGCTCCGCTGGGAAGCTTTTGAGGATCCATTATCCATTGTGTATCCGGGACTCCTGAATACCGATAATGGCTTGTAGATAAATGTCGTGCATAGGCACTCACTGGGGATGAATAAGAGTAAAAACTTTATACATCTTTGTTGTCTTGATGGGGATAAGTATAAACCTAGCCTTAGACATAGTACTTTCTTAGGAACTTGTCGTTGATGGGCATCATGAGCAAGTCGCCATTATGTTTTGTTAGTCGGTAGGTGTCGTTAGAGAATACAAATTCTACGACAAATGGGCCTTCGTATTTGGGTTGGAACTTGTCGTCCGTCTTGTGGGTCATAACCATCGGCCTTCTTACTGTCAAGATGAGGTCACCCACTTAGTAAGTCCTCTTCTTAACTCATTTGTTGAAGGCTCCTGAGAGGCGCGCTTGGTATAGATCAATGTGTTGTTGAGCTATGAGGCACTTTTCGTCGAGTGCTTCTAATTCTTGTAGACATCAACGATAATTTTTATCGACGGTTAACTGGTTGGAGAGAGCCAATTGGAGCTAGGAAATTTGGACCTCGAGGGGAAGAACCGCTTCGCTCCCATAGACCAAAGAGAATGGCGTGCTACCAGTCGACATCCAGACCATTATTCAATAAGCCCAGAGACATTCACCCATCTTCGTATTCTATTCGTTCTTGTTGGAGGATACAAACTTTTTGAGTAGCTTTATGATGGTCTTATTGAATGCTTCTGGCAGACCATTTATTACTGGGTTTTAGGCTGTTGAGGCTATATTCTGGATTCGGTTCTTGTCATAACATTGATTAAAAGCATGACTGGTAAACTGTGGACCATTATCGTGGATGATCCTCTATGGCAAGCCGAAAAGGTGTATGACGTGATGCTTGACAAAGCTGATCACATTTGATATTTTTAATTCAGCGAGTGGTACGGCTTTCGTCCACTTAGAGAATTAGTTAATAATAGCGAGGATAAACCGATATCCTTTAGACAAAAGTGGACTGATCTATCCTATGAGGTCCTTGCCCCAGGCTTTGAATGGACAAGACACAATGGTCGGGTATAGGAACTCCGAGGGTTGGTGGATAAAGTTAGCATGGATTTGGCATGCTTGGCACTTTCTCACATAGTTGACAGCATATAGGACCATTGTCAGCCAATAGTAACCCATTCTCCAAAGACGGTCAAATAGCTCAGGTCCGGGCTAATGGGCACTACATACCCTATCATAACCCTCACGGAGAACTTACTTTGCTTCTGTATTTGATAGGCATCATACCAGAAGATTGTCGTAGGAATGGCGATACAGCATTTTGATAGCCGTATCATAATAGAATCGGAGGGAACATCTTCTGACAGAAGTAGATTTATTTCAGTTCTCGGGGATAATTCCATATATAGCATAGTGGATGAATAGGAGTCTCCAGTCTTGGAAGTCGGTGCTTGTCTCTACTGAGTAGCTCAGGCACAAACAAAGGTTGTTCTTCGGGTAGACCATCTCGTGACTGACCACGGTGATCAGTTCATGAGTACTGGCTGGAACAAATAAAGAGGCAGTGAGGCTAGCCAGGGCATTAGCCTCGATATTTTACAGTTGAGGGACATGCTTTATGAAGAATCCCTCAAAGGTGGAGATAATGCCAAGCGCGACTTAGTGGTAGGGAATCAAGTCTTCATTAGGGACTTCGTACTTGCCTCAGAATTGATTGACTATCAATTTGGAGTCACCGTAGGCCTCTAAGTAGTCAACTCTCACTTGTTTAGCGAGCTGGAGTCCAATGATGAGAGTATTTTATTCTGCCACATTGTTGGAGTATGGCGATGTAAGGGAGTAAGCACGATTGATGACCAGATCGTGTCAAATAATTAGCACTATCCCTGCACCAGTGACAATATCATCTTTGGGCCCTATTCTTGAAGCACCGTCAAAGAACATTCGTCAAACGACTTCTGGGCTTGTGGTCATATTTGATTCGCTACTTCATCTAGGATCTCCTCGTAGAGCTTTGAGTTTTTCGGCTGGATGGGCTACATAAAAATTTACAAATGCTTGTCCTTTGACAACCTTTTGCGAAACAAATACTATGTCGTATGGTAACAACATTATTGCTCATGTGGCTAGGCAAGAGTTTGAGCACTCCGAATTTAGTCATAAGGACCCTGAGCGGATTAACTCACGAGATTACATGGATGGTCTATCCTTCCACGTAATATTGGGTCTTCTGAATGGCGAAGACTAGAGCAAGGCACTCCTTCTCGATGGGGTTACACCTGTGCTATGTGCCGACCATCATTTTACTGAGATAATAGATAGCATATTTGTGACCTGCATCACTTTTCTGGGCTAACAGAGCCCCGAGGGAGTGATCAATTGCCCTCACATATAGCAAGCAGGGTCTTCCCATAAAGGGGGCTACCAATACTAGGGGATTTATGAGATACTCCTTGATGTTGTCGAAGGCGCGCTAGCATTCTTCGTTCCAGACAAAGGAGACCCCTTCTTCATAAGCTGAGTAAATGGCTGACAATGTCTAGAGAGGTTTGATAAGAACCTTCTGATGTATGTCAGTCTTCCTTGAAGGACACAAAGTTCTATGAGGTTCTTCGGTGGGCGCATTTAAAGGATTGCTTTAGTCTTATCAGGGTCTACGTGGATACCCTTCAAAGTTATGACCTAGGAACTTGTCGCTAGAGAATCCTAGAAAGGATTTAGTAGGATTTATCTTGACGTTGTGTGCATGCATGAGGTTGAACACAGCCGTCAAGTACCGGAGGTGATCATCTTTGAAATGACTCTTGACGGCAATGTCATCAATGTAACACTCCGTCATCTTGTGTAGATATTCATTAAAGATAGTGCTCATTGCTCGTTGGTATGTAGCACCTGCGTTCTTCAGACCCAAAAAAATAACTGTGTAGCAGTACGCTCCTATCGGTATTCAAAATGATGTATGCTTCTCGTCATCAGGAAAAATCTTGATTTGATTATATCATGAGAACCCATCCATGAAGGACATGCGCTCAAAGCCATAAGTATTGTCGATCATTATATGTGTAATTGAAAAGGGAAACTCGTCCTTATGGCATATCGTATTTTGGATACGGAAGTCAATGCAGATCCAGATTTTTTTGTTCTTTTTGACGACGGACACGATGTTAGCTACCCAATCTGGATATTGTTCTTCGTGGATGAAGCTACTAGCTATCAGTTTGTTGACTTCAACTTCGATGGCATTCATGATGTCTGGTCAGAACCATCTTTGTTGTTGTTTGACTGGCTTAGCGTTTGGTGAGATATTGAGTTTGTGGACCATAATTTTGGGGTCCAGTCCCGACATATCTTCGTAACTCCAGGCAAAGATATCAATATATTTTCTGACAAGCTGTAGCAGGGATTTTCGATCCTCATTGGATAGACTCTTGCTGATAAAGATAGGTTTAGGGGAGGATTCGTCTCCCAGATCAATTTGTACAACTTTGTCCTCAGTGGAAGTTTTTCGTTGTTTGAACCGTATCTCATATTGTGCATCTAGGCATTGGGCCCTCATCGTCTTCCTCAGGGTCGGCTGACGCCATATTGGCAGACAACGTTTATTTGAGCATCTCTCCGATATTGATGTTGGAGTCCCAAGAGAAAGATTCTGAAGATTGAGAGTATAAATCATCTTCTTCGTCCGAGCCTTCGGGGGTTATGGGAGGCGTGACGTGCCCTAAGCCATGCTTGGTCTTATGGTTATAATCATCGGGCTTGTCTGCAGGAGCCTGCAGACGTAGAGGCAGCCGTCATCCTTTGTCATAGTTTAAGTCCCAAGCGGCTTTCATATCGTATCCCATCTTCTGGTTGAGGTGCTTGGTTCAAGGTTTGTACCGATGAAATAGCATATTCCGGGTATCTAGTTCTGGCTCTGGTTTCTCTAGGTCGAAGGATTGAGGATTTTTTACTCTACCGAAGATGACAATTTTGTCTCTCATCTTCCTTGTTGGAAATATGAAGTAGGAGTTTTGAATAAAAAGAATCTGCTTCACTGCATAGGTGGTAGTCACATGTATATGCAGGTGTAGGCCCAGACTGTGCTCAATGGAATATGGCGTGTTGAGATGTGCAACATCCGAGTAGTTCAAATATAGCCCTTTATTAATGAAATAAGGTATCTTGTCTTCTAAAATTATATCATCGAGAGAAGGGACATTAGCAAGAGTGGCTAAGTACTCCTCCAGTTCATCCTTCCCGAGATCTTACCCCAGTGCAAGCGATGGCTTTGGAGGTCTCCTGTGCAGCTTTACTACTAGATTTTTAAAAGTCATAGTAGGTACTGGATCTTCCTTTCGTGGTCAATTCGGTCTACGGAGGCGAACGATTAGAGGCTCAGGTGCTTTTCTGTATAATTTCACCCTAAGGGGTGGAGCTGTGTCAGGAATGTGTGCTTTAAGATGGACTCTCAAGGGTTCATCCGATATTGTCCCAGTCTCTGCCTCATCGTTAGCATCATTGTCCCATTCATCTTGGTGTACTTGTTTGTATAGGATCAAGTTAGAGTAGTAGGCCTCGACCCCTTTAAATGGATCAACATCGTTAAATTTTGTCTTGACGACACCGTGATCGTCCATGTACGTCAATAACTAGTGGAAGGTTGATGGTACGATTATATACTAATGTATCTATGGACGCCCCAATAAGACGTTGTAGGATACGTCTACGTCTATGACATTGTAGGTGACCTCTGTTTTCAAGTCGTTGATCTGATATTTCAAGCGAATCTTGCCCAGAGGGTAGCTCTTTCAAGCATTGAAGCCACTAATGGTAGTATTGGTCGTTACTGGATGATGCATCGGGATGCCCAGAGTCTGAATTAAACTTCGCAAGATTATACTGATTGATGAGCCGTGGTCGATGTACATCCGGTCCACCTTGATAGCGTCATTATACCCTGGATAATACAGAGGACGATCATGTCGATTGTTCTTTAACAACATATCTTGTTGTGAGAATGTGATATTGGGTATCTCCTCCATTATATTATTGTAGTAGGGGCATACGACAGGATCCTCAGCTGGCGGCTTGACCTACGCCAAGTAGGTATCAACATTTTGTAATACCTCACTCAGAGCAACCTGAGTGTCTTTAAAGAGTTGGATAAGCTCGAATACTGACAAATTCGCTGGAGTATTGGCGAGCTGTGCTAAGATTTCAAAGTTGTAGGGCTTCTCCAGACCCTGAGCAGTATCTTTGCATAGCGGTTTATCAAAGCGGATTTCTTTCTGCTTGGACTTGTCCGCTATCGGAGGGTGGGATGGACCCGGATCGGATATGGCGATTGGGAGCGTACCATCGTCAGGGATGTCGTACTCTTATTAGTATGCCAATCCTGACCTCGTTGTTCCTGCTATAGCTTCTTCAAAAGGAATAAAAATTGTGTAGCAAGACTTGGACTTCTTGGACTTCTTGCCCTTGTACTTGGTGGTGGAAGGTGCTTCCTGCTGTATCAAGTCTGGAGCAAGGTCTGGATAGGCCCACATGACCTCCCACATGATATGGTGAGAGGTATCAACCCAACTGTTTGGTCACGAGTTGGCGGGAGATTGACAACCTCCATTGTTTTTTGGGGATCGTGATTACTCCGTCATGGGCTTTCATCGCCGAGAAGTTGTCGAACTGGAGATATACTAAATTTATAGCAACTTTCTTTCCATCAAAGTCCAGAGTGAGGCTCTTGGTGTCAAGTAGCCACTAGATGTACTGCTTCAGTATGTAGTAGTCTCACATCGCATGATGGATATAACTGTGGTAGTGGTAGTACTTTAAATTATTTACCTCGGCTGCCTCAACAGGGCGTTTGATATCGGGGAGTCGAAGATTTTTTTCTGCATCAGTACGTCAAAGTTTGCCATGACATCATCGTCTTCGAAGGAATAGGTTTCCTTCAGTTTTGGAACCTCTACGAGCTTTTTCTCGGGCTTCTTGGCTATATTAGCGACCAGTGCCTGCTTTTTCTTACCATCCCAGGCATTTTTGTCGTTGTTGTTATTGTTATTGTAAGGGAACTTTCCCCTATCATCAATAATAGGGATCTATATACCCAAGAGGCGGGCATATTTTACCTTCTTCTCTGCACCGACAGCATTTATGATGAATGTCATCAAGTCTCTAAACTGAGAGTCGGCCATCCAGAGCCTGACTGTGGGAAGGAGATTCCTCTAGCAGGTGTCCATCAGCGTGGACTCAGAGTTATTGGGGGGTAACTTCATCTCCATTTTCCTGTACCGCTCGATGTAACCTGTACAGACTCTTTCTCCCTTTGTGTAATATC
The DNA here is from genome assembly GCA_036927795.1 of Iris macrosiphon. NCBI lineage: Eukaryota > Viridiplantae > Streptophyta > Magnoliopsida > Asparagales > Iridaceae > Iris > Iris macrosiphon. The sequence goes on from JAYESA010000016.1 coordinate 62,534,950, forward strand.
CATTAAAGAGGACATCATCAAGTCATTTTCCCTGTCATAGAACCGAGCAAGGAAAAGGCCTTTAAGGTCGTCGAACGATAAAATATAGTTGTCCTAGAGGCTGCAGAACCAATCAAAAGCTATTCTAGACAATTCCCCAATAAAGAGCTTGGTTAAGAGGGCGTCGTTACGAGATAGATGCCCCGTTGCCGTCTTGAAGTAACTCATGAATTGACTGGGAGATGTCTTTCCACCAAATGGAGTCAAGTTGAAGGGCTTATACTTGGGAGGATACAGTACGTCTCTCCACTCGAGGGGATATGATTGTCGGATCTCAAGTTCGCACAGTAAGTCTTAATTTCCCATAGAGTTTAGGCGGTTCCAGAGTTCTTGTACCTCCCATATTGCTTCCCGAGATTCATCGACTGCGAAAGGAGAAGATGACCATGGTAGGGGATGGTTACCGCCATAGGGTGGAGCAGTTATATTTGAATTACCATTTGTCCCGGGGTCCAAGCTTGCTTGGCCAGAGGCTCTTGCAAGTTGTGGGGCCATATTTGCCTCAATTTCCAGCATGGTCTATGTCAAGTCTTGTATCGACACACTCATGGTCTACATCATGGCCTCAAGGGTTTAGAGACGCTATCGATCATTGGGGCCCTTGTGATCGTCCCCTACCATGTATGCCTTTCTTACATGGGAGAAATGGATGGGACGGTAGATGTCACACTTTTTACCTCAGACTCTTACAGTAAATGGTCCTCCAGAAAATTTGGCAGCATTATATCATCTTCATACTCGGAGGGAACACTACCCCCATCGTAGAAAGATGCATCCACTTGACGAGGGTGTCTACACCAGGGACCTCAGCATCTTTTCTTTGGAAGTCATCATCTTCACGTAATACCGAATTATTTTGGAGGTTCATAAGATTACAACCCCCAGCATACGTAGCCATTTGGGGTCCTGAGGAAGAACTACCCCAGTGGATGACAGCTTCTTTTTTAAACGGGTACCCAAGAAAATACCTTATGCAAGTTTCGTTGCTTGTCCCCCTTGGGCCCGTCTCCTGGACCAGACGGCCGAGAACGATGAACTAGAGGTGCTGGACCTCTGAGTATCCCTTATGAAGGAGGCCTTGCGAGCTGAATAGCATGAGGCAAAGGGCAGTTCCTCTTCCTCTTGTGCTTGTACCTGTTCTTCAGGTTATAGCTGGGTGGGTGCCTTGGTTGCAACCGTTGGAATATCGACTACCTTTTTGTGGGTATTATTGTTTTGTTACAGCAGCAGTTGATGATAATGTTGGTATAGTGATACCCTGGGAGAAAACTTCGTATGTCATAGTTGGTTTCCTTGCTTTGCGCTTGTGATTGATCACGTTACGTAAGTTAAGCGAGGGCTGACTAACCTTTGTGCCCTTCTTATGGGCCTAGGTAGACCAAGCACATGGACGCGTAGAGATTGATTTTGCTTCCTGACCTGGGGTTCATACAAGAAATTGCCCTAAGTTGCCAACGGAAGACTCTTCAGACCGACCTTGTCCGATTTCCACTGCAGGCTGGACGCATGGGCCGATTTTGTATGACTTTCCGTCAGGGGCATACATAGTAAGTGTCATGTCCCGATCTTTCGCAGAATCAGACATCCTTGCTAGGCACGAATCATCGTTCCAGCGCTCCCGCAGGATAACCATTTCCATCAGGAACGTGATGTCGTACGAGCACAGGTTACGCTTGTACAATGCCATGAATTCGAACAAGTGGTAAAATGACTAAGCCACAGAGTCGCACAGATAGTCTGAATGCAGCAGAGTAGAAAGGAACCAACGATTGGTAACAAGTTCACAGAGTCGTCATGGCGGAAGCAATGAATAACACAACTATGGAAGTAAAATAAGCACTATATTAATATTGAATCTGTATTACAAGCGGTGCTAGGCCAAGATTACAAGTAGCTCAAATCTTCTCTCTCGAAACAATAAAGGCGTGCCAAGTGGCTTACAACATGAAATGATACATTGGTGATTGTTTCAATATTATTTTTTGTATATATGCTTCATCCCCGGATGCAACACTCCAAGGCTCCAAAGCGAACTCCATGCCTCAGCGTGCACGAGGGGTTTTCGCACCAAATGAGTTCTCTCTCATCCTGCAAGCAATCTGGTGGGTTATTAGTATATGAATGCACAGGTGGGGAGGATTCTCTCCCGCTCGATAAATCCAAACACGTTATATAGGTTTCGTGCACCATCTATTAAGTTATCTTTCTAGTCTTGCCTTAGGATTAGTTTCATGGCATAATGAAAAGCCTAACTCGTGTGGCAGTACGTCGTGCGATATAAGAGTAATACGTGACTTACCAACTTACCATTCGTTATTCCCTGTTCAAGACAACCAAGTTAAACTAACAATGAATCTATATATAATCAAGGATTAAAATAAGCAAACGCATGTGTCATGAACGGGTTCTGATTTCAGATGCACGAGTTATACTGGTTAATAGACGTATTGCAGAAGATTGTTCAAGTGCTCAAATATCTGATTCTCATATCCAATCAGGTATTACAGATTACCAAATGCGATGCAATAACTCACACGTGTATTACCGTTAAGTGAGTATAACTTAGACTATATGAACATGAGTCGCTGGCATAGTCATAAAGGACGAGTTATAGCCTCGGGATGATATTAAATGCGCTAAGTATGAATCGCTACACGCCATATTCGCCCGGGATGGGAATGGTGTACAATACCTGGGATAAGGGCGTTCATTCAACCTAAGAAATATGGGGCGTTACACTCCATCCGCCCACTAATATGTAACTACCAGTTTTAGAGCAAGAATGGCACGAGAAACATAAAATATTATACGATATCCTGCTCGCACATGATTAACACTGCGAGAGGTTCCGTCCGGATTGGATCGGCCCCGGTGACCCTGAGATCGGCTGCAGAATTTGATTAAAGAATCTCACTTGTGCACCAAGTTGTCCGCGACATGAAAGTATTGAGTCTTACAGATTCACAGGATTCACGACATGATATGATAATTCTTGATTCTTGTTCTAAACGAGCATTGCTCCATGAGCTGTGATTATTGTATTACTTGACTTGATGTAATCCCTTAGTTCGGGAAATGCCTCGGCGACCCAACGATCCCGGATACTTTTAGATTCATTCTTGCCCAGAATGACTATTTAATAGTTTTCTAGCTAAAGTAGATGAATGCAAGACAAGATAGTGTTACAGGGTCATGGCATAAATCTTACGAGATAAGCATAGCTATTTTTTAAAGAAGCTAAGCATTGGAACAATGTTGAAACTTAAGCATAAGAAAACTTGCGGTATAGTCTACATTAGAACATAAGCTTTACATTAGCACGGGTCTAAGGGGTAGTGCGAGGAGTAAAACCGTACAGGGACATATCGAACGATATATTCTATAAGGCGAGCAGTGTAAACAAGTGAAGCGGTATACCACGAAGAGTATAATGATCTACTCAAAGCATTAGCGAAGTCTACTAGCACGAAGCTAAGGTAGCATACGAGGGTCCAACTATAAGCTAATTTTTATTTCTATGTTTCAACACAAGCAATACAAGATAGAATTATTCCCTTATCTAGGTGCGTTGTATTCTATATTAGTATGCAAGGAGTGATTCACCTAGCGACTAGCATGTATCATCCATATTTTTAAGTGTGCAGGCTAAGCAAAGACAAGTTCATTGTAGCCACCCACCTTAGCGATGATTCGCCTTGGTTGAGCGATACTCTGAGCGCATCTTTGAAAGTCTATGTCAGAACTCCTAAAGGGCAAAGTCTGAAATCTATTACCTCAAGCAAGTCTTCTCAATAAGCAAAGTGGGTCAGGTCATTGTACTTGTGCCATTTGAATCGGCACTCCACTTGAGCGGAACGGGTTGTTACATTATACACCGCTCAGAATAAGTCTCATTATCAAGACTTCCTGAGTGCAAACCGTTCTATCGCAACTACCAAATCTATCTCAAGCATAGCAATCCATATCACGTGTGTGTTGGGTCTGTCTCATTGAATGACTCTATCATTAAATTCAAGCTCTGACTCGGTCTCTAATGTGCCTTAGAACGGAACATATTGCTTAACGCAGGGTATATTATAATCCATCATGAATGATAATCTAGGACTGAGGCAAACTTATCTAAATTATTATACTCGTCCATGCGAATTTAACATATTCACTTGCACCAGCATTCGATATCAGCATATCGCGAGTCTGGATCGTGCACATATTCAATATGTCCCTCAACATATGCATGTCAACCAACTTAGCGATAAAATAGTCTTTACACTCGAGTTTAATGTATCATGGAGTCTTGGATCGTGCACACGTTCAGGCATTCCTTAAACATATGTATTCAACCAAACTTAGCGATAGTGAAGTCGGACAAGCTACTCACAAAAATCTCAAGGGTTCTTGTCTTACGAATCACAATGATACCTCCAACAGGGTTAATTGAAATCCATGTCATTCTATTCCAACCAAAAATTAAGCATTGCACTACCATCAAGCATAATCTATCTGATCGACCGACTAGCATTCATGTCCTATCGTCTATTATATTCATGTTAAACATAGCACACACTTATCGTTTTAAGTCTAACTCTAAGTCTTGTTGCCCCAGTTCAATGTCTTGCCCAAGAAATGCTCTAAAGTCTGTTCAACAAGTTCTTTCACTCAGCACAGGGTTATCAGCCTAATTACTAGGTCAGCTCATAAGGTCATAGGTACAGTTCATATTCATGACTCACTGTAAAAATTCGTCGTACGATGCTCGCCCCAATTCCTAAGGTCAAACCATTATTCATTTGCACAGGATATTCTACCCAAGCTCGTTTACTCAGATTTCTAAACATCGAGCATAGATCATGTCATGCCCCAGTCCCAAAATACCTTGGGACTAGACACGTGGCAATGGCCAGCAGTACGCACCGATGGACCAACCCAATATAATGGATCCATCAGGGCATACTTAAGCTGTAAAACAAGTCTACGATAATCATGGCACAACTAATCTCATCCACACAAGATATAAAATATGATCCACAGAATAAATAAGGAATATAAATCATCAGCAAGTCTCACAAAGTACTTCGGGGAACAACCCGATAAATATCTAGTACAATGGTTCCACAGACCAGAAAATAAAAGACTGAAATAAATAATAAAACTGAGCATGAATATGGATGCTCAAGAGAAGTCTTCAGCTAAGACCTCATCCTCAGATGGTGGTATAGCTCCTGGATCGGCTACTCCTGCTGCGGTCCCGTATACCTCGGGATAAACCACGTCTGCAAAATCTGGGGACAAAATCCATATCCAGGTCCTCAGGGGACATAGCAAGGTACAAAAAATAATACAAGCCAGAATATAAATAGTGCAGCAAATAATGAAGTAAGCAGGGTAAGTATGTAACATCTGTATAAATGCAAGAGAGAAAATCAACAGTACTCAGGTTGAACAACTACAAGCTCTGTGTAGGGGAGCCGGTAGCAGTGGTGTCAAGAGGTGGTCTAGCTCAGCGGAAGACTGAGTAGCCGGCATAACATAATCAACCTGTAACCTGTGGGTCTCTCCAGCAATAGATGGAATAATAAGGGAATACTAGAATAACCAGATAAGTGATATGCAAGATGAGAGCAGCACTAGAGCTCAGGCTGAAGCATACTACAAGCTCTGTGTAGGGGAGCCGGTAGCAGCAGTAATAATGAGTTATGGGCCAAGCTCGAGCTTCAGAGTCTTGGGCCTCACAGTAGTAGGGGTGTATATATATGATCAGCCTGTAGTCTGTGTGTCTCTCCCCACCCAATATAACTACGCAAATCATGAACATAACGTCTCACGTCCATGTCAGCGGAGTCATATCTAATGCACAAGTCATAATGTATATAGAATATAGAATCTAGGTCAAGTCCTGTATCCTATACAGAATCACCATGAATATCTCGGGAAGATCCTGTCTCATGATCAGTGTCCTGTGTCCTGGGTCAAAGTGTACTTGGTAAGACAAGTACGAGAATATAAAGTGTCACGTATGTCCATATCTAAATGATATTACCCAATACCGCGTACGATGTGGGCACCCGACTGATAATCGGACGCTAAGTATGTCAAACGGTCCTAGGTTAAGCATGCACAGTAAATATATGAAGTAAGAAAACTAGGTAACAATACTGCAGAGATGGCAAGGTACACTTGCCTGATGTTTGAATATCAACTGTCGTCCTGGTATCGGTGGATCCGGTAGGTGCTACTCCGAAAGCTGTAATAAATATCACCAACAGTCTTAGAAGATGTCAAATAGCTGGAAATGCCTGTCCTTACGTCCAATTTGGACACAGGGGCAAAAAGGTCATTTTCGGGCCAAAGTGGGGTCCATGGGTGGCCTACTTTGCACCGAAAAGCGTGCTGAGGGTAACAGTCTCTAAATGGGACAAACTATGGGTCAAACCACTCTAAATGTCAATACGATCCCAACGGTATGTCCAAATTTGGATTCCGATGAGCCGAACATAATTTGGTCCAAAAAGTCAACTGTGGGGCCCGCCAATTGGCGATCTGGCCAACCGTCTCAGGAATGCGTGAAAATTGGGTCACAGGACCAGCGTGTTACCACGAGTCCAGTGGAGTAAGTTTTGTCGCAATCTGACAAGCGTGCACAAAATATGCGCGGGTTCCACAAAAGTGGCGACACGGAATGTGTTCGCGGATACGGCCTGATTCCGGCGCGCACACGCGTCCAAATCAGTCCCCACGAATTTTTATGTGTCTGATTATGCTGCGTGCACCATTCGGTACACTTGGCACACAGCGGGGCGGTCCCGTTTGGCGGAACGTGCTCCGATCTCCAACTTTTAGACAACCGGAAAAAGTAGGTGCGCGCAGTTTTGTGACGAATACAATTTTGTCCACAGCAACTAATAGCACAAAGTTATTATACAGAAAATAAACTAGGTCATGTAATCTACAGGTATCAAAAAGAATCACCGAATTTGGATCTCTGTGGTGGGAGATACGAACTCGGCAATATGGGTGGTCATTCTGGAATTCTGCGATTGCAGAATTCCGTCTGCTCGTGCTGACTTGGGCGCTGTTTTTCACCTAGGGGCACTCGTTATCCGAGGTTGACTATAAAACAAGTATTGGAGAGGGTTAAGGGAAGATCATACCTATGAAAACGGAACGGCGTTTGGATGTGCGAGTCGACGGGTAATCACGTCGGAGCGAAGGTGCCTCGAGTGGGAAACTGCAGTTCGCGAGGTCGGCGTCGACGGGATGGTTGGATGGCTTGGGGAGGCTTCTCTGGCTGCGGTGACGGCTCTAGATGGGAAGAGGAAGTCTGGAGTTTCTATGTTAGGGTTTTGAGAGAGCTAACTATATATATATATATATATATATATATATATATATATATATATATATATATATATATGTTATATATATATATGTTATATATTAAGAGAGAGGGGAAAGAGCGGGTTGGAATCCGCGGGATAGCCGAAGGGTGTAGCCGCTGATACTAACTAGGATGGGTCGGGTTTTTCCTGTTGGCGCTGAAGGGGGTCATTAAAGGGGGCGGTCAGGTTTTAGCAACAGCAAGTTGCTAAGAGCCTAAGCAAATGCAAAAGTGCTTGCTTGCTTAATATACTTAGTTATTATTATATTATTATTATTGTTATTAATATTAGTACTATTATTATATACTTATTTAATTCCTTTCTTTCTTTAAATATATATATATACATATATATTTGTATATATATATATATATATATATATATATATATATATATATATATATATATATATATTCACACATAAGAAAATTTGTATAATAGGGTATTGCACATCGTTAGGCTAGCAACTGCTCAAGGGGTCTCCTACATGGAATAAATTTCGAAAAATTCCTGATGGTCCCACAAGTCCTCTAAGTGCCCGAACACCTAACATAAAAATTATTAAAAATCTATTTCTCCTATTTGGACCAAATTACTATAATTTAATTAATAATTAATAAATAAAGGGTATATACGATTTTCTAGGAAGGGGGTTTTACATTCTACCCAACTTGTAAAAATTTCGTCCTCGAAATTAAAATTAAGCCACGATAGAATGCAAGGATAGTATAAGATATAAATTAACAATGTAAATGCATACCTTGGTCTGCAAATAGGTTCAGAAAATGCTTGCGCATGTCGTCCTCGCGCTCCCAAGTTGATTCTCCTGGCGCGCCATGCCTCCATGCTACGCGAACCAAGGGAATAGACTGGTTCCTCAATACCTTCTCTCGACGATCAAGGATTCCCACGAGTTGCTCTTGGTATGACAAGCTCGGCCCAATGGTGATCTCTGAATGGTCGAGAACATGACTGCTGTCTGCCACATATCGCCTGAGCTGCGACACATGGAATACGTCATGTACTCCCTCCAGTGAAGGTGGTAGCGCAAGTCGATATGCCACCTCTCCAACTCTCTCGAGCACGTCAAATGGTCCAATATACCTTGGACTCAACTTGCCGCGCCCTTCGAATCGGATGGTGCCCCTGGTCGGTGATATCCTCAAGAAGACGTGATCGCCCTCTTTGAACTCCAAGGGTCGACGATGAAGGTCTGCCTACTGTTTCTGCCTGTCTTGCGCTGCTCGCAAGTGTCCCTGAATCTTCTTGACTGTCTCTACGGTGTTGACCACCAACTCGGGTCCCAGAATCTGACGTTCTCCCACGTCACTCCAACACACAGGAGACCTATATTTTCTCCCATACAATGCTTCAAACGGAGCCATCTGAATACTCGCTTGATAGCTATTGTTGTAAGAAAACTCTACAAGATGTAGGTGGTCCTCCCATGATCCTCCAAAGTCTAACATGCAAGCCCTCAACATGTCCTCCAAGGTCTGAATAGTACGCTCCGACTGCCCATCTGTCTGCGGGTGGTAAGATGTACTGAACTTCAGACGAGTACCAAGACTCTCTTGCATGCTCCTCCAAAAGTGCGATGTGAAGCGCGAATCCCTGTCCGATACAATGCTGACTGGTATGCCGTGCAATCTCACGATCTGTCTCATATATAAATCAGCTAAAGCTTCTGTAGACTGACCCACTCTAAAAGGTATAAAATGGGCTGACTTGGTGAGTCGGTCCACTATTACCCACACTGCATCTCTCCCACTTGGACTCTTGGGAAAACCCGTGACGAAGTCCATAGTGATGTGCTCCCACTTCCACTCTGGAATCGGAAGTGGTTGCAATAATCCTGCTGTCCTCTGGTGCTCCGCCTTCACTTGTTGACATACCAGACATTTAGCTACAAAGCGAGCTATCTCTCTCTTCATCCCATGCCACCAAAAGTGCTGTCGTAAGTCACGATACATCTTGGTGCCTCCTGGGTGAACAGAGTACATAGAGCTATGTGCTTCGGTCATTAACTCTGGTCTCAATTCTCTATTTGGAACATACAAGCGGTTTCCAAACCTCAATGTCCCGTCTTCGTGGATGCGAAGTCCTGTCTGCATGCCGGCTTCTGTCCTTTCTTTGAGTCTTCGGAATCTAGCATCGGTGGGCAATGCCTCTTTAATCTTCTCTACGAGTAATGACTGAATCTCAAGATTAGCCATCAATCCATTCTGTCCCGGTAAGACAACCTCTATCTGTAGATCCTGTAAATCTCTCAATAACTCGGGCTGTATCGTCAAGAAATAAGCCATAGGCTTCCTGCTGAGTGCGTCTGCAACAACATTCGCCTTTCCCGGATGATACTGCAGATCGATGTCAAAATCCACCATCAGTTCCAGCCAGCGTCCCTGTCTCATGTTAAGCTCCTTCTGAGTATACACATACTTCAGACTCTTATGATCAGTAAAGATTTCTACCCTTTCTCCATAAAGATAGTGCCTCCAGATCTTTAATGCAAATATAACTGCTGCTAGCTCCAGATCATGTGTTGGGTAGTTCTTCTCGTGGACCTTCAACTGTCTCGACGCATAAGCAATGACTTTGCCATGTTGCATCAAAACACATCCTAGTCCACTGCCTGATGCATCATTGTAAACAACAAAACCTCCTGACCCTGAAGGAAGAGTCAAGATAGGTGTTGTTGTTAATCTTCTCTTCAGTTCTTCAAAAGCCTTCTGGCAGTCTTCTGTCCATATAAACTCCTGGTCCTTTCGTGTCAGCTTCATCATCGGTTCTGCAATCCTCGAAAAATTCTCTACAAACCTTCGGTAATATCCCGCAAGTCCGAGAAAACTTATCACCTCTGCAACTGATGTGGGTGTAGGCCAAGTCTCTATTGCCGCAACTTTCTCTGGATCTACTGAAAGTCCTTCTCCTGATATGATGTGTCCCAAGAAAGGCACTTTGTCCATACAGAACTCACACTTACTGAGCTTGGCATATAACTTCTCCTGTCTTAAGGTCTCTAATACGATTCTGAGATGCTCCTCGTGCTCTTCAGGGCTCTTGGAATATATGAGAATGTCATCAATGAACACCACTACGAATTTATCCAAGAACTGATGAAAGACCCTGTTCATTAAGCTCATAAATACTGCTGGTGCGTTGGTTAAACCAAACGGCATCACCAAGAACTTATAATGCCCATACTTCGTCCTGAAAGCTGTCTTCGGGATGTCTTCCTTCCTCACCTTGATCTGATGATAGCCGGATCTAAGGTCAATCTTCGAGAATACCCTTGTACCACTCAATTGATCGAATAGATCATCAATGCGTGGTAGGGGATACCTGTTCTTGATGGTTACAATATTTAGTGCCCGGTAATCAATGTACAACCGTACTGTTCCATCCTTCTTTAGCACAAATAATACGGGTGCTCCCTAAGGTAAAATACTGGGCCGAATGAAACCCTTCTCCAAAAGATCATCAACCTGTTCTTTCAACTCCACTAACTCCTTAGGTGCTAGCCGATAAACTGATGAAGTGATTGGCTCTGCTCCTGGAGTTAAGTCTATTATGAATTCTATTTCCCGATTAGGCGGTAAACCTGAAAGATCATCAGGAAATACATCCACAAATTCTGATATGACTCTTGGGTAACCTGTCTCCCCTTCTACAGATAGTACCCTAAGAGTAGGCTGAACTCCTTGCTCTACTGCTCCTCGGAGAAACTCGAATTCTGGATGTCCTGGCGGTCTAAATATAACCCGCCCAAGTCAGCAATCAAGAGTCGCATGGTACTGACTTAACCAGTCCATACCAAGTACAACATCATAATCCGGCATAGAGAATATCAGAAACTGTGCTCGCATTTCTCGGCCACAAACGACTACAGAGCATGATCTACAGACGTCACTAACCGAAATAATTCCACCTCCCGTAAGAATCCTCTTCATCTTCGGAAGGGGTGCGGTAGCTACTCTATGGGTGGCTACAAAGCTAGCTGCTATAAATGAATGCGATGCTCCAGAATCAAATAATGCAACTGCTGGTAATGAAGCTACTAGAATAGTACCTGCGATGACCTCGCCTGCTGTAGCCTCCTCCTCAACAGCTAAAGTGAATGCCTGCCCTCGCCCCTATGCTGGACCTCGCTGCTGCTGAGCCTGCTGAAATAAAGCTGCCTGTGGTGCCAGGGGTGGTCTCTGCTGATTCCCCCCTGGGGCTGGTGGTCTGACTCCACCAACTCCTGCCTGCTGTGCTCCTACGGCTGGATACGCTGGTCGTGGTGCAGGCAAAGCTAATCTCGGTGCTCCCTCTCTGCGCTCGGTGCACTCTCTGGTCTGATGCTGGTTGGAACCGCAAGCTAGGCAGAGTCCCAACTTGCATCTGCATTCTCTCTCAATATGACCTATCTTGCCGCAATGATGACAAGTAGGGAGAGATATGGCTCTGTGCGCTGTCCTCTCGGGCATACTCCTCTGGGTTCGTTTCACTGCTTCCCCATGTCCTGTCCTCGATGGTGCTGATGTGATATGCCTCTTCAAGGCTGACTCCCTTCTGGTGACGCGCTCCATGCGTCGGGCTGCTACGAGAACGTCGGTATAAGATGTAGGTGCTACCGATCCAATCAATCTCTGAAGCTCGAACTTCAAGCCGTCAAAGAACTTCTCTGCTTTTTCTTCCTCCGTCGAAATCAATGTCGGGGCAAAGCTGCTCAGGCGAATAAATTCCGCATTGTACTCTTCCACTGTCATGTTGCCTTGGATAAGGCGGTGGAACTTATCTCTGAGCTCTGCCCTCGCTACTGCGGGAATATACATCTCTCTGAAGAGTCTAGAGAACTCTTCCCAGGTGACTCGGTCCTGCCCGAGCCTCATCTCCTCTGCTAACCACCAGTGATGTGCGTTCTCGGTTAACTGCATTCTGACTGCAGTCATCCACTTCTCTCTAGGAAGTTCAGCGGCTTCCAACTGATGCTGAATGTTTGTGAGCCATTCATGAACTTCTGTTGGTCCCTCTTTACCAGAAAATGTATGAGGCTTAAGCTGACAGAAGTCGATGATAGATCCCGTCGTCGTTCGCCTCACTGGTGGATTTGCCTGCTCCAATGCGGATACCAGGCTGGTTCTCAGATTCTCGGCCTCCTGACGTTGTGCTTGCATCATAGCATACATCATCTGGAACATCTGTTGCCCGTCCATGGCTTGTCCTGGCGGAAATACTGGCATCTGAGGAGTGAACAGTGGTGGAGGTGGGATGTCATCTCTCCGGAACCTTGGATTAGGCTGTCCGGTTTGATCGCTCTGTGATGCTTGTCCTCCACTTCCAGGAGTCACTCCATCTCCATAAGTAACCACAGCGTCGTGTGGTGTATCCAAAGGAATCTCATCTCCGTTCCTGGGATCCATTTCTCTGCAACCAAAAGATAAACTATAAGAACGCTCATAGGAGTCAACACAGGATGCAAATCAAGTAACAAATTCGAGTTCGATATAGAGTTCAAGAATGGTTCAATTAATGGATGAGATCCTATAACTTATCCTATTCTTAGGGCAGGCTGGTTCAGTTCCTAAGTGGAAACTGAACAATTTTGTCGTTGACCAGCATGGGCCACCACAAAAACCATGTCACGCCCCAGTCCCAAAATACCTTGGGACTAGACACGTGGCAATGGCCAGCAGTACGCACCGATGGACCAACCCAATATAATGGATCCATCAGGGCATACTTAAGCTGTAAAACAAGTCTACGACAATCATGGCACAACTAATCTCATCCACACAAGATATAAAATATGATCCACAGAATAAATAAGGAATGTAAATCATCAGCAAGTCTCACAAAGTACTTCGGGGAAAAACCCGATAAATATCTAGTACAATGGTTCCACAGACCAGAAAATAAAAGACTGAAATAAATAATAAAACTGAGCATGAACATGGATGCTCAAGAGAAGTCTTCAGCTAAGACCTCGTTCTCAGATGGTGGTACAGCTCCTGGATCGGCTACTCCTGCTGCGGTCCCGTATACCTCGGGATAAACCACGTCTGCAAAATCTGGGGACAAAATCCATATCCAGGTCCTCAGGGGACATAGCAAGGTACAAAAAATAATACAAGCCAGAATATAAACAGTGCAGCAAATAATGAAGTAAGAAGGGTAAGTATGTAACATCTGTATAAATGCAAGAGAGAAAATCAACAGTACTCAGGTTGAACAACTACAAGCTCTGTGTAGGGGAGCCGGTAGCAGTGGTGTCAAGAGGTGGTCTAGCTCAGCGGGAGACTGAGTAGCCAGCATAACATAATCAACCTGTAACCTGTGGGTCTCTCCAGCAATAGATGGAACAATAAGGGAATACTAGAATAACCAGATAAGTGATATGCAAGATGAGAGCAGCACTAGAGCTCAGGCTGAAGCATACTACAAGCTCTGTGTAGGGGAGCCGGTAGCAGCAGTAATAATGAGTAATGGGACAAGCTCGGGCTTTAGAGTCTTGGGCCTCACAGTAGTAGGGGTGTATATATATGATCAGCCTGTAGTCTGTGTGTCTCTCCCCACCCAATGTAACCACGCAAATCATGAACATAACGTCTCACGTCCATGTCAGCGGAGTCATATCTAATGCACAAGTCATAATGTATATAGAATATAGAATCTAGTTCAAGTCCTGTATCCTATACAGAATCACCACGAATATCTCGGGAAGATCCTGTCTCATGATCAGTGTCCTGTGTCCTGGGTCAAAGTGTACTTGGTAAGACAAGTACGAGAATATAAAGTGTCACGTATATCCATATCTAAATGACATTACCCAATACCGCGTACGATGTGGGCACCCGACTGATAATCGGACGCTAAGTATGTCAAACGGTCCTAGGTTAAGCATGCACAGTAAATATATGAAGTAAGAAAACTAGGTAACAATACTGCAGAGATGGCAAGGTACACTTGCCTGATGTTTGAATATCAACTGTCGTCCTGGTATCGGTGGATCCGGTAGGTGCTACTCCGAAAGTTGTAATAAATATCACCAACAGTCTCAGAAGATGTCAAATAGCTGGAAATGCCTGTCCTTACGTCCAATTTGGACACAGGGGCAAAAAGGTCATTTTCGGGCCAAAGTGGGGTCCACGGGTGGCCCACTTTGTACCGAAAAGCGTGTCGAGGGTAACAGTCTCTAAATGGGACAAACTATGGGTCAAACCACTCTAAATGTCAATACGATCCCAACGGTATGTCCAAATTTGGATTCCGATGAGCCGAACATAATTTGGTCCAAAAAGTCAACTGTGGGGCCCGCCAATTGGCGATCTGGTCAACCGTCTCAGAAATGCGTGAAAATTGGGTCACAGGACCAGCGTGTTACCACGAGTCCAGTGACGCAAGTTTTATCACAATCTAACAAGCGTGCACAAAATATGTGCGAGTTCCACAAAAGTGGCAACACGGAATGTGTTCGCGGATACGGCATGATTCCGGCGCGCACACGCGTCCAAATCAGTCCCCATGAATTTTTATGTGTCTGATTATGCTGCGTGCACCATTCGGTACACTTGGCACATGGTGGGGCGGTCCCGTTTGGTGGGGCGCGCTCCGATCTCCAACTTTTAGAAAACCGAAAAAAGTGGGTGCGCGCAGTTTTGTGACGAATATAATTTTGTCCACAGCAACTAATAGCACAAAGTTATTATACAGAAAATAAACTAGGTCATGTAATCTACAGGTATCAAAAAGAATCACCGAATTCGGATCTCTGTGGTGGGAGATACGAACTCGGCAATATGGGTGGTCATTCTGGAATTCTGCGATTGCAGAATTCCGTCTGCTCGCGCTGACTTGGGCGCTATTTTTCACCTAGGGGCACACGTTATCCGAGGTTGACTATAAAACAAGTATTGGAGAGGGTTAAGGAAAGATCATACCTATAAAAACGGATTGGCGTTTGGATGTGCGAGTCGACGGGAAATCACGCCGGAGCGAAGGTGCCTCGAGTGGAAAACTGCAGTTCGCGAGATCGGCGTCGACGGGATGGTTGGATGGCTTGGGGAGGCTTCTCTGGCTGCGGTGACGGCTCTAGATGGGAAGAGGAAGTCTGGAGTTTCTAGGTTAGGGTTTTGAGAGAGCTAACTATATATATATATATGTTATATATTAAGAGAGAGGGGAAGGAGCGGGTTGGAATCCGCGGGATAGCCGAAGGGTGTAGCCGCTGATACTAACTAGGATGGGTCAGGTTTTCCCTGTTGGCGCTGAAGGGGGTCATTAAAGGGGGCGGTCAGGTTTTAGCAACAGCAAGTTGCTAAGAGCCTAAGCAAATGCAAAAGTGCTTGCTTGCTTAATATACTTAGTTATTATTATATTATTATTATTGTTATTAATATTAGTACTATTATTATATACTTATTTAATTCCTTTCTTTCTTTAAATATATATATATACATATATATTTGTATATATATGTATATATATATATATATATATATATATATATATATATATATATATATATATATATATTCACACATAAGAAAATTTGTATAATAGGGTATTGCACATCGTTAGGCTAGCAACTGCTCAAGGGGTCTCCTACATGGAATAAATTCCGAAAAATTCCTGATGGTCCCACAAGTCCTCTAAGTGCCCGAACACCTAACATAAAAATTATTAAAAATCTATTTCTCCTATTTGGACCTAATTACTACAATTTAATTAATAACTAATAAATAAAGGGTATATACGATTTTCTAGGAAGGGGGTTTTACAGATCATCCTACTCACATTCACACGTTCGTTTGCACAAGGTCCGAGTCCGTTCATCCAAATCCATGATATATCTATGTGCATGTCAAGCCTAACAATTTGTATAGTCTATCTTCTCAAACATGTTTGATAGAGCCCATATATCCATTCTAAGTCTAGACCACCAATCCATGATTCAATTCTAAATCTTCGATCTCAATCATAACTCTAAGTCGTTCAACAAGATTCATGTATCCGTTCACGAAACTATCAAGCATGTCTTACTCCATGTTCTAGACTAACTTATCCTTGAAATACTTTTGATCCACTTGTATTCTCAAACTCGTCTTATCGTATCAAACCATAAGTCAAAACAATTCTTTCATTGTCACGCTCCGATCTTCCATAAGTTCGATCATCCCCGCTGGACGTAAGATTACCATGATAACGTTCTCGCTGGATAATCGTCCTAATCCGGGCGTGACGCATATGCGAGCATGGAGTTGCACTCGCACTAGACAAGAACGTTTAACGTTATGGTTATTATTGAAATGATCGAGAGACCTTATCATTACACTTTTGTTTCATCCAAGTTATATATATCCTTCAAGTCATGTTCGTTCATTCTGTGATCAAATTCGTCTAGCCAAATCGTCCAACTTCAATGTTACCATACGATCAATCCGTAGTCTACTTCTAGTATTCCTCAAACAACTAAGTTCAAATCCTCAAGCCAAAGTCAATCCACCTTCGTTACATTCTACTCATCGAGTTCATTTAATTAATTATCGAACATGTTCCCGTGAGTTCGATCATCCCCGTCAGACGTGAAATTACCATGTCGGTGCTCCCGCAGAATGATTATTCTCATCCGGGCCAGATATCGAGTTTTTTTTCGAACTAGATTCAAGATCGTT
Source organism: Iris macrosiphon (assembly GCA_036927795.1). Taxonomy (NCBI): domain Eukaryota; kingdom Viridiplantae; phylum Streptophyta; class Magnoliopsida; order Asparagales; family Iridaceae; genus Iris; species Iris macrosiphon. Next base: position 62,552,021 of record JAYESA010000016.1, read on the forward strand.
CGTCCAAACTCCAGATCGAATCCGTTATTACTTACCTCAATTTATTGAACCATAAGATTCATTTACTTGCATCAATCTATGCTATCTTCCAACTATCGATACCATATCAAGTCTATAAATTCGAAACCACAATATCCATTCTCGAGTGATATCCTACTCAAGTTCAATTTGTTTTGATTTAATTCAAAATCGCACGAACGGTCTACTAAGTTTCTTCGACCAAGATATTGATTCCATTACCTTGAGTCCCTATTCGATATAAGCTGTATTACTTATTCAATACCTTCTCAATTGTTCATACCAACTATCACACGAGACCTTTGAATTCGCTCAAATATTTTCAAAATAATCCATACACTACTCAGGAATCGAGTCATCCAATTAAATCCTCAATCGTGTTCGCATCACTCGCTCGCATATTTACCAAGTCGTTCTTTAGAACTCCTGCGTGATACCTAAGTGTCGCCTCGATAAATCTTAGTCTCTTATATATCCTTATTGATAGTCATCCAGTAAACTATATTTGATTTGTATCTGAAGACACGAAATACCGTCCGAGCTATTTCTCAAAATTCAAGCACGGTCCTCTATATTCGCCTTAGCGATAAACTGATAATGTTTATATCAGTTGTCATTCTAAGTCTGACTTATTCTTATCTGAACGATATCCCAAATCTCGCTCGCAAACTAGCTCGCACCAAAAGGGTCATGGTGCACGATACTCAACATAATTAGCCAAACGGCTGTGTACATAGCTAACCGTCCGAACGATATTCTATCTCATATACTAACCATCTTAGAAATCATGTATAGGTATTCAGGTTCACACATAACTTGCCAATTCTAGAATGAGTCTATTTCCACAAAGTCTAACACGGGTCGGAATAAGGGTCTTCGTATAACTATCCAGTTCAAGCAACCATACCATTCACATGCAGTTTTAAAAATATTTAGACTCATTGTATAGAATATCCTAACGGGTCAATAAGAGAGGGTGTTTCGAACATAACCCACGAACGAGCTTTCAAAACTGAGAGAATTAATGCAAAGTCCAAAGACTTAAAGCCATATTCTGATACCAATATGTCATATCCTAATCTCCCGCGTAATCAAACATCCCCGCTAGGTGTGAATCACCATGCCAGCGCTCTCGCGGGATGATCTTTCCCATCAGGAACGTGATATCGTACAAGCACAAGTTACACCTGTGCAAGGCCATGAATCCGAACATATGGTAAAATGACTAAGCCATAGAGTCGCACAGATAGTCTGAATATAGCGAAGTAGAAATGAACAAGCGATTGGTAACAAGTTCACAAATTTGTCATAGTAGAAGCAGTGTATAACACAAGTATGGAAGTAAAACAAGCACTTTATTGATATTGAATCAGTATTACAAGCGGTGCAAAGCCAAGATAACAAGTCGCTCAAGTCCACTATCTCGAAACAATAAAGGCGTGTCAAGTGGCTTACAACATAAAATAATACATAGGTGATTGTTCCAATATTATGTCTTGTATATATGCTTCAGCTCCGGATGCAATGCTCCAAGGCTCCAGAGGAAACTCCATGCCTCAGTACGCACGAGGGGTTTCTGCACCAAACAAGATTCTTACTCACCCTGCAAGCAATTTGGTGGATTATCAGTACATGAATGCACTGGTAGGGAGGCTTCTCGTCTGTTCTACAAATTCAAACACGTTATATAGGTACCGTGCACTATCTATTAAGTTGTCTTTCTAGTCTTGTCTTAAGATCAGTTTTATGGCATAATAAAATCCTAACTCGTGTGGCAGTACGACGTGCGATATAAGAGTAACACGGCAAGACTTACAAACTTACCATTTTTTCTTTCCTGTCCAAGGCAACTAAGTTAAATCGAGAACGAATATATATATAATCAAGGATTTACATAAACAAACACATATATCATGAGCCGGTTCTGATTTTAGGTGCACGAGTTACACTGGTTAATAGACGTATTGTGGAAGATTATTCAAGTGCTCAAATATCTGATACTTATATCCAATCAGGTCTTCTAGATTACCAGATGCGATATAATAACTCGCACATAGCTTGCCGCTAAGAGAGAATAACTTAGTCGATATGAACAAAAGTTGTTGGCATAGCCCTAAAGGATGAGTTATAGTCTCGGGGCGATATTAGATGCGCGATATATGAATCGTTGCATGCCATCTTCGTCTGGGACAGGGATGGGATGCAACACCAGGGATAAGGGCATTCACCCAACGCAAAAAACATGGGGCGTTACACTCCATCCGCCCAATAATATGCGACTAGTAGTCTTAGAGCGAGAATGGCATGAGGAACATAAAATACTATACGCCATCCTGCTCTCACATGATTCATACTGTGAGAGGTTCCATCAAGATCGAATCGGCCCAGGTGCCCTGAAGATCGTCCACGAAACAAGATTCGAGAATCTCACTTGTGCAATAAGTTGTCTGTGACATGTAAGTCTTGGGTCTTACTGATTCACAGGATTCACGACACGATACGATAATTCTTTATTCTTGTTCTGAATGAGCATTGCTCCATGAGTTATGATTCTTGCTTTACTTGACTTGATAAAATCCCCTAGTTCAAAAAATACCTTAGTGACCCAACAATCTCGGATACTTTCAGGTTCATACTTGCCCATAATGACTATTTAATAGTTTTTGGCTAAACTAGATGAATGCAAGACAAGATAGTGTTACAGGGTCGTGGCATGAATCTTACGAGATAAGTATAGCGATTTTGTAAAGCAGCTAAGCATTGGCACAGCATTGAAACATAAGCATAAGGAAACTTGTGGCATAGTCTACTTTAGAACATAAGCCTTTATGTTAGCATGGGTCTAAGGGGTAGTGCGAGGAGTAAAACCGTACAGGGACATATCGGGTGGCATAGTCTATAAGACGAGCAGTGTAACCAAGTGAAGCGGTGTACCACAAAGAGTATAATGATCTACTGAAAGCATTAGTGGATTCTACTAGCACGAAGCTAAGGTAGCATGCGAGGGTCCAACTATAGGCCAAGTTTTATATCTATATTCCAACACAAGCAATACAAGATAGGATTATATTTTTAGCTAGGTGCATAGTATTCTTTATTAGCATCCAAGGGGTAATTCACCTAGCGACTAGCATGTATCGTCCATATTTTTAAGTGTGTAGGCTAAGCAAAGATAAGTTTATCGTAGCTACCCACCTTAGTGATGATTCACCTCGGTCGAGCGATACTCTGAGCGCACCTTTGACAGTCTAAGTCTGAAATCCTGAAGGGCTAAGTCTGAAATCCTTTGCCTCAAGCAAGTCTTCTCGCTGAGCAAAGCGGGTCGGGTCGTTGCACTTGTGCCATTTGAATCGGCTCGCCGCTTGAGCGAAATGGGTCGTTACAGTAAGCGACGCTTACTGACGGTCGGTCGAATGTGCAATTGCTTCAGCTTGGCGATATCATATTTTTCTAGACTTCTTTGTCCTAGAACGTACCGGTGCGTAGTATGAAGAGTTCAAATTCACATTTCTCCTTTTTTTAAAATGCGCATGGAGTCAGCGCTGCATAAAATTCGGTCAAAGACGTAACTTCTATGGCTGTCCTGGCCATATATGGCTATTTTCCTATGGCCACTAACTGGTGCTGCATGTGTACTTTTGCCTGCGGTTTTTGAATTATGTAACTTCTGCCATGGCCGCATTGAACATGCCTTAGCACCCGAACTTATGGCATCATAGTATTTTTCTTTGCCAGATTTTGGGCGCTAAGCACCTTTCTTCACTGCCCTGACTCTCGCATGGACCAGGTTAGCCTGGGTGGACACATGGTGTGCGTCTTCAACATTAAAGAGAAAAGTGGGGAGCGTATGCTATACAGTTGGGTGAGGCACAACGATCTTTTCTACCTATGTCCTGCAGGTCTTCTTAGGCTTTACTAGCCTTGGAGAAGTACTCGCGCTGTCCCCGGAGAGCATTTTCTCGAACGCTTATTGGTCAAAGCACACAACCAGCATCCTCTGGATGGATCCCAGTTTGGCTGCGTCAGACTGTGTCACTGTCTTCTCATCAGAGGAGAAGGTAGACCCCAATAGAGTCGTCATCTTCTTCGCCATTATAAGTAAGTTTGGATACACTTTTATTTAATAGTAAACAATTGTACAAAAAAATCATAAGTAGAAGATCTAAGTACAATATTTAATCTGGGTAGTGTGACGATGGAGATTGAGCATTATAGCGGCTCCTTTACTCTTTTGGCGGTCTTACAAGGGAATGAGGTTGCTCTTTTTTATTCTCTCTTCTGAGCTTATGTGCACGTACGTAGCTCCATCTTTGTATGGTCTCTGGAGAAGAAAAATAGTCTTTTGGAACGTCCAAGTTGCTCATATTTGTAGCCATAATGCTGATGGACTATAGGTGCCGCATATGCTTCTGTTTGGTAGACGTAGGGGGCTCCTGCAACAGAATACAGTTGCAACTGTAGCTGTATGCCATGGGTAGGCTACCACGTGGCTTTGGTTTGGATCCGTTGTTGATGAGATCTTGGGGTTGTTTTTAACCCGTTGTGTGCGTGACTTATTCAGCTGGATACGTAGTTAGCACTGACCGTACGAGAAATCTTCTTCGGTTAGAACAAAAAGATCATATAAGTTGAGAGCCGCATAACGTCATATTCGTATAGCATTGTGGTCACAGATATGCCTTTATTTGGCCTCGATCGGATGGACACACTAGCTGTATGGCATTATGGCAGCATATGTGCTCTCGTTTGGCCTCGATCGGATGGACACTCTGGCCATATGGCATTGTGGCCGCATACATGCTCTATTTTGGCCTTGGTAGATGGATACTCTGACCGCATGGCATTGTGGCCGCATGCGTGCTCTCATTTGGCCTTAGTCGGGTAGGAAGTCTGGCTACATGATGACGAGGCCGTATGGGTACGTAGCCGCATATGAGCTCTCGTCTGGCCTTGGTCGGATGGACACTATGGCCGCATAATGACGAGACCGCATGTGTATATAGACACATATGAGTGAGCATGTGGCATAGCACGTCTGTCGAGGCCATCAGAGTTGATATGACTTTTTATTATTTTATAAGTCGTCGTACTCACAAGTCACGAAGTATCTCAGTGTGATGAGTGATGTGTTAAGGAGTCTAACAGACATCGAATATTGTGTCAGAGAGTCTTATGCGGCTCCGTTCTCTATGGTCATTTAGGCCTCATAGAGTGTATTATACGACTTCTAGATCTTTGGTTGATCAGGTCGTATGTGACTCCTCTACGGCTTGGTTGTTCAGACCGTATGTGGCTTTTCTGCGAATTGGTTATTCAGGCCGCATGTGGCTTCTCTACGGCTTGGTTGCTTAGGCTACATGTGGCTTCTCTGCGACTTTGTTGTTCAAGCCGTATGTCGCTTCTCTGCGGCTTGGTTGTTCATGCCGCATATAGATCCTCTATCGTATATTTTCGTTCTTTTTAGGGGACATGACTTTTATGCTTCCAGCATGAGTTTTTATGTTGCTACAAGCATTTATAATGAACGTGGTCTAGTATTTAAACTGAGGGTCGCCCATGTAGAAGCATGAAAAATACGCTGGCAAAAGCTACGCGGCGTATTGATACAGAGCAGCGCAAACAAAGGCCTTCAGTGCCATCAGGCGTAAGAGCTCAAGGGTGCAGCGCGTCCAAAACCGCTTCGGCGTAGACGGGACCCCCCCCATCGCCTCCAGGATGTAAAAACTCAGCCGCTCTCAAAGCAGCGTTAAAATAGCGTACGAGGAACGCTTCGTCTTCCCCGAAATGAACCTGTCAAGTCACGCAGTGAACCTGGCCTCTGACAAAAAGTGCTGCACGGCGACCCAGACGACGGCTGGAAACAGGCACAGACCCCTCGGGACGCACACCACAGTATGATGGCGGATCCCTGCATTTAATGCAGAGGATTGGGTTACCACCGAACCATCGTTTACTGACGTCCCCTCAGCATAAACCGCTCTTTTTCGCACAGAGGAATACGCTGCATTATTTTACACAGGCAGGCATAAGCCGGTTTATGCTCCGCAGTAGACAAACCGCCTGCCACGTCAAAAGCTGTACATCGTACGGGGCTCGAGGCACATCTCTACGTCTAATTGCACGGAGCGGTGACAGGTTCAGTCAAGGCACGTCTCTACAACAGATGCACAGAAGGGCTGCAGACCTTCGAAACACGTCTTCGCATTTAATGCACAGGATGATGGCAAATCTCTGTAGAAGATTTGATTATATCTTCGAAAGCCGTGATTCCGGCTAAGACGTCCCCGTCAGCACTCGGGCACGGTACGCAGCGGCTTCTACGCCCATTCAAGACCTGTGCCCCTTCGGCTCTCAACGCCTCTTCGGCTCTCAACGCCTCTCCGGCTTCAACGCCTCTCCGGCTCCTACGCCTATCCGGCTTCAACGCCTCTCCGACTTCTATGCCTATCCGGCTTCCACGCCTATCCGGCTTCTACGCCTATCCGGCTTCTATGCCTATCTGGCCCCTGTGCCTATCCGGCTTCTACGCCTATTCGGCTTCTATGTCTATCTGGCCTCTGTGCCAGGGTGACAGTCATTTAGCTTCTACGCCAACCGTTTCTACACACGGGATACCTACCTGCGTGGCTCTTATGCCGTGATCTTCGTAGCAATAGTACGCGTTGTGTTCCCTTAGTTGGACCCGCGTCATACGCTCATTCAAAAGATCATCCATATGCAGGCATTGGTTACTTTAACCGTTGTGTAAAAGGGTGTTGTACTTCCCACTCCTCGGTTTTTACACCGACGGAGTGGTCACTGTCACCAAAACTCTATAAATAGAGACCCCTATCAATGGGGAAAAGGGGGGAGAGAAAAACAAAAAGAATTATCATCCAGGAGAGAATTATCGTCCAAGGAGAGAGAGAGAGGGGGAGAGAGCCCGGAGAGCAGGCAAAGAGCAGGGATCGACGACCTTGGCCTCGTGCGTCCAACCTCTTCTGCAACCTTCGAAGCTGCTACCTGTCTTCCACGGTACTTCTTCAACATCGTGTGGTCTAAGGGCTAAAGTGATCGACCGCAGATCAGACACCTATAGCAATTTATACCCAGATTAAATAAATTGTACTCCCACATCCTCGTATAGGATTACATTGTACAAGTTTGTTTATAAACAGAAGGGCGTGGGTTTCGCATAAACCCCGTCATTGAAATACAATTTTATTCCTTTCGTTTAATACCACAAACAAGATGGCGACTCTGCTGGGAACATCTTTCTCTTCTGACGAGGAAGTAATTGCTCAACATGATACGGTATCCGTGGGAACCGTGAAGAAGACGCTGGTCGTTCATTTCGACCAGTCAGCCTACGAAGACATGCTTCGAGCCGGGGGTAGCTCTCGCCCTATCTCCGTCCAGGACAACAGGAAGCTGCGCAATGTGTGGATGCCCAAGACATCCTCTACTATTCCTGTGGACTCTCCGATCTCTTCGGCCAACGAGGTTGTAGCGACGCTCCCTCCGTGCCCCGCACGTAAAATTCAGTCTCCCGCTACGCGCGGTACAGACAAAACTTCGGGCGAAGCCTTAGCGCTAACCCCAAAGAATCCACTGCGCTTTACGCGTAGGAAACAGTCTTCCGCTACGCGCAGTAAAGACAAAACTTCGGGCGAAGCCTCAGCGCTAACCCAGAAGCCTTCATTGCGCTTTACGCGTAGAAATCTGTCTCCCGCTCCGTGCGGTACAGACAGAACTTCCGATGGTGCCTCGGCGCCAAGACGGAAGAACAGATCTCGCTCTACGCGCAAGACATCATCTGACCTCTACGATAAACCAGATGAGCGCTGTGATCTCCGTGAAGGAAAGCAAGCGGCAGGCTACTTAACCTCTCGGCCTTCACGCCAGCGAAGGAACAGAATGCCTACCCTCCGGATCACGCGAGAAACCAATGGCCGACTAAGGGCCTCTCCGGCAACTCCTTCTGACCTACGCAAATATCTAGTCCAGAAGCGTAAAGAGAGGGGACCTTCCAACATGTCTATTACGCCTCCTAGCGAGCATTATTGTAATAGCCACAAGGTTGTGATTAATTGCTGCTATCCCAAAACAAAATGATCGGTCTTCGACCGATTGGGCTACTCTCTGTCTTTCCAGGGAGAGGAACCCGCGCATGCGCCTGTAAACATGGCCTCACACCTGCGTAGAGGAGGGTCGAGTTCAAGACGTCATCCCTCCAAGCCCCCGAGCCGAGGGAGGTTCAGTGACACTGAAGCCGGAGTATTCCAGAATACTCGCGCAAAGTCACGACAGCCAGCTCCATCCTCTTCCGATTACGACGCTGGGGGTCGCCAAGAATCAGAAGCAGAAAGTGTAGAGTCGACTTCTACAGCGACCTATACTAATCCTTCAATGATGCCCAGGGAGATGGGAGCCTACGCCGTTGAAGATGAACGCGAGGAAGCTTCACCGTCAGGAGATGCGGAACAACGCCTCACCACGCTGGAAACATCTCTGCAACAAATATAATCCATGATGGAAAACATGCACCAGATGATGCTAACTCAGCACGCAGCTACCATGGCTCAAGCGTCGGTCCCGCCAACTCAGATACGTGTGGGGGTGGACTTACCACCATCCCACCCGAGCCAAGAGCCCGCGCTGGATCAAGAGTCAGAAGTTCCTCCGCTTCCTCACTCAGAGAGTGCCTTACCTCCCGCTGGGGTTACGATACAACCAACTTCGCACCACTCCATGGCCCCGCTTCCGACTGAAAATCCGATGCAGGCAGTCCGGGAGTTGAAGGCCCAGTTTGACGCCTTGAAACACAAGGATCAGCTCAAGAAACTGGGAATCAACCAGCCCTACCCAGCTATCTGGGAGGAAGTCCCTTTCCCCCAAGGTACAAACCTCAGACCATGGCCCTGTTCGAGGGAAAAACATCGCCGAGCCAGTACATGAATTATTTCAGCATGATGACGGTGTTGCTACAAGGGAACGACGCCCTCCTTACTCGGGTGTTCAAAGGTTGCCTCTCAGGAGTAGCCTATCAGTGGTACCGCAGCTTGGCGGATAACTGCATCACTTCCTTCGAAGACTTCAGAACTTTATTCTTCACACGGTTCTACGAGGGAGGAATGGACATGTCTATGTCCTCTCTCATCGAAGTCAAGCAAAAGGAAAAGGAAGACGTTCGCATCTTCATCGAACGTTTTCGTCAGGCCACCTTACAAATGCCTCCAGGAGTTCCCGACTCTGCATTGGTGGACATTTGCAGGAAGAACCTCCTTCCCGTGGTCTCGGTGTTCACAGGACCATATCAGTTCCGTGATTGGCCCTCGTTCATCATCTCGGCGGTAGCAGCCGAAGACAATAGTCGCAAGGCGCGCGACAATGGCATCATGATCTCCGCCTCCGACAGAGACAAGAGGCCATCTCCTAGCAGCGACCACCCTCGTGGTCCCAAAGGGAAAGAAGCCCTGGCAATTAATACGGCCAGACCAAAGATTGTGGCAACTGCGCAAGCGAAACCCGGGACTTCCAGACCCGTTGAAGTCTACTCCTTCGACGATGACGACGTCCCGAGCATATTCGAGTGTCTCGTCAAGAGTGGCAAGATCACCCTTCCAGAGCTGAGGCGGCCCCAGAAAGTTGGCAATACTAACGACCCCAAATACTGTGTCTTCCACCGATACGTACACTACCCAACAAAGGCGTATTACGTACTGAAAAGGAAGATCCAGGGGTTAATCGATGCTAAGGCGATCACCCTACACAACACCGAGAAGACGGTCACGGCCAACATGATCTCTCTCCAGTTTGGCAGTCTGCCTCCCCGAACGATCCTGGATGGTGTCACGCCTATTTTTCGAGCAACGATGAACATCATCAATCTTCCTCCAGCTCGGGATCAAAATCGCAACCTGGTACCCCTAACTACCCGGCAAGGCGAGATTATGTGGGTTCATCCCGACCTGGTGTCAGAAATCGGGGAAGAGACTGATGCTATCAGAGCTAAGTCTAGAAAGAACTCCAAATACAAACCATGCCATATGGTTGCAACTCCAGAAGAAGACGAGGTGTTGGCTACAGCAACCCGATCAGGGAAAGTCTACCTCAAGGACTACGGCACGAGCCCGGAAGACGCCCCAGCCACCAAGCCTTCGGGACCCGAGCCTGCCAGACCAGAGACCGGTCCTTCAAGACCAACTCCAGCGGACAAGGGAAAACAAAAGGAAGTACGCTTCGATGTACCTATGAAGAACATTCCAAACAAAGGTTTAGAGAAACCGTACAACTTCGACATCCTGGCCAACTGGCCAATACGCCAGCCAGGTTGTCCATCTTTGAGCTACTCAGTCTCTCCCAAGACACTCGTCTAGCCCTGAGCGAAGCGTTGATGCAAGCGAATGTGTGCCTAACCCAGCTCAAGTCCCCCAACGAGGAACCCGTGGCGTGCCCTCAATGCCACAGTGTGATGGAGGTGGTACCAAACATCACTTTCACCCAAGACGACATGCTGCTGAAACACAACAGGCATGACAGGCCTCTCTATCACACCGGATACATCGGTTCCATGGAAGTCGACCGGATTCACATAGATCCGGGATCGTCAATCAGCATCATTCCTCACAGTCTGCTCAGGCCATTAAGGATCCCCACCAGCGAACTGGCCTATACCACTACTACAATTGTGGGTTTCAATGCTGGAAAGAGTAAACCATTGGGGAAGATTCGCTTGAGAATCCAGATTGGCAACCTTAGATCAGTGGCTACATGCTACGTTATTGATTCAGAGGTGTCCTACAACATCCTGCTGGGAAGACCGTGGATCCACGACCACAACATTGTCCCTTCAACTCTACATCAATGCTTCAAATATGTAGATGCCAAAGGAGCGGTGCAAACCGAGTTTGCAGACTTAAACCTGTTCAGAGGGGTGGAATCCTACTACTTCGACGCCGTGTTATACTCTCAGAGCTACACAGAAAAGGTAACGGCCCAGACAGAGAAGGAATCCCGTCGGGAGCCAGAAGAACCCTCTGTCAAACAACCTCTGTCGATCAAGGTGAAAGGACGGACTGCTCGTCCAAAGGCCACAGAGCCTATGACCGCCCACCTGAACGATGCTAGGTCAGGAAAGGGGGGTGATCCTTTGGCAATTACCTTAAATAAAAAGCCTCCACCCTTGGTCATCAACCTTCGGCGCGACAAAAAACCAAGGGATGTAAAAACTACTAACGCGGTTGCTAGTGACAATAAAAGTCCCCTTTCCCCGTACATTGACGAGATAGAACCAATAGCACAAAAATTCTTGGGAGCTATAAAGGCCTATCATCAATATGTATGGGAAGTAGCATCATCATCCAACGTCGTCGCAACGTATGGGCCCCATGAGGATTCTATCTTCATCGTCCCACCTACCTACAGCACTCAGCGTCCGATATTCTTCGGCCATATGCGCAATCAACCAGCTATCCAAGAAAATGCTTTCGACGACGATACTGGGGAAATACAGGTTCGCCGATACAGCCCACAAGCGCTTAAGATCATGCAGAATATGGGCTACAATCTGAAGCGGAACCAAGGTCTCAACAATAGGAGGGGCAGGCGTACGCCGCTGCTCGGCAACTCTTGCTACCGACAAACCCGCTTTGGGTTAGGCTATCCGACCTCCCTTGCGGCTTCTGAAGACGCTATTGCCTCTCCTCAAGGCGGCTCAACGTCCTCCAACTCATCCAACGATCTCGGACAAACATTCTCGGTGAATATGGCATCGACAGATCCCTTAGAGGCAAGCGAACAAGAATCTGAGTTGTTCGAAAATGACGCTTGGGCTCAACACATGGATACGCAGTGGGAATTTCGCTTCAAGCAAAGGGAACCTCCCACTAAAGACGAAGTTATCCAAATCGACGTTGGGGGTGAACTCTCACCAAAGCCAATATTTATCAGTAACTATCTTTCCCCAGCTGAAAGGGAAGAAATCATCCAACTGATAAAAGAATACGTCGACGTCTTCGCGTGGAATTATAAGGATATACCAGGCCTCGATCCGAAGGTGGCTACTCACAAGCTTAACATTTTGACCGACTCAAGGCCTGTCAAACAGCACCAACGCCGGTTCCGCCCAGATATGATGGACGTCATTGAAGCTGAAGTCAAGAAGTTGATAGCCTGCGGCTTCATCCGTGAAGAGCAACATCCCGACTGGGTCGCCAATGTTGTCCCAGTCATGAAAAAGAATGGGAAGGTGCGTATCTGCATCGATTACCGGGATCTAAATGCGGCCTGTCCCAAAGATGAATTCCCTTTTCCTATCACCGACATCATGATCGACAACACCTGCGGTTTCGAACGCATGTCTTTCATGGACGGGTTCTCGGGATACAATCAGATCAAGATGCATCCTGAAGACGAGAAGCACACTGCTTTCCGGACACCACTGGGGGTATATTGCTATACGGTCATGCCCTTCGGATTGAAGAATGCCGGGGCTACATACCAGCGGGCCATGAGTAACATATTCCATGAGCATTTACGCAAAACAGTAGAATGTTACGTAGACGACATAGCCGTCAAGAGCTACCTCAAAGGTGATCACCTCCAAGACTTGAGGACGGTGTTTGAGCTAATGCGTCGCCATCAACTCAAGATGAACCCTACGAAATCATTTCTGGGTGTATCTAGTGGCAAGTTCCTGGGATTTGTCATCACCACCAAAGGCATCCAGGTGGACCCTGACAAAGTCCAGGCAATCGTAGAAATGCGACCACCCCGTAATCTGAGGGAACTCCGGGGATTTCAAGGCCGTCTGGCCTATATCCGGCGATTCATATCCAACCTCTCGGGGAGATGTCAGCCTTTTTCTCACCTCATGTAGAAAGGTGTATCTTTCGTGTGGGACGAAACCTGTCAGCAGGCGTTCGGAGACATCAAATGCTACCTCACCAGTCCGCCAGTTCTGGCACCTCCCGTCATGGGAAAACCATTCTTACTGTACGTTCGAGCAATGGATCATTCACTAGGAGCTCTTCTTGCACAGAAGAACGACATGGGGCATGAACAAGCTATCTACTACCTCAGCAGGATGATGGTCGAGGCCGAGCACCGGTACAACCCAGTGGAGAAGGAATGCTTGGCTCTGATGTTCGCCGTCCAGAAGACACGACACTATGTCACCGGACAGACCATTCATATCATCTCCAAGATCAACCCTCTGAGGGTACTAATGAGCAAATCGAGTGTTCTTAACTCCCGACTCGCGACTTGGGCGATGCTATTAACACTATATAACATGGTGTACGTACCGCAGAAGTCCATTAAAGGCCAAGCACTGGCTGACTTCCTAGCTGCCCATCCGATCCCGGAGTCCTTCAAGTTATACGAGGACATTCCCGACGAAGTTGCAGAATGTAACTCCGCAATGGAGACCGACGTATGGCAACTCTTCTTCGATGGGGCCTCCAGAACCGGTCCCAAGGGAAACATCGTCTCAGGAGTAGGAGTCGTCCTGGTCACTCCTGATCAGCTCGTCATCTACCGAGCATATTCTCTTAGCGAGCCCTGCTCCAACAATGTGGCAGAATACAACGCTCTGTTAATCGGGCTCCGAGACGCCAAAGAGCTGGGGGTCGAATCCCTGGAAGCTTTCGGTGACTCTCTGCTTATCGTCAATCAAGTCAGAGGGATATATGAAGTCCGGAATCCAGACCTCATCCCCTACCACCAAGCAACGGTCGAGATAGCCATGACCTTCAAAGGATTCTTCCTGGAGCATGTACCTCGGTCTCAGAATCTGGAAGCCGATGCCCTGGCCAGTCTAGCCGCAGACTTAGCCACTCCTATAAGAAGGCAGGATTCGGTAATCCTTCTTAACAGAGACTTATTCTGTGCGAAGAACAACCTTCACATAGGACGTAGCCATGCTGTGAACACAGATCTCCCCGGAAAAGACTGGAGAAGTCCCTTCATAGATTTCGTCGTATACGGAATCTTGCCGGAGGACCCCAAAGGAGCAGTGTCCATCAAGCGACGATCATTACGCTTCTATTACAATGCATCTGCACAATGCCTATATCGCCGGACCTACGACGGATTACTGTTGAGATGTCTGTCTAACGACGAAGCACAGCAGATTATCCGGGAAGCTCACGACGGCGTATGCGGAGCACACCAACTCGGTCCTAAGCTACAGGATCGCATCAGGAGAATGGGCTATTATTGGCCTACTATGATCACAGATGCGATACGGTATGCAAGACAATGCAGAGCCTGTCAGATTCACACAGACTTCATACACCGACCATCTGAGCATCTGTATCCTACAGTTGCATCCTGGCCTTTCGAAGCATGGGGTATGGACGTCATTGGTCCCATTCACCCGTCTTCTTTCCGAGGTCACCAGTTCATACTGGCCATCACGGACTACTTCTCCAAATGGGCAGAGGCAATCCCTCTTGCTGAGGTAAAGGCGTCTAATGTGATCAGCTTCATCAAGCATCACGTCATTTATCGCTTCGGGGTCCCCCGAAGGATAATCCATGACAATGGGCCCCAGTTCATCAGCCAAGCGTTTTATCGATTTTGCGATAAAAATCGAATACACAATATCGCCTCTACGGCATACTATCCAGCTGCTAATGGTTTGGCGGAAGCTTTCAACAAAACCATTATCAAACTCTTGAAGAAGTTCGTCTCTTCAAACAAAAGAGATTGGAACGAAAAACTGGGCGAATGTCTCTGGGCATACCGCACAACGGTACGAACGCCGACAGGCTGTACCCCATTCTCACTGGTATACGGGAGCGAGGCAGTTCTCCCCATTGAAATCCAGATCCCGTCGCTCAGGATAGCCGTGGCTAACGGGCTGACTCAAGAACTGAATGACCTGTTAAGGCTTCAGGAGCTAGAAGGATTAGACGAGAAATGCCTCCAAGCTCAACAGCGCATCGCGCTCTACCAAGCACGTATTTCTAGAGCTTTTAATCGTAAAGTAAAGGAAAGGGTGTTCAAAGTCGGCGAGCTAGTTTTAGCCGTAAGAAGGCCGATGATTCTTACTCACAGGAGTAAAGGCAAATTCCAGCCCAAGTGGGAAGGCCCTTATGTGATCGAGACAACATTCTCGAACGGAGCCTACAGACTAGCCCAGCCCAATGGAGACCTATTAATGGCTCCTATCAACGACAAATTCTTGAAGAAGTACCACGCCTAATCTCCTCCACTCGGGAGGAATACGGCAAGATTCTCGTAATCCGACGAAACTACTTCAAAGAAGAAACTAGTATAGGCCCACAAATCAGTCATGTCCATATCACCTCTGAACTGTATTTCCTTGGAGAATCTGCCATGTCCATATCACCTCTGAACAGGCTTTCCAAGATTCTGACCATCGATTATCACCTCTGATATCGATCGTCACTTCAACTAACACCCGTACTAAATCTAAGTACGCCAGTGGTGTTAGGTCCACAAAATCTGCTACGTCCATATTATCTCTAGCAGGGCTTGTCCTCAAACCTATTACTTGCACCTAGGTACGCAAAAAGCAATAGGCCCACAAATCAGTCATGTCCATATTACCTCTGAACTGTATTTCCTTGGAGAATTTGCCATGTCCATATCACCTCTGAACAGGCTTTCCAAGATTCTGACCATCGATTATCACCTCTGATATCGATTGTCACTTCAACTAACACCCGTACTAAATCTAAGTATGCCAGTGGTGTTAGATCCACAAAATCTGCTACGTCCATATTACCTCTAGCAGGGCTTGTCCTCAAACCTATTACTTGCACCTAGGTGCACAAAAAGCAATAGGCCCACAAATCAGTCATGTCCATATCACCTCGGAACTGTATTTCCTTGGAGAATCTGCCATGTCCATATCACCTCTGAACAGGCTTTCCAAGATTCTGACCATCCTCTGATATCGATCGTCACTTCAACTAATACCCGTACTAAATCTAAGTACGCCAGTGGTGTTAGGTCCATAAAATCTGCTACGTCCATATTACCTCTAGCAGGGCTTGTCCTTAAACCTATTACTTGCACCTAGGTGCGCAATAAGTAATAGGCCCACAAAATAGCTATGTCCATATTACCTCTGAGCTGTAAACTCTAGTAAAGCCTATCACGTCTATCTCACCTCTGATAGTACTTTACCTACAAAAAACTTGGCTAAAGCACGTTCTATCATGTCCGTATGACCTCTGGATAGACGTGCCCTGCTGAAGTTTACCGAGAGTTTATCACGTACTACCTTTGATACCACCCTCGCCCTAACCTGTCATTTACATTCCGAAATGATGGGTCCAAAGTTAGAAAAAAGTCTCTTTTTATTCCCAAGAAAGAACAAAATTACATCTGGGAAAGCAAAAAAAAAAGGAGAGAGTACATCATTGCGGCGGAGCAGTCATATCACGGATCTGCCGCGCTAGCACAGCCATCCTCTCGTCCCTAATGGCCAGAGCATCAGCACGGGCCCGCTCCAGCAGTGCCTCATTGTCACTCGAATGGGACAGCTCGACTATCGTCCGACGCACGCCCGCACAGGCACCTTCCACGCGATCCAGATCCCGCCGCGCTGTGCTCAGTCGACCGGCCACCACATCCAAGCCTACCAACGACTGGGAAGCCCACTCTTCTGCCTGAGCAAGTTTCTCCCTCAACCTGTGAATCCTCGCTATATTCCCCTCGTGCTCGGATTGGCACGTTGTCTGGAGGGCGAGGATCTCATCCACGGCGGCTTTCCTCTGAATCGCCTCCAGCTGGCGAGTTCGAAGGAGTTCCTTCAGGTCTTCCATCCGTTTGGCAAGATGCGCAGTCATAAGACCGTATCTGGTCTGGGCCTCAGCATCAAGACTGCCCTGAGCCAACCGCAAATACTCGTTAATGGGTTGTTCTAAACCATTAACCATCGCCTCCAGGGCATCGGCTCCCCCGGAATCGCTGAACTCCCTGACAACCCCAATCGAGAACTGGGCAGTTCTCTTCAGGCGCTCGAAATCCAGACTCTTCGCCAACACCATTAATATTATCGCTACCAAACCGGTGTAAAAGAGGCTGGTATGTTGCTCAGTCAGCGCAACTAAACCCGACTGAACGCCAGGAGAGACCGCGATATCAGCGAGTCCCCCACCAAAGACGATTGCAGACGAGGTAGCCACTGTTGCCGCCTCGACGGTTGGTGCGACCGAAGGCAAGGTCACGGTGACAGGCTCATCCTCCTCTCGAGGCGACGAAACCAATCCGGGCGAGCTAGCCCCCGAAGGTGTTTCCTTCTCAGGATCAGGTGCCTCCGTATCACCACCAGGGGCCGGAGCAGAGCCGGAAGGCGGCTCAACGCTACACTCCCCGTGGGCTCCATCCCCTGAGAAGAAAGAACCCGAAAGTCGACATCAGTACAACGGTAACCTTTCTAAAAGGAGACATGAAAATGACATTTACCCGGGGCCAATGGTATATATGGCACATCTGCAGCCGAGGCAGCTAAACCTCGCTCTAAGGACGCAATGTGAACTATCATACCTGGGGAAGGAGGTGGACCAACTGACATCGCCCGCAATTCCTCCAAGTCTCCACCAAGACGCGGTCGAGGTTCGTCAACTGGAATCTCGCTAGGCACAGCAGGAGCTTCATCCATTGCGGGTCCAGGAAAGGATCCTCCCATCTGCCATGGCCACCTAGGCGATCTTGTTCCACTACCCGGAGCAGTAGCCACAGCAGCGACCCCTAGCGAAGATCCTTCGGCGCCGCCAACCGAAACCATAGAGGGTCCCTCTCTAAAAGGCGAGGAACCTCCAGCCAAAGACTCATCCCCGATATGGGGAGATGTAGGCCCACTCCCGGTAGCTTCAACACCAAGAATGCGGAAAGGACGAGCAACTGTCTCCTTCCTCCTCTTAGGAGCAGAAGCCTCCTTAGGAGCAGGCGCCCTTCGCTTCTGAGGAACTACCAAAGCCCCCGCAGGCGGAGGCACTTCACACCCCGGCATCGACTCCAGGGGTTCATCCGGGGTATCAAACTCCTCACCCTCATCGGGAGAAATCGAGGGAACTTCAACTCCTCCCCCGGCAATGGGAGAGGACACCCTAAGACTTCCGCGTATATCGAAATCGTGGTGGAAGGTGTTGATCGCCACGTAAAACTGGGCGTAAGAATGAAGGATGCGCAGCTCCATAGAGGGGGTGACATCCGGCACGACGAAGGCTGCTCCAGTGCAACCCATGGTGAAATACCGCCATCCTCTGGCTCCATCAATGAGCCCGCCTCTGGACCTGAAGCTGGTGACGGCATTACCCACGTGCAGCTGGCCGTACCCAAATTGCCTGGCGAACCGACTAGGCAAATAAGGCTCGAAGAAGCAATGGTCTTCACTCCTGTACAGGAGATGGGAGGGTCTAATGCAGACCAGCCAATTAAAAGCCTCCGGAGAAAGATCGGTCTTCTCTCTACCCGAGTCCTCAAGCCTCATCCCTAATTGATGGCGATCTACGGGAGGGAGAGTACAGAGGAACTTCCAGCCATGGCTAAGGTTCAATGCCAGCCGACAATCTAGAACGGTGTCCACGTTCCAGGGAGAATCATTGTAGTTCAACAAGAAATTTCCCCCTGAGCTGCTACCAGAGCCAGGAGACATCACCCGGGGATTGTGGAGAATTAACCAACCCATCAGATACAGGTATGGTAATTCCACCCTGGGAAAACTCCCACGTCGGGCTTCATCAGCAAGCAACCCATCGGTCAGAGCTCTCAAGCCCGCCTGTATACGGCACACCATGGCAGGAAGCAAGCCCAGTCTTGCCCCGAACACCAGGCGCACTGCCGGCCACAAGATGTTCCGGTGAATGCGGTCCGCGGACGCAGTACCAGGCACTACTACTCGACGCAGCCATAACGAGAGAAAACCAGCCAGCTGGGCTTCCTTGGATAGAGACCCGCGACAGCGCCTCAGGTAACTACGGGCCGTAGTACCTGCGGGGTACTTTCCCACCCTCTCAACGAGGATCTGGTCCGAAGCTTTGGCCTCCTTCATAAGGCCATCCACGACCTGGGCACTAAGCACGCCCAAACAGTTCACGGGCTTATTCTTGCCCCCCGAAACTTTCTCCAACCTGGCAGCTCTAGCTCGGTGGAAGAAAAGGTAGGACATCCACTTGGTAGTGTGGGCCAAACCAGAGGGCTCGTTGTAAAAAGTGGTGCAGGCGAGATATTGGCACATCAGCTCCTGATACACATCCGCCACCCGAGGGTCCGAATCCCCCAACTCCCGGTTGGTGGGAACATACTCTTCATACGGGGTATCCCCCATCGGCAGCCTCGAGACAACCGCCATCTCATGAAGGGCCAATCCTAACTCCCCCAGTGGAGTGGCAAAGGTCCCAGTGAGCGAAACGTATCGCTCCATCAGTGCCAAGAACAAATTAGGGTTGGGAGGCAACCCGACGCTCGTCGCGCTCACAGCGGCATACAGTCCAATGCCCTCTAGCTCTTGCCGAAAGTGCTTCAAGGCCCAGTTAACTAGGCTGGTCCACCGAAGGTTTGCTGGGGTGACCCACCCATTACACCGAGGATTCTCCTTGGGGTACACCCCACCTCGTCCCATGAAGCTGTTGTAGAAAGTCGACAGTTGGACCGGCTGGATCACAGAGCTGTCTTCGCTCGGGACGCCACCCGGGTACAATCCCCGGAACAACATCACAGAACCAGAAGGGCGACTGACAAACGATCCCTGGTCAGCTCCTTTCTGATGAAAGATCTTCCCCGGCTTGCCATGAAGGTCGGGAGTCAACGTCCACGATATCTTTCTGGGATGAGTGGCATGGAAGAAAGCCGAGATGGGATAATCCCTCGGCATCGTCGGCAGGTACAGAACCAAGCTCTCGACAGCAAAGACCCAAGGTTCCCTCTTAGGCTTCGTCTGGGACCGCTTGTCGATCATGTCCCCGAAAAGGAAAGCCGGCTTTACGTACCGCTCTCCGTCTACATACGTCAGGGGCTCCCCATTGATCATACTCAGCAGTGCCCGCTCGCCCTGAGCAGCCAACAAAAATCCCCTTCCCTCAGGATACTGGGATCCGGAGAGGGGAAATACCACGTGGGACAAGTCCTCCAGGTAGTTTGAGTGCAGCATTCCGGCGGAGGAACCCATCACCTCGGTCAGCGGAGACTCACCCAGGTTAACTACAAAGGTGCAAAGAAAGTATGTCATTACAAAAATCTTGCACAAACATACAAAACCAAAGAAACGACAAACTGTGCTCTACGCCAGGATTGTACGAATTTGGTTATTATACGCCGGGAGTCCCCTCCGCAAACGTAAAATGCTTATTTTACGACATACGCCAGTTTTCGGTAGCCAGAGCTTTTACGCTCGGAACTACGAAAATATGGCGCCTTTACGCTAGCACACGAGAAATATGGGCGTAAAAGATGAAAATGCCTCCGTGCATCATCTTCCTCAGAAGAGGCTATCAGCACAGAAGGCGACCTAGCGCGGTCACGTTCAACGTATGCGAAGAATTTTCGTTATTCTTGTCACCCCAAAGGATCTACCTCTCAGACCGGGTGCGCTGCCCGTCGGCGGGATACTTCCGGAAGGAAGTCCACCTTGTCCGACCGAAGACTCCATCGCTGGGGCAGTGGGAGAAGAAGAAGAACCTATGCTCTTTCCCTTAGCGGAGGAGGTTTGTTTCGTCGCCATTTCTGAAAGCTCGAAGTGCTCAGAGAAGGGATGAAGGAGAAAAGCTCGAACAATCAAGAACTCTCGTTTGCAGAAGACGGATGAAAAGTTTCTCTCTCCAAAGCTTGGGATATATATAGAGTCCGGATCGACTCCTCGAATCCTCGGACGGACTCCTCGAGACCCTAACCAAGTCTCGCATTAATAGTCGGATATGATTGGGTGCTACGTCAAACCTCTAACCTCAAAAGACGGACAGTCAGCGAATTCGGAAAATTCTTCGCGCAAGACAGTTCAGCAGTTCTACGCTAAAGGAGCTTTCTACGCTCGACAGCAACAGATCTACGATTTTACGCTCGCAAGCTATAAGTCTATGGTTTTTCTTGCCCGGATGCCTTTGTGCTCGGTAGCTTTTACGCTCGAGAGGCGACAAACCTACGGCTTTACGCTCAGCAGATACCAAATCGATGATCTCACGCTCGGTGGCGCTCAGTTCACGCTCAGAAGCAACAGATCCGCAGAACTTCACGCTCGAAGAAATTCTCTTTTCAGGAGCTACAGATCCACAAGTCCTACGCTAAAGGAGCTTTCTACACTCAACAGCAACGATTCTACGGCTTTACGTTCAAGCAGCTATAAGTCTATGGTTTTTCTCGCCCGGATGCCTTTGTGCTCGGTAGCTTTTACGCTCGAGAGGCGACAAACCTACGACTTCACGCTCAGGAACCACAAGTCTACGACTTCGCGCTCAACGGTATCTTATGCCCAGACGCTACAGGCTGAGGATTTCGTACTCCGCGACTTTTCGCTTATCCAAAACAGTCCTCGACCCGGTCAAGTGCAAAGAGTTCACACAGAAGATACTCGTTCTTGACCCCAAGTACCCAAAATGGACAGAGTGCAACCATTAAGAAATTACTCTTTTCGGGTCCCAAAATTGGAGATTCATCCGGACTCCAGTCTGAACATCTCGTCTGTCAAAGATGACAAAGCTCAGCCAGAATCCTCGACCCTGTTTCAAGGGAGTTCCGAAAGATCATTCTTGAAGACGAAGACTGAACAAAGTTCTGCTCATCAGAAGCAGCAGTTCAGAACTCTACGCGGTTCCTTAGCCCTAGCAACAGGACAGTTCTAAGTGTTCAAAATGCTAAAGCAGCGCTCTATGCACTATCCGCTGCACGTAAAGAACAGGACAGAACCTAGTACTCTCTATACAGGGTCGCGTAAAGTATCAGACGTGTCGAAGCTGCACACATTCAGACTTCACAGCAACGTATGGCAAGTGATCATATGAAGAAAAGATGACTTTATTGAAGATTAAAATCATGATTACATATGAGGGAAACCCTGTCTACAGGGGTTTTTCTCTACTTTTCATGATTACATATGAGGGGAACTCCGTCTACAAAAGACTCCCTCGTCGTCTGAAGATCGCACCGAGAGGCTGTTCTGACAGGTTCTTACGTCGGTGAAGGTCTTCCTCTTCTTCTAAGAAGATGATCACCGGCGGACACGACGGAGTTGGGGCTTGCATAGATTTTGCAGATCCCCTACTCCGTGCACTGCTCAAACCGGGACAGCACGAGTCTGTCTGACTCTCGTCACCGGAGGTAAGAGGAGAAGGTGCCAGTTATAGGCAGCACGGTCAAGAACGACCGTTCCTCTCGCCAGACGCAACGCCATACAAAGTTGTTGATTATCCCGAGCAAGGGAGGCTAAGATATCTTTCCATGATCCATCGCTGCAGTGGACACTTGCTCGAAGACGCCGTCTTTTTTGGCTCCCAACATGCTGGAAGAACATGATCTCCTTCTTCCTCAGATCGACCCGACGAACTCCGGCGATCATTTTAGCATGGTGATGGGAATATGGGGAAACAGGTTAACCCCCCACCTTTTTATAGGCAAAAGAGATCACAGCGGTCCCCAATAAATCTGCCATAAAGGCCGTACCGACCGTTTCAATGCTCCATTCAGAAATGTTTCGAGTCACGAGGGGCCATTCATGCTTCATTCAAAGCGTTTTAAATTCCAAAGGATTTTAAAAGCTTTGAAGGGGGTCTTGTAGAAGCATGAAAAATATGCTGGCAAAAGCTACGCGGCGTATTGATACAGAGCAGCGCAAACAAAGGCCTTCAGTGCCATCAGGCGTAAGAGCTCAAGGGTGCAGCGCGTCCAAAACCGCTTCAGCGTAGACGGGACCCCCCCCATCGCCTCCAGGGCATAAAAACTCAGCCGCTCTCAAAGCAGCGTTAAAATAGCGTACGAGGATCGCTTCGTCTTTCCCGAAATGAACCTGTCAAGTCACGTAGTGAACCTGGCCTCTGACTCCTGACAAAAAGTGCTGCACGGCGACCCAGACGACGGCTGGAAACAGGCACAGACCCCTCGGGACGCACACCACAGTATGATGGCGGATCCCTGTATTTAATGCAGAGAATTGGGTTAAGATACCACCGAACCGTCGTTTACTGACGTCCCTTCAGCATAAACCGCTCTTTTTTGCACAGAGGAATACGCTGCATTGTTTTACACAGGCAGGCATAAGCCGGTTTACGCTCCGCAGTAGACAAATCGTCTGCCACATCAAAAGCTGCACATCGTACGGGGCTCGAGGCACGTCTCTACGTCTAATTGCACGGAGCGGTGACAGGTTCAGTCAAGGCACGTCTCTGCAACGGATGCACAGAAGGGCTGCAGACCTTCGAAACACGTCTTCGCATTTAATGCACAAGATGATGGCAAATCTCTGTAGAAGATTTGATTACATCTTCAAAAGCCGTGATTCCGGCTAAGACGTCCCCGTCAGCACTCGGGCACGGTACGCAGCGGCTTCTACGCCCATTCAAGACCTGTGCCCCTTCGGCTCTCAACGCCTCTTCGGCTCTCAACGCCTCTCCGGCTTCAACGCCTCTCCGGCTTCAACGTCTCTCCGGCTCCTACGCCTATCCGGCTTCAACGCCTCTCCGGCTTCTATGCCTATCCGGCTTCCACGCCTATCCGGCTTCCACGCCTATCCGGCTTCTATGCCTATCTGGCCCCTGTGCCTATCCGGCTTCTACGCCTATTCGGCTTCTATGCCTATCTGGCCTCTGTGCCAGGGTGACAGTCATTTGGCTTCTACGCCAACCGTTTCTACACACGGGATACCTACCTGCGTGGCTCTTACGCCGTGATCTTCGTAGCAATAGTACGCGTTGTGTTCCCTTAGTTGGACCCGCGTCATACGCTCATTCAAAAGATCATCCATACGCAGGCATTGGTTACTTTAACCGTTGTGTAAAAGGGTATTGTACTTCCCACTCCTCAGTTTTTACACCGACGGAGTGGTCACTGTCACCAAAACTCTATAAATAGAGACCCCTATCAATGGGGAAAAGGGGGGAGAGAAAAACAAAAAGAATTATCATCCAGGAGAGAATTATCGTCCAAGGAGAGAGAGAGAGAGAGGGAGGGAGAGAGCCCGGAGAGCAGGCAAAGAGCAGGGATCGACGACCTTGGCCTCGTGCGTCCAACCTCTTCTGCAACCTTCGAAGCTGCTACCTGTCTTCCACGGCACTTCTTCAACATCGTGTGGTCCAAGGGCTAAAGTGATCGACCGCAGATCAGACACCTATAGCAATTTATACCCAGATTAAATAAATTGTACTCCCACATCCTCGTATAGGATTACATTGTACAAGTTTGTTTATAAACAGAAGGGCGCGGGTTTCACATAAACCCCGTCATTGAAATACAATTTCATTCCTTTCGTTTAATACCACAAACAGCCCATCCATAGTCTGACCGTGGAAAGAAGATTTCTTCAGCAGGTGTCCATCAGCGTGGACTTAGGGTTATTGAGGGGTAACTTTAGCGTCGCTTGCCTGTATCGCTCGATGTATTCCTGTACAAACTCTTTCTTCCTTTGCGTGATATCCATTAAAGAGGACATCATCATATTATTTCCTCTGTCGTAGAACCGAGCAAGAAAAAGATCTTTAAGGTCGTCAAACGACAAAATATAATTATCTTGGAGGCTGCAGAACCAATCGAAAGAAATTCCAGACAATGCCTTGATAAAAAGTTTGGTTAAATGGGCATCGTTGCGAGGTAGATGCACCATTTCCGTCTTGAAGTAACTTTTGAATTGACGGGAAGATGTCTTCCCGTCAAACGGAGTCAAGTTAAAGGGCTTGTACTTGGGCGATACGGTACATCTCTCCACTCGAGGGGATACAGTTGTCGGATCCTGAGCTCGAGCAGTGAGTCCCGATTGCCCATTGAGTCTAGGCAAACTCGGAGTTCTCATACCTCCTGTATTGCTTTTCATACTTTATCGACTACGAAAAGGGCAGATAATCCGGACAGGGGATGATTACCGCCAGCGGGTAGAGCGGTTGTATTTGAATTCTCGTTTGTCCTGGGGTCCAAGCTTGCATGACCAGAGGCCCTTGTTGGTTGTGAGGCTATATTTGCCTTGATCTCCAGCATTGTCTGGGTCAAAGCCTGAATTAACGTACTCATGTTTTGTATCATGGCCTCGAGGGTTTTGTGGTAATGTCGATCGTTAAGGCCCCCGTGATCGTCCCCTTCTATGTATGTTGTTCTCACATGGGAAGAAATGGATGGGACGGTGGATGTCGCACTTTCCTTCTCAGACTCTTGCCATAAATAGTCATCCTGGAAAGTGGGTAGTGTTGTATCCTCTTCGGGCTCGGAGGAACATTACCACCAGCATAGGAAGCTGCATCCTCTTGACGAGGGTGGCTACCCCCAGGGATCACAGAATTTGTTCCTTGAGAATCATCGTCTTCTTGGAAT
Organism: Iris macrosiphon; assembly: GCA_036927795.1. Classification (NCBI taxonomy): domain Eukaryota; kingdom Viridiplantae; phylum Streptophyta; class Magnoliopsida; order Asparagales; family Iridaceae; genus Iris; species Iris macrosiphon. The sequence continues at coordinate 62,577,500 of JAYESA010000016.1, forward strand.
GTCAGATTATCATAAAGGTCCAAAAGATTATATCCCCCAGCTTGCGTATCCACCTCGGGTCCTAAGGAAGAACTACCCCCAATGGCTGACAGCTTCTTCTTTGAGAGGGTGCCTAGGAAAATACCTTATGCGGGTTCTGCTACCTGTCCTCCTGGGAGCCATCTTCTCAACTCGCTCGCTGAGAGGGACATACTGAAGGAGCTGGACTTCTAACCTCCCCTCATGGAGGGGGCCTTCCAATAAGAATAACATGAGGCGAGGTGCAGCTCCTCTGCCTCTAGTGCTTGTACCTATTCTCTGGGTTACAGCCGGGTGGGTGCCTTTGTTTGCAGTCGCTGGAATATAGACTGCCTGTTTTTGGGTACTAGTACTTTTTTTTAGTAGCAGTTGATGATAATGCTGGCAAAGTGATTCCCTGGAGAGGACACTTCATATATCATAGTTGACTCCCTTGATTTGCGCTTGTGATTGATCACGTTGTGCAACTCAAGTGAGGGCTGATTCACCTTTGCACCCTTTTTATGAGCCCGGGTAGACCGAGCACATGGGTGCGTAGGTGTTGACTTTGCTTCCTGACCTAGGGTTTGTACAAGAACTATCTCCAGGTTACTGATAGAAGACTCTTTAGACTAACCATGTCCAATTGCTACTGTGGACTGGATACATGGTGTCACACTCGAGTCCCAAAAATATGTAAGACTAGGACACGTAAGCATGATAGCCGTATGTATATGGCAACTCCAATATATGGAAACCGTAATACATGCATACGCTGTATCATGAACAATAATTCATAAGTAGTATATATTTATCACAAGTCACAGGGCATAACTAAATCTCATCCACAAAAATCAAATAGAAATAAATAACCAATATCTATAAAACTAGATCTCAATATAAAATGGCTAAAGATGACAGTCGGATGGAAACAAATCCACTGCCGAATTAGAATATAAAAGCAAACACAATAATATAAGTACAACAACCAACAATCACTGAGACTCGAAGGGAGGACTCCTCGGAACATAAGTTACCAGTCTGGATTTGCGCTCTTGCGAATACTCATGAATATCTACACCTGGAAAGGGACCAGGTCCTCAGAGGGACATAACAAGATACATAGAAGCATGCCATAAAGTAAATACTATGAAAACTCAAGGGTGAACTAACCAGCTAAGTAAAATACAATTTGAGGATAACTTAGCACATATGGGAAGTGTAGGCTAGACATATGCTGACGTAATTCACCAATCGTCGTGATTAGCTAGTATATACCACATATGCCCCCATACAAGGGTGCTATGTAATATAATAACGTTCAGCTCCGAAGAACATGGAATCTGTATAGTATAACGTCCATATCGCTCCGAAGAACGTGGAAACTGAATAGTATAACGTCTATATCGCTCTGAAGAACGTGGAAACTGAATAATGTATCGTCCATATCGCTCCGTCGAGCGTAGAAACTGAATAGAGGAAGTAGGTATCCTATACACCTACTAGTCGTCCTCCCCGCCCAATGTAGATATACAAGTCGTGAATACGACCTGGACATCTCGTACTATAATGCAAGTCTCTATAGAAATAAACAACTAAGCTAAATACCGTCATACTTGTTGCTCACACCGATGGCCAGTCGAGTATGAGACACGCATCCCTATATGAACTCACTCTGTGACGTGAAATGATACGTGTCAAGGCCTGGGGAGTCATACCGATAACTCCACAACTTTAGGTGGGTCTACTAGACTCTAGGTCGAACACAAGTCCTAACGTCAATGCCTTTGTTGACTGCACCCGAGTCTCTCTCGAACGTGCACAGTTATATAATATTAAAATAAATAAATATACAACTAAATAATAACTAAATTTAAACAGTACAACAAGGCAAGGTATACTTGCCTGGCAAGAAAGCTGTGCAGTACCAATAATTTGCTCCTGAAGTTGCGCAGAACAATCTGATATGTCCTATATACATATAATATAATACAACACAATATCAGTCATTACACTAGCACATACACAACTATAAATACCTTGAACTCAGGACATAGCTAGGTATGACACTAGTCAACTAAGGTCAAGTATGCGTCTAATCGTACGGGTGTTGCGTTTGTAATTATTGTACAAGACAGACAGTCAAAATGATACAGGGCTCGCTAGTACGTCAGTGTACATAATGGCAGTCTGCTAACAAATCACATGGTCACAGGTCAATAGTAAATACGAGATATCCGAAATTACGCTCGGGTCACCTAGTATATTTATAATTTATACATATTATATCAAGCATATAACATTAATTACTTACAATATATATATATATATATATATATATATATATACCAATTAAATACATATACAATAGATATATGTATATACATTTAATAGAATTTATTCTATATATATATTAAATATATACTAGATATATATACTAATACATATAAACTAATACATACATACTATACCAAATACATACATATACTTATTGGAATACATATACACATACGTATATAAAATCATAAAGGAGGGGGGACAGGTACGAACCTTGGAGGGCACGCACGGGATCGACGATAACGGCGATGTGGTTGACGACGATGACGATGACGTTGATGATGACGACGATGACGCCGACGATGATGACGACGATGATAATGACGAAGATAATGATGATAGTTAAGGTGATGACGACGACGATGGCGATGGTGATGATGACGATGTCGACGAAGTTGATAACGATAACGATAATGATAACAACGATGATGATGATGATGATGATGATGGTGAAGGTGATGACGATGGTGAAGGCGATGATGATGGTGAAGGTGATGATGATGGTGAAGGTGATAGCGATGACGAGGAGGCAGCAGTGTCGGGATAGAGATCGACCAGGGGAAGGAGAGGTGAACGGTGGTGGTGGTATAGAGTGGTGGTGGTCGAGGTGATAATGGTGGTGGTGGTAATAGAGGTTGAAGGGAAGAGAGGAGTTGTGCTGCTGCGGGCTACGGGGAGGCATCAGGCAAGGTAAGGGGGTGGAGGTGATGTCGTGGGGTATTCTTAGGCCAGGGGCGTCAGGCTCCGGTCTAACTCCGATGGGTGGGTTGTGTGCTCGGGATGGAGAAGTGCAGGCGGAGAGGTCGAGCCAGGGTCGTCGGCTGTGCTACTCGGGTTCAGCGGCTCGGCGGGGAGGTAACTGGAGGAAGGAGAGGCGGTCGTGGCAGTTCGTTCATAGAGGAGAACGGAGCAGGGAGGTCGGGATGAACGATGTTTGCTGCTCCGATCGGTTTGGCATCTCAAGGTAGCCGGCTCAGCAGGGAGAAGTCGGTGGGGGACTCGGCGGCATGGGGTTGCAGACGTTGGGTTGAGGCTCTGATGGGTCTCCGGTCGGGGTTGAGGGTGGAGGCATCAGGGAGTCATGGCAGTTCACCTAGGCAGAGGAGTCGGGGGTGATCATCGGAGAGAGGGGAGGGTGATGATGAATAGTTTAGGATTCGATTTAGGGTTAGGTTTGAGTTTGATGTAGGTGGTGATATAGATTAAAAATAATGGAGGATGATGGTTTTGCATGAGGAAGAAGATGACTACCTAGGGATTAGGGCCGGCCATTAATCTCCTTGGGATGGGGGATAGCTTTAAAAAAAGGGTTATGAGGGATTATACATATATATATATAAGGGTGTATGGTGTAGATGGCTCCATTTAAAATGGATGGCCATGATTCAACATGGAGAAAATACAAACAAAAGGAGGAGAGAGAGAGGGTTGAACAGTCAAAGGGGATAGGGTTAATTTCCTCATGGGTCTTGACCAAAAGAATGGCGACACATCACTATATTTTTGCAAATAAGTCCCCAACAATTAGAAAATTGCACATAAATGAGTTTTGGGATTTAATGAGGGAAAATATCATATTTGGTGTAATATATTGGTTGAAAAGGATGTTTGGTATTTAGGATGAAGCTTCAGGGTGTGAATGGAGGTTTGGTTTGGTGTTGGGTCTAGGTTTGGGTCAAGTTGGGTCTTTACACTAATTTAATTAAAATTGATGTAAATGGTGTTCTAAAATTAATTGGAAGTACATAGAACTAAAATTAGGTGGGACACAAGTGTCATGGACATAGAAGACTCAGAGTAGAATATTATCATAAATTTGGGTTGTATGAAACGGGTCAAGATTATGTCTCCAATTTCGATTGGAACGCACAAGGATACAAAGTTAAAATTATTTAGAATTAAATAATAACGTTCGCGAAGATTATTGTGCGACTAAAATGTAGTACAAGAGAGTATAATTATCAGTTACACAAAGGTCAGAATGGAAGGCTGGCACGTCTAGGACAAGGATGTGAAATTTGTTGGAAGGCAAAAGCTAGGGTAGCACTCCAATTATTGAAGCAACGATAAGGTGCACTAAGTGATATGGATATTGTATAATTAAATAAAAATATTGTGTTCTATTTCTAATTGGATTCAACTAGCCCTAGTTTCTCTATCTAAGCCAAGTAGGCCTAATTTTTGGAGAGGAGGTTTATATATGGGTCAGTTTTGTACAACTTTCCATCAGGGGCATACAAAATAGTTAGCGGTGCCTGCTGACGGTCGGTCAAATAAGCAATTGCTTGAGCTTGGCGAGCTCACATTGCCCTTGACTTCTTCATCCTAGCACGCGTCGGTATGTAGTATGAAGAGTTCAAGTTTAAATCTTCGTCTTAGCATGGCATTTGGAGTCAACGCTGCGTGAGATTCGATCGAAGACATAACTTCTGTTTCTATCCTAGCAGCATATGGATATCTGGTTACGGATACTGACCATGCTTCATAGTCCTCCTTATGCAGCTTTTGACATGGCCGTATAGAACGTGTCTTAGTGCTCGAACTCCTGACATCGTAGTATTTTTCTCTGCCAGAGCTTAAGTGCTGAGCACTTTTCTTGTCATAAGAGGCTGTCACATGAGTGGCATCAGCTCATGCGGACGCATGATGTACGTCCCCTACGACAGAAAGAGAGACGGGGAGCGCATGCTCCGCAGTTGGGTGAGGCACAACGGTTTTTGAACTCATGTCCAGCGGGTCTTCTTAGGCTTTGCCAGCCTTGGAGAAGCGCCACCCTCAGAGAGCATTTCCTCAAAGGCTTGCTGGTCGAAGCATACAACTGGCATCCCTTGGGTCGAACCCACCTTTGACGTGTCAGACTGTATTATGACCATCTCATCAGAGAAGAAGGAAGTCCCCAACAGAGTGGCCACCTTGTTTGCTATTTAAGTGAGTTTGGGAAAACTTTGTTTAATAACAAATAAAAATTATAAAGAAATCCTAGACAGAAAATCTAAGTACAATATTTTTTATCTAATGTGATGATGGAGCTCGAGTACTGTAGTGACTCTTTTACTTCGTTGATGGACCGATGTGGGAATAAGGATGCTCTCTTTATCTTCTCTCTCCTAAGCTTGTGTGCACGTACGTAGCTCGCCTGGAGGGGTATGTTCTCTTAAGCAGACAAAACCAGCCCTTGGAACATCTAAGTTTCTCCTATTTATAGCCATCATGCTGATGGGCTATAGGTGCCGCATGTGCTTCTGTTTTGCGGCCGTAGGGGGCTCCTTCAACAGAATATGGTTGCAACTGTAGACATATACTATGTCCATGCTGCCACATGTACATCCTTAACAGGATGTAGTCGACTCCAGGCTGAATTGCCACGTGAACCTTTGTTATGATTTGTTGTTACTGAAGATCTAGATGGTTCTCGTCGTTTGTTTGCGTGACTTGGTCAGCTTGACACGTGGCCCACACTTAGTTGGAGAGAATTAATTCAGTCATAATAGAAAGATTTTGTCTCAGGGAACCCGGCCACATTGGATGCATGGAGTCTAGGACGCATGGAGTCTAGGACGTATAGAACGCATAGAGTTTGGAATGCATAAAGCCAGAGATGTATGGAACGCATATAGTCTGAAACACATGGGGCCAGAGATGCATGGAATACATGGGGTCTGGAACGCATAGGGCCAGAGATTTATGGAGTAAGACGAATGTGGCCTCGTACATATGGTGTTGCACGCCTGTCAGGAGTAAAGTTCATAATGACGTGAGTTTCTATCGTTTAGCATGCTTACGTCTTTCGAAGCATTCAGAAAAACCTTTTTGTCAGGATTATGTGTTAGACATAATCTTTGTGTCAGGCCTTTATGTGGCCAATATTGGAGTGCAGGGATGCTTGAAGGAGTACTAGCCCATGGCATCGTTAGTGCATGCGGGCACTAGTTACTTAGTGCCGCATGGCACTGCTTGCGCATGGTAACACTAGTTACTTAGTGGCACATGGAACGGATGGCACACGGGAACACTAGTTATGAAGCGGTTGGCGCATGATACAGTATCATTATGGCGTCGGGGGCTTGATCACTTTGGTGCATGGCCTTTGATTACTGTTGTCACATAGAAGCTGCTTTTCTGGGCCGCATAGTCATTATGTACCAGATTATATGGCCTGATTTCTTCTGAGTCGATCTTGGGATTCATATTTTTTAGCCACATGGATCTATATTTTCTATGCTTCTACAACAAGCAGACAAACCCATTTTTCTTATTCGATTTGATAGATAGCACTCATACACTTCATGTACTATATGACGGATAAGCCTAGCCCCTACATATCTAATCCTGTATTCTAGGTCATAAGGTATTACTATTCTTGTTAGATCTTAATATACTTGTTCTAGGTTACTTGTTTATATGTTGTCACGCCCAGTACCGGAGTACGAAGACGGACAAGGCCAGCTACCCCGTACATGGTGCTATATGTTGTATGGCAGTCACGACTGTATAAGACAAGAGGGTGTATGCTACAAACAAGTCTCATATGGTCAAGAACTTCTATGTCTCAATCATTTAAAAAAGAAACAATAAGCATAGAACATATATGATAAAGTAGTAAGGCGTCCCAAACACTTTTCTCAAAATGGTCTAGAGATCAACTATGCAAAATAAGAAGCTGAAAGAGTAATAAAATTATATGATAGTGATCAGATGCAGTCTAATTTAATACAATCAAGTAAGAAAACTAATGTCCAGATGAACCGGCTAACAGGTGCCGGTGGCTAAACGCCAAAAAGAAGTAAATGTTCATTGACGAGAAAGAAAGAAGAAAATCCACTCGCTATCTCCTGCGACCATGTTCCTGGTACGCGCCATGAGTTAGGAGAAGGTACGTTAGATCCTCGGGTACTGGATCAAAACCTGGCCATGCAAAACTAGTGGGGTTAGACCCCAAATAGCAAGTACCACAAAGGAAGTACGAAATGGAGAAACAAAAACCCAAGAAAAAATATATATAATACATAGGTTCAGTGTCGTAACTTAGGTCCATGGCATATCCTAGCACGAAGGTACAAACCTACAACCAAACAAGGATAAGGGTTGAATCATAACACTATAATAGTCCACTTCCCAAGGCTACTAACTGAATAATACAATCACAACCAAGTCCATTTCTTCCTAAATCGGCCAATCATTTGTACAACTTGCTATTTTTGTGGAGTTTGAGGTTATCTCAAAAATAATACATAATAAGTATCCCCAGATCACGCTAGTGCCAAATATGAGCTAACCAAACCAAGTAAATAAAATAGGCACTTACAGGATGCACCAGTCCCCCGTAGGACCATTGTGCTAAAAATATGGTATTAGCGATTCTAGTGTTCCTATAGTGAAATAGTGGCTCGGCATAATAATAGTTAGATATTGCACTCCAGTAAGGCAAATGATATACAGTATTTGTGGTGGCCAGCCCACAGCATACTTAGAATAAATCTTTATGGGAAGGTTCATTGACATGATCTTGGGATATCGTTTCCTCCAATGTTACTACCATTTTTAGTTACCTAATTAGCCCTATGTTGTGTTTGAAACCTTAAGGCGTGGTAACATGAGAACTTTCCTTAAGATGTCGTACAAAGTACGGGCACGCTAGATACGAATCCATGAAAGTCAAATCTGGACTCACCCGAGCGTATATGCAATATTCAGACAATCAATATCCTAGCCACGCTTTGGTAGTTGACTCGCTTATTATGCCCGTGCTGGGGAAATAATGTATATATATATAATATCACGCATTCAAAAATATGGAGGCATTCTCGATGCTCAACCCAAATATAATCACTTAATACGTAACATGATGTGTTACACCTCGACATAAATTAAATCATGAATAATAATCAGGCAATAGTGGTATCAGCACGGATACAATATTCGAGTCCAATTACCAATTATACATTGGGTCATATGATTCAAGAAAATATTCCATCAAAACAAGCAAGGCTGCATGGGAAGTCAGGCGCATGACAATCCTAGCTGCATATGATGTCAAGCCGCATATGATGTCAGGCCGCATAAAAAGTCAGGCTGCATAAAGTCAGGCAGCAAGGGAAGTCAGGCCGCATGAACCACCTGGCCGCATGCTCAGGGTTAAGGTCTACTCCTTGGGATAAGTGTTGAGTGACGACCAATAAATAAAGTGTCAGTGATGTGACATAAAGTAACTGATATGACAAGCCATAAAGTATGTCAAGGAAAAAAGACAAAACCAAAGAAATAAGTGCCAACGGTTCAGAGTGATACGTCCAAGGAAAATAGTGGCTGCATGCTCTCCAGGCCGCATGAGTGTCGGTGCCGCATATGAGATGATGTCGCATGGAGGTCTTTTGGACTTAGCGTATTTTTTATTTGTTCAGTGAGTGAATGCACAAAGTGTTTAAGGATACTTGTATAAATAAGCAGTCATGCGTCCCACAAGATGGACGCATATTGTCAGTATGTGGTAAGAGTTTAGGCCTCATAACCCTCTTAGGCCATATAGCACTCTCAACCGCATAGCTCACTGGCCGCATGAAGACTTTGTCTTCTCTAACAGCAGGTTTAGCCATGGCAAAAAAGCTACAAAAAAATAAAATCTTGTTTTGTCCATAAAATTCTCATTTTAAGTCCAAATCGGGTAAACCAAAAGCCAAAACACTTGAAATGGAAAGCTCTATTATGTAGCAAAAACTAATTTTTAAAAATACAAGTTTAATAGATCAAAACCAAGAAAACTTATGAAACCCATAAAACCCTAAGTTAGAAATATAGATCTACACTAATCTATCGAATAAAGTGCAAAAAACCCCTCCTTAGATTTATGTTTTTACAATTAAAGACCCATGGATTTAAAAAACCCTCATATTTTATATTTGGTTTATTTTCCACCTAATTTAATTTTTTTCCATTAACGGATGTCAGATTCGACGTAAAATAACTAATATACCCCTCCTTGACCCTAATCATACTCCTAATCCAATCCTAATCCTAATCCTAATCCTAATCCTAACCCTAAACCTAATCTTAATCATAACCCTAACCCTCTCCCCCTATCCTTCTTCTGCGATGGGGGAGGCGATAGTGGTGGGGGCGTCGTCTCGGAGAGGAGAGGGGGTAAGGCACGGGGTGGAGGGGGCTCGGGCCGAGGGGGACCGGCGCAGGGTGAGCTGCCCGGAGGGCAGGCTCGGGGAAGCTACGCGGGGGAGGACGGAGGAGCTGCGCGTGGGGGAGCTACGCAAGAGGGAGCTACGCACGCGGGGTTACGGACGCGAGGGATGTGCAGAGCACGGCTGCGGGGGAGCTACGGGGAGCACGGTGAAGGAGGGGGCTAAGGGTGGGGTTGGTTGTGGTGGTGATGGTGAAAGTGGTGGTGGGGGAGGGAGAGAAGGAGGAGGAAGGAGCTGGAGGGGGAGGAGGAGGAGGAGGAGGGTTAGGAGGGAGGGGGAAGGGGAGGGTAGTTTAGGGTTTTTATTTTTATAATGGTATTTTTTTTACGAAAAATAATCGGGATGGACTATTTCGAGCAAAATATTTATGGGGTCTTAATTTGCTAACAAGGCAAATTACGGAAGGGGTATTTTGCACTTCATAATCCATCCATCATAACAGAAAATTCTAAGTACTAATAGTGCTTATAAACACAGAATAAACATAATGGAACAGAAATATAGAGGGTTTCTTCATTCTCAGGCAAGGTGTACTTGCCTATAGAAATGGGGAGAGAAAACTAAAGAAGAGGAAGAAATGAAGAAGTGAAGAGAGAAGATAAAATGTTGGGTTATATATGGTAGGGTTGAGGGTTGAACCAAAGGTTCTCATGACTTGGACCAACCCACTAAATAAACCATGAACCAAGTTAAACAAAAGAATGGGTCTAGTCTCCATGCACATGCAACCATGCTAAAATAAAATATATTCCAAATACATATATCGGAAATGGGGAGTGACACATATTGTCGATTTATCTTGTACTTGCTTACCTGTTGCCAGTGTTCATGTCGTCAGTTCATGTCTCTACTTGTTTCTACTTGTTTCCATTATATGATGCCATTACCTGTTATTCTAGTTTACTTCTTATATAATACTCATCATGTTAGATTTATACATAGATTGTGTACTTTCATAGTTGTAACAGTACTTGCTCTAATCTTGACTGGATACATTGACAATTTTAGGTGACTCACTACCATACACTACTGACTGTTCGTTGGTGATAGAGATGTTTTGGAGGTCTATACAAGATAGTCTAGTAGTTAGTTATTTGAATTTTGATATTTAGCCAGTTTGTTCCTGAGTTGTGATTTAAATGTATTTATTCGATTTATAAATTAAATAGTTGTTGTGAATGAGCAAATAAATAGAAATTATAATTAAATATTTTATATTTGGATTGATGATTTCTATCGAGGTCTAGGCAACATACTACCGCTGATACTACGACGTAGGCTGGACTTGGCCACGTACTAGTATCCCAAAAGTGAGAGTGGGTCATGATAATTGGGGAGTCTAAGAATCCTCTGGGGATTAGAATAGACATGAACGGGACATGACACAAGCAAAAAACATAGAAAGTTGAATATATAGAAATCCTATTAATCCTATGGGATTAGAATAGGGGTATAACAAAACATGCGAAGGTAGAATTTTATTGGAAGTCTACTAACCCTCTGGGGATTAGCGTAGACATGAACAAAAAACACAGATATGGAAAACACACAACACACATATTTTTTATTTTTTTGGAAGTTTGTTAACCCTCTGGGGATTAGCATAGACAGAAGTAGAGGGATAAGAAGTTTGATCAAGGATGAGAGTACTATGACTAAGAATGTGCAATATCCCTTTATTTTACTCTAATGGCCTTAACATCCAGCAAAGCTTCAACCAGGACGCAATTTATCCAAGTGAGAGCTATCAAACACAGGCAATCTCTATCTGTCAGGTTTATCCAACAGGTATTGGCTTAAGATGCGTATTGCCATAGCCAAGGATATAGTAATATTTTATACCTCGTAGAGCGTCATATTTGTCACCAGGAGCTTTGTGAATATTGCTACTATGCTGATGTCAGAATCCCAAGCTGAAAGGTCATAGGAAGCTAAATCTCTCATGACAGATGAAGAACTTGGGGTGGTATAGCCTAGCCTGCTCTTAGTCTTATAATAGTAGTCGCCAGGCTTACCTTTTGGAACAAAGGTGTAACAACCCATTCCGTTCAAGCGGATAGCCGATTCAAACGGCGCAAGTACAATGACCCGACCCGCCTTGCTCAGCGAGAAGACTCATTTGAGCCAAAGGATTTTAAACTTGGCCCTTCAGGAGTTCAGACTTAGACTTTCAAAGGCTCGCTCGGAGTATCACTCGACCGAGGCAAATCATCTCTAAGATGGATGGCTACGATGAATTTTTCTTTGCTTAGCCAGCACACTTAAAATATAAACGATACATGCTAGTCGCTAGGTGAATCACCCCTTGCAGGATAATAAAGAATACAATGCATCTAGTTAAGGAAATAATCCCATCTTGTATTGCTTGTGTTAGAACATGAAAATAAAATTTGGTTTATAACTTGGACCCTTGCATGCTACCTTTGCTTTGTGCAAGTAGACTCTGTTATGCCTCAAGTAGATCATTATATACTCTTTGTAGTGCAATGCTTCACTTGTTTACATATCACACTCATAGATTATGTCGCTTGATATGTCCATGTATGGTTGTACTCCTCGCACTACCCCTTATATCGTGCCAACGTTAATGCTTATGTTTCGTATCAATGCAAACTTGTCTGCTTACATTGTAACTTGTACTCGTCGTCTCAATTCAATTCTTGTTACATAATTTATGCCACGACCACGGTAACACTACCTTGTCTTGCATTCATCTAAGTTCCCCGGAAGACTATCGAATAGTCGTTTCGTGCAAGTATAAACCTGAAAGTATTCAGAACCGTTAGGTCGCCAAGACAGTTCCCAAACCATAGGATTTGTACCATATCAATAATCCAAGAATCACAGCTTGTGGAGCAATACCCGTCCTGTACTAAATTAAATGGCTCAGGGAGTCGATATATAGATTGTGAACAATCATGCCTTGAACTTGAGCATGTACCTGACAAGATCCTGACTCGAACTTGTACCTAATATATCCTGACTTATTCCTGTACCTGATTAGAGGCACAAATTATTAGAGACTTGCATGGTCACTGACAACCTGGTACACAAGGGAGATAATCGGATTTTGTTCCACGGATGATCGCTGGGGCACCGGGGCCGATCCGACCAGTCGAAACCTCCCGACTGTAGTCGCTTGCGTCGGGCGGGATGTGTGCAATGCCCCATGTTCCTTATTGCACATTATTTCGCCCTGAGACTACATTATCCTCTATGGTGTCGTGTCAGTGACCTCCTATTCATATAGATAAGTCATCCTCGCTTAGCAAAAACTCACGTGCGAGTCATTACATCGCATCTAAAAATCTGAAACACCTAAACTATTATGAATATAAGACATCTGTACATATTGAACACCTAAAAATCTATTGTAACACACCCGAGTATCCGTGTAACTCATGCACCTAAAATAGAACCTCGCTCACGACACTTTTGTTTGCTTATTCTATTGCCCCTGGATTTTATTATATATGCTTGTGCTTGATTTAACTTAGTTTTTCTTGGACATGGAAGGATGAATGGTAAATTGGTAAGTCTTGTCGTATTACTTTTATATTGCACGGTGCACTGCCACACGAGTAGGCTTGTACATTATGCCATAAAACTGATTCTAAGGCAAGACTAGAAAGATAACTTAATAGATGGTGCACAAAACTTTTATAACATGTTTGGATTTATCGAGCGGGCGAGAAGCCTCCCCACTAGTGTATTCATGTACTAATAATCCACTATATTGCTTGCAGGGTGCGGAAGAACCTCGTTCGGTATGAAAACCCTATCGTACGTACTAAAGCATGGAGTTCGCTCCTGTAGAAGCATGAAAATAAGCTGGAGAATTATACGCGTAAAACCCCCAACATGCATGAAGTCCGCATAAAATAGAGCTTCAGCGCTGTATGGCATAAAATATGACTTCAGAGCTATTGGCATACAACAGAGCTTCAACGCTATTTAGCGTAAAATAGAGCTCCAGAACAGCCCGCATAATATAGCACTTCTAGGCTGTTTTGGCATAAAAAGGTTGCTACACCTCCCTTCGGCATAAAATATGTCTGCTTTTAATGCAGTGTAAAGTTGTACTAGGAACTCTTCGTATTCCTCGAATGAACCTGTCAGACAAAATAGTGAACCTGACTCCTAACAAAAAGTACTACACGATGATCGAGAGAACGGCTGTGATGATAATTTTATATAGAGACCCAGGTTATCATTTAGTAACATATTCTTGATAAAAGTCATTTTTACGTATTCAAAGAATACGCTGTCTATTCTACATGGGCAGAAATGAGTCTTTACGCTCAAGACAAGACAAAACCAGACGCCACGTCAAAAGCTGTTTCTCGTACAGAGCTCGAGGTACATCTCTGTATTTAATGCACGAGATGGGGGCAGATCTCTATATTTAATGCACGAGATTTTGTTCTATTTTTAATGACTAGGAGAGCTAAAACTAGGACTAATACGCTTACATCACCATCCTTGTATTTTACGCCAACCAGGATATTTTTAACTATAGGAGTACCCGTATGCTATCTTCTCGAAATACGCCAATTCAAACTATATTTGCAAAGGTACGTGATAAGGCTATTTAGCCCAGAATACGCTCAAGACCTCAGTCAGGAAGGATAATTGGCTAGTTTTATGCTGGTTATCTATTATTCATGCAGCATCGAGTTTTATGCAGAATTTGGCTTTTACACCAACAAGGCAACTATTTGGCTTTTACACCAACAAGACAGCTATTTGGCTTTTATGCCAACAAGACAACTATTTAGCTTTTACGCCAACAAGACAGCTATTTGGCTTTTACGCCAACAAGACAGTTATTTAGCTTTTATGCCAACCATCTTTACGCGAGGGGCAGTTACCTACGTGGCTTGCATGCCATGATCTTCGAGGAGCGGTTATATGTGTTACCTCATAATGGGACACGCGTCATACGCGGATTCAGCAGATCATTCATACGTGGGTAGCAATTATTATAACCGCCGCGTAAAGAGTGCAACTCTCTTCATAGTTTGGCTTCTACGTCGACTGGACTGTTATTGTGACTGATCTCTATAAATAGAGACATCCGGTCACAGGAGAAATGGGTCAAAAAAAGGATCAAGATCAGAGACCAAGAGACCAGAGAGAGAGAGCACAGACAGAGAGTGTTGATTGACAACTTTGGCAACGAGACTTCAATTCCTCCTGCAATCTTTGAAGCTTCTTCTTCTTCTACAGCACTTTTTCATCATCGTGTGGTCCAAGGGACAAAGTGATCGATCGCAGATCAGACTCCTATAGCAATTTTCCCCCAGAATTATTTTTATTGTACTTAACATCCTCGTATAGGATTAATTGTACTCTTTTTCTTGTTTGTAAACAAAGAAAGAATTTCGTATAAACCTAGTTTAAATTTCTTTTGTTTATCATCAAACACAAGATGGCGACTCTGTTAGGGACTACTTTCTCATCTAACGAGAAATCTATTGCTCAACACGATGTTGTATCGGTCGGATCGACGAAGAAGACTTTGGTCATCCAATTCGACCAATCTGCTTATGAAGACATGCTTCGCGCAGGGGGGTAGCTCTCATTTCCTCTCTGTCTAGGACAACAGAAAGCTGCATAAAGTGTGGATGCCCCAGACATCCTCTACCCTTCCTGCAAGCTCTCTTTCTCTGTTCACCAAGGTTGTAACATCACAACCTATACGCCTTGTGCGTAAAAATATGTCTCCCGCCTGTGACATGGCAGACAAAACTTCTGGCAATGTCCCAGTGCCAATCCAGAAGTCTAAAATGTGCCCAGCGTGTAAAATTTCTTCTCCCGTCTGTGACATGGCAGACAAAACTTCTGGCAATGCCCCAGTGCCAATCCAGAAGTCTAGAACGCACCATGTGCGTAAAACTTCGTCTTCCGTCTGTGACGTGGCAGACAAAACTTCTGGCAATGCCCCAGTACCAATCCAGAAGTCTAGAACGTACCCTGCGCGTAAAACTTCGTCTCCTATCTGTGATATCGCAGACAAACTTCTGGCAATGCCCCAGTGCCAATCCAGAAGTCTAGAACGCGCCCTGTGCATAAAACTTTGTCTCCCGTCTGTGACATGGCAGACAAAACTTCTAGCAATGCCCCAGTGCCAATCCAGAAGTCTAGAATGTGTCCTGTACATAAAACTTTGTCTCCCGTCTGTGACGTGGCAGACAAAACTTCTGGCAATGCCCCAGTGCCAATCCAAAAGTCTAGAACGTGCCCTGTGCGTAAAATCTTGTCTCCCGTCTGTAACGTGGCAGACAAAATTTATGACAAGGCCTTAACGCCAATTCAGAAATTTCAAACGTGCCTTGCGCGTAAAAATATATCTCTCGTCTATGACGAGGCAGATGGACCCTTGGATCACATCAAGGGAAAACAAGTGGCGAATCCCCCAACCTCTAGAGTTGTACGCCCCTAAGAGAAGAAATTGCCCACTCTTCAGATTATGCGTGACACTGGAGGCCGATTGAGGACTTTTCCTGTTTTGTGCGAACCTGGGCAAAACTCTAAATTTCCCCGAATAAGTCTATCCGCGTAAAGAAGACCCACTTCACGGGGAAATATGTTCCTCAGACGGATGATGGATCGTATGCTACTCACATGGGTGAACTGATATATTCTTATGGCAGAGAGAGGGTCATGGTTCCCAATCTCCACGTCCCTACCGATGTAAAAAGGCATAATAAGCCTTCTTCTTCTTCTGCTAATCCCCCTGATTTACGTAATTTCTTGATCCAGAAACACAAAGACAGGGGATCTTCTAATGTGTCTATTACACCCCCTAGGGAGCACTGTTGTAATAGTCATAAAGTTGTAATTAACTACTGTTGTTCTAAGGCAAAAGGTTAATTTTCGATCGGTTGAACTACTCTTTGTCCTTACAGGAAGAAGAACCGATATTCGCATCGGTAAACATGGCTTCGCACATTCCTAGAGGAAGGTCAAGTTTAAGACGTCATCCCTCTAGAACTCCAAGCCAAAGGAGATTAGACAAACTCCTTGAGAATATTGAAGCAGGTGTTTTTTGAAACACTCGCTCGAGGTTGCGACAATCGGCTTCATATTCTTCTGATTTCGACACTGGGGGTCGCCAGATTTCTAAATTTGTTGATGAAAGTATAGACTCAATCTCTACAGAGATCTATACTAATCCCTCAGTGGCATCCAGAGAAATGAGAGTTTATGCCGTTGGAGATGAACATGAAGAGGCTTCCCCATCAGGAAGTACTGAGCAACGCATTGCTGTATTGGAAGCATCACTTAAAGAGATGCATACCATGATGGAGAGTATATGCCAGATAATAGTGACTCAACATGCAGCTGTAATAGCTCAAATACTGGTTCCTCTGACTCAACTACATGTGGGGGTAGACATACCACCATCCAATGCAAGCCAGGAGCCTGTTCCAAATCAAGAGTCAGCGGCTCCTCAACCTCTTAACCCGGAGAATGTATTGCCTCCTATTAGAGTTACAATACAACCGATCTCTCACCTCTCTGCTGTCTCTTTCCCAACTGAAGATCAGATACAGGCAGTTCGGGAATTAAAAGCCTAATTTGATGCCTTGAAGCATAAGGATCAGCTCAAGAAGTTGGGAATCAACCAGCCATACCCAGCTGTCTGGGATGAGATCCCTTTCCCACCAAAATACAAACCACGGGCTATGGTTTTGTTTGAGGGAAACATGTCACCAAGCCAGTAGATGAATTACTTTAGCATGATGACAATGTTGTTGCAGGGGAATGACGCCCTTCTCACTCGGGTATTTAAGGGCTGTCTGTCTGGAGTAGCCTATCAATGGTACCGTATCCTAGCGGACAACTGCATTACTTCTTTTGACGATTTCAAGACCCTGTTCTTTGCTCGATTCTATGAGGGAGGAATGGACATGTCGATGTCATCACTCATCGAAGTGAAGCAGAAGGATAAAGAAAACGTTCGTACTTTTATTGAACGTTTTTGTCAAGCTACTTTGCAGATGCCTCCTAGAGTTCCGGATTCAGCCTTGGTAGACATTTGTCGGAAGAACCTTCTCCCACTGATCTCAGTGTTCACGGGACCATATCAGTTCCATGATTGGCCCTTGTTTATCATCTCAGCAGTAGCCGCTGAAGATAACAGTCGAAAGGCGCATGACAACGGAATCATGATCTCTACCTCTAATAGAGGGAAGCGGTCATCCTCCAATAACGACCATACTAGTAGTTCAAAAGGAAAGGAAGCTCTGACGATCAATACGTCCAGGCAACATACTCCAGTAACTACGCAGACGAATCCTGGGACTTCCAGGCCTAAAGAAGAATATTCTTTTGATGACGACGATATTCCGAGCATATTCGATTGTCTAGTCAAAAGTGGTAAGCCTACTCTCCCCGAGATAAAGCGGCCAAACGAAGTCGACAGTACAAATAATCCTAAGTACTGTATTTTCTACAGGTACATACATCACCCCACAAAGGCATGCTATGTACTAAAAAGGAAAATCCAGGAGTTGATCGACACCAAGGCCATCACTCTACGTAATAGCGAGAAGACGGTCACTGCCAACATGATTTCACTCTAGTTTGGCAATCTACCCCCCCCCCCCCAAGAAGTCTCGGATGGTGTGGTACCTATTCCACGGGCAATGATGAACATTGTTAATCTCCCTCCGACCAGGGGTCAAAATCATGACCTAGTGCCCCTAACTACCAAGCGTAGGGAGATCATGTGGGTTCACCCTGATCTAGTATCTGAAATTGAGGAAGAGACTAGAGCTGCTAAAGCTAAGTCTAAAAAGAACTCAAGATGTAAACCATGCCATATGGTTACAATATCCCCGACATCGGAAGAAGAGGCTTTGGCAACCGGAACCCGGTCAGGGAAAGCCTACCTCAAAGACTATGGAGGGAACCAGGAGGAAGCAACGACAGATATTTCAGCTGCCAAACCTCCAGATCCTGAACCTGTTATGCCAGAAGCAGGTCCTTCCAAACCAACTCCGGTGGATAAGGGCAAACAAAAAGAAGTTCGTTTTGATAAACCTTTGAAGAATATTCAAAACAAAGGTTTAGAGAAACCATATAACCTCGACATATTGGCCCAGATGGCTAATACTCCGGCCAGATTGTCCATTTTTAAGCTACTTAGGCTATCCAAAGACACTCGTCAGGCCTTGAGTGAAGCGTTAATGCAGGAAGATGTATGCTTGACTCAGCTCAAATCCCCTGATAAAGAGCCTGTGGCATGTCCTTAATGCCATAGTATGATGGAAGTGGTCTCTAATATCACTTTCACTCAAGAGGACATGTTATTGAAACATAACAAACATGACAGGCCTCTTTATTACACCGGATACGTCGGCTCCATGGAGGTAGATCGGATTCACATAGATCCGGGATCGTCGATCAGTATTA
This sequence comes from Iris macrosiphon, assembly GCA_036927795.1. Lineage (NCBI taxonomy): Eukaryota > Viridiplantae > Streptophyta > Magnoliopsida > Asparagales > Iridaceae > Iris > Iris macrosiphon. The sequence goes on from JAYESA010000016.1 coordinate 62,596,447, forward strand.
TCCCTCATAGTCTGCTAAGACCATTGAGGATTCCTACAAGTGAACTGGCTTACACTACCACTACAATCGTGGGCTTCAATACCAGGAAAAGCAGGCCGTTAGGGAAGATTCGTCTGAGGATCCAGATTGGTGACCTTAGATCAGTGGCTACATGCTACGTCATTGATTCAGAGGTGTCTTACAATATTCTGTTAGGCAGACCGTGGATCCACGATCACAATATTGTCCTTTCAACTCTACACCATTGCTTCAAATATGTAGACATCCAAGGGACAGTGAAAAAAGAGTTTGCTGATCTCAATCCGTTCAAAGGAGTTGAGTCCTACTATTCTGATGCCATGTTGTACACCTAAGACTACATGAAGGAGGTGTCAGGCAGGACGGAGGAGGAATCCTACTGGGAGCCAGGAGAACCATCTGCTAAGCAACCCTTGTCAATCCAGGTGAAAGGGCGGACTACCCGTCCGAAAGTCATGGAACCCATGACTATCCACTTGGGCAAATCCAAATCGGGAGGAGGAAGTGATCCCCTAGTTATCAGTCTGAACAAGAAGCCTCCACCTTTGGTCATCAACCATAGGCGCAACAAGTAGCCGACTGATATAAATATAACTGGGAACGTGGTTTCTGACGAAAATAAAGATTCTCTTTTCCAGTATACCGACGCTCAATTTCCTAATCAGGAATCTTCCCCTCATAACGATATAGAACCTATAGCTCAAAAATTCTTGGAAGCTATAGACTTCTATCATTCATATGTGTAGGAAGTAGCGTCAATATCTAATGTCATCACGATATATGGGCCACATGAAGATTCTATCTTTGTTGTTCTACCTACTTGCAATAATCAGCATCCAATACTCTTCGGTCGCATGTGGAGTAGACCGATTGTACAAGAAGATTCTCAAGAGTCTGATGCTGGGAAAATGTAGGTCCACAGATATAGCCCACAGGCTTTGAAGATTATGCAAAGCATGGGTTATGACGTGAAGTTGGAGCCAGGCCTCAACAATGGAAAAGGCAGACGAATGTCGTTGCATGATGATCCCTACTGTCAGCGAACTTGTTTCGGGTTAGGGTATACCACATCTCTTGCAACTTCGAACAACTCTGAGTCAAGTGAGGAGACCATTTCCTCTTCTCAGGATGGTTTGTCATCCTCCGATTCAGATAATAAACTCGAACGGGCATTATCAGTAAATATGGTGTTGACAGATTCCCTCAAAACAGAGGAAGAAGAATCTGAACCATTTGAGAATGAATCCTGGGCACAACAAATAGATAAACAATGGGAACTCCGGTTCAAACAAAAAAAACCACCCACTGAAGATAAGGTTACCCAGGTCAATATTGGGGATGAATTTTCACCAAAGTCGATATTTATCAGTAACAATCTTTCCGAAGAAGAAAAGGAAGAAATGATCCAGCTGATAAAAGAATATATTGATGTCTTTGCTTGGAATTATGAGGATATGCCAGGTCTTGATCCAAAAGTGGCTACCCATAAACTCAATATATTTTCCAATTCAAAGCCTGTAAAGCAACACCAATGCCGGTTCCGCCCGGATATGATGGATACCATTGAAGCTAAATCAAGAAACTGAAAGCCTGTGGGTTCATCCAGGAAGAACAATATCCTGATTGGGTCGCTAATGTTGTCCCAGTCATGAAGAAAAATGGGAAAGTTCGTATTTGCATCGACTTCCGAGATCTAAATGCGGCTAGCCCTAAGGATGAGTTTCCTCTTCCCATCACAGACGTCATGATTGATAATACGTGCAGTTTTGAGCGCATGTCTTTCATGGACGGATTTTCAGGATATAATTAAATTAAGATGAATCCTGAAGATGAGAAGCATACTGCCTTTCGTACACCATTGGGGGTATATTGCTATACAGTCATGCCTTTTGGATTAAACAATATCGGGGCTACATATCAGCGAGCTATGAGTAATATATTTCATGAGCATCTACGCAAAACAGTAGAATATTACGCAGATGATATTTCTGTCAAAAGCTGCCTCAAGGATAATCACATCTGTCACTACCATATTCCGAAAACAGGGGTATTTTCGACTTTTTACAATATTTAATATTATTGTAGTTATAATTAATTAATTGCATGAATAGTATATATTTAAATTAAATAACTGTGTGATGTGTACTTTAATATATTGTATTATAGACAGTGTTCATTTGTGTTGTGATGGTATAATTGACCTAGAAGCCCAGTAGACGAACACCTGTCCGAATTGTAGAATTCAGGATTTAATTATTTAGTTAGAATTTAAATTCTTGGAGTTTGTAATTAATTACTGTATTTTATTTAATATTTTGCGCATTGCCTTTGCTTCGATATTTGGAGCGCTACCCTAGCTTTTGTCTTCCAACAAATTTTGTAATCTTGCCCTAGACATGCCCGCCTTCAATTCTGCTATTTTTGCAACTCATAATTGTGCTCTTAGTACATTATTTCTGGCCGCACAAAAATTGTCGCGGACGTTTATTTTTAAATCACTGTTTTTGTATCGTTGTGCGTTCCAATCGAAAATTGGAGGCAATCTTGACCTATTTATCGTGCGACCCAAATTAGGGAAATATTCTGTTCTGAGTCTTCTTTATTTTTGGTATTGATGACCTGACCTGATTTTGGCTCCAAGTACTCCTAATTAATTGTTGAACACAACTTGCATTTATTTCTATTTAAATTGAGGATACTATTTTATCTGATTCTGAAATCCCAATTTAATTCCAGTGCCCTGTTATTTGAGCCCACACAAATCTTACAGCGCCCCCTGACCCTACAAAACACCGGACACCGAATCGCCCGTCAAATTTTCGTCATTTTATGTGTTTGTGCAATTTCCCGAATTTAAGGGGGCTAAATTGCAAATTTGTATTTTTGTGGCCTCACCCAATTATTTTAACCGATGAGAAATCCTTAATATTTTAATTAAACCTCACCCTAAATCCCCCATGAATTATTTCCCTCATGTTCAATCTAGACCACTCATTTAGAGGGTCAATCACAACCCTCCATCAAAATCCCCTCATCCTATATAATGACATGTCTACCTCAAACCCTAATCCCTAGACTACCTAGGAAACACCACCCTCACAAGCCTCCTCCCTCTCTCCTACGTATGTAAATTTCCTCCATTCTTTTCTTCTTCTCCTTCTTCCTTTCTCCTTCTCTTTCCTTCCTTTTCTCCTTCTTCTTTTTGATTTTGAATTTGAAATACTAATTAAGAGGGGGAATACTGTTCCTCAACTCCCCCCAATTACTGTTCACCCGGCGGTCCCCAGACCCGATCCCTGTTCATCCGGCGGGCGGCCGAAGCCGCTGCTCCTCCCCGGCGGATCCTCGAATCCTCCGGCTGCTGTTCTCCCCCATCTTCTCCCTCTGCTCGGTGCAGCCCCCGGCGGCCCTCAGTACTCCGGCGGACAGTTCCCCGGCGGCCAACTCCTTCAGCCGGCGGCCAACTCCCATCACCACCATCAAGACCGTCCAGCCGTTGCTCCCATTCCCCTCTCGCTGCCCATACACCACCGCCGGCATCTGCGCTCCCCGGCTGATCCCCGCTGCACTCTGGCAGCAACCCGACGGCCCCCCTCTGCGTTCACCCTCGAGCGGCCAACTCCGGCGTCCGGCGGTCTGCTGCCTCATCTCCTTCCGCTGCACTGCTCACCGGAGGAGCTAACACCACCACCCCCACTGCCAAGCTCCGGCCGGCCAGTATATTAGCACAGTGAGCCCTCTTCTTCTTCTCTCCTCCCTTCTTCTTTTTTCCTGTACATATCTATATATATATATATATATATATATATATATATATATATATGCATATATACATACGTATATATACGTAGGAGTATAATTAATATATGTAGAGGTATATGTCTATTGTTTAATTAACTAATAATTAAACAGAATGTATAGTATGAGTATTAATGAATATATAATATATGTATAGGTATTTGTATATATTGATTCATGTATAGTATAGTAAATGTGTTAAATGTATAATTAATGTGTATACGTATTTGTATATATTCAAATCAAGTTATATATATATTTTTGGTACATACTTAGTATATAATTGTTATATATATATATTGGTATATATGTATACAAACATTTTAGTATAAATATTTCTTAGTATATATATGTTAATGTATATACTAGTATATGTTTTGTATATATTAAAATAAATAGTATAGTGTATGTATATATATATCTAATGTATATATATATATGATTGTTTATATAATTAATTAATGTGAAAATTAGTATATATATTAAATTTAATTTGTATATATATATGTATATATACATAGGTTTATTTATGACATTTATTTAATAAAAGTATATGCTAGTATAAATTTATTTTTGGTGTATTAGTATTAGTATATTAAATGATAATGTTGATTATATATATGTATAAACGTACTTTAGTATAAAAACCGTATTTTTGGTATAAATATATATATGTAGATTATATTTTCGTATTGGGTTGTATATATAATAAATTGGTATATTTACCTGGATATAGTATTGTATATTTTAATTGGTATATATGAGTATATACATGTAATTAGTCTATGTGTGTATTTTGTTAATTCGTATGTGTAGATATATTTTGTATAACCTTTAGTATATTTTTAATATATATATACATTGCATATGTATTTAATTTGATATATATAGATATATTGTAAGTATATATGTTATTTAAGATATGTATATTACGTATCTATCTACTAGGTGACCCTAGTGACTAGTACCCTGCCTGGCATGGCCCTAAGGCCAGTGTTTTGACTGTGTGTTAGCGTAGCTTCTGATACAAATGTTATATTGTGTTATGTCTTTAGGACTGTTGGTTCACCCAGGGGATACTCTGGAACAGGACATCCATAATTACCAGCTAAGGACCCAAGACAAGTACATTCTCTGATAATTTCCAATTCTTGATAATTTCTATAAATTCAACAATCATGAAATGTTACGTCTGAATCTTTGACACTGTGCTACACGGACTAGTATAGCTTGGATCTGCAGTCATGAGATGTTACCTTGATTATCGTATTGACATTGTACACGACATGTATATTTAGACATCGTACATGATAGACTTGACTTGCTCGTGTATCGTGACGTGTCATGGTTGGATCCACAGTACTAGTTGGGGGCGGGGAAGTAGTTAGTAAGAAATGTGATCATAACCTCTTATTGCAGTGTAGAAATTGTAAGTGTTAATCATGCTCTTCACCCATGATTAGCCAGGCCCTGTAGCTATCGTACATGTTCCCAAGCCGATCACATTTTGAACTACTATTTCAAACACTTAGAATAGATTACAGTTCCCTATTTAAATCATATACTACATCACCCGTATATGATGCTGTTTCTTGTTCTTTTCATTTTCATACATGCACTGACTATATCATATTGCCTATTGCCTGTCTCTTTACATTGCCTGTCTCTTTTAAATTGTCATTGCATTTAATTCACTGTCTTCTCAGTAGCTAGCATGACATGTTTTATTGTATTATAGACATTATCAATTAATGGAACTGTTATTTGAGAGTGTTGCTTTGCTCCTTCCTGACTGGAAATATTTTTCCAGACTATGCCTTAGAGGACCGCTGTCCGACACTTTATGGACCATATGGTGAGTAGCTGCAGACTTGGTAGTTTAGTTGTGATTCTGGAAGGTCTAGCCGGAGTTATTATTTATTGTTAGTTCTTTAAGTAGACTATTTGGTACCGGATTTGTCTCCGGCATTTTGATGATTCTTGGATATTGTTGAGTTAGAATATTACTTGTGGACTTGTTTTGTGTTTAATTTTAGTTTTCCTATTCGAAATCTTATCGTGCTGTAATCCTGTGATTGAGTATGTGTTCATCTTATTTGTGTCATCCGTGCCTCCTAATGGAGATTGGATGCTTGCGTGACATTAGTTAGATAGTATCAAGACCTTGACAGCGTTCTACCGCCGATGCTGCGGCGTAGGCTGGACGTACCCACGCACTCGTGCCCCTAAACCGGGTGCGGGTCGTGACACGTTTTTAGTGGTGGCCCATGCAGGTCAGACTTCGCGAGTTGTGCGATGTCGTAGTAGTGTGACATCCTTGTTATACTACTGCGTGCCTGCGATAGAATCTAGGACATAGGATACTAGGACGAGAGCAAATACTCAATCACAATTCCTTGAGAGATTCCTGGGATGACCCCTGAGAATCTTGTTAAAATTTCCAATTTAAAATTATTCCCTTGTTCTGTCCATTCTTATTTGTTGATATTGATTTGATTATTGTTGATTAGATATTTAATTAGGATCTTGGGTTCATTATAAGGTTTGATTTTATATTAAGATGAGTTTATAGACTGATTTATGGTACTATTTGATGATGCCCGTCAAGGAGGACAGTGAAAATGATTAAATTAGAGCTATTGGACTACAGAAGGTGGATTAAAATTTTAATTGAAGATTGAAAATAAATTTCAAATTTTAGGATTTTGAGAAGATTGGGATTGTTATTAAAATATTATTGTGAAGATTTTAATGAATTGCAAAATTTTTGAAATTGAGGAGTTGAAATATGGCTATTAAAAATTTATTTTGAGGAATTCAGATTCGATTCAATAAACCTAGACAAGTCTGTAAGGATTTTGTGTGATTAAGTTTTATTTCAGTATTTAGATAATTAGTCTTGAGGAAAGTGTATGCTTTTACTTTAAAATTTTATTCGAGGAGTTATTTTGAGGAATTTTATTTGAGGATAAGATTTTTATAGTGGGAGAGATATATTAGTATACAATAGATGAGATGCATGTGTAAGAATCTGTTGGCTTAAGTATAATTGAGATCTCACTGCCCACTGACTTGGGTGTCCATTTAAGATTGTATTAGAGAGAGCAGTATTTAGTAAAGAGTGTTGCATTTGTTATGCACTTGAGTGATTGGAATAACTAGTATCAGCGATTGCAGTAGGTAAGGAAGCTAGCAGTGAGAGTGCTTGTGATAGAACTGTGGTACTTAGAGGGATAGAGGTATCAGACCATGGATGTATCTTTGACCTGTGCAATCACAACTAGGGTTTATTCCAATCTTTTATCTTGAATGTTATTCTTTAGAACTGTACTGTCCTTCCTTGATGATATCGCATTTTGCCTTAATTGATTCTTTGGGATCTGTCTTCAGGATGTCGCCGCAGACACGGTCTATGAGAGCGGGAACATCAGCTTTAGAGGGGTCTGCCACCTCTCCACCTGATGGACAGACAGCCGTAGTTCCTCCTACATCTCCGATGCACGTAGGTGATCCTCCTCCTCCACCTGTTAAGAGGATAGCCGCAGCTGTAACGGACAACCTTCCTCCTCCATCAACTCTGATTCCCGGAGGTTTGCCCATTGACGGAACGCAGATGTTTACCTTGATCCAAGGCATGGTAGATGCCCAGAGAGTGACGGCAGACGCTCAGCGAGTTCAAGCTGAGGCTCAGAGGGTGCAAGCAGAAGCGCACCAGGCACAAACCGAGCTGATAAAAGAAAACATGGAGAATGCTCATCAAGTGACTCTCCAAGCTTTGGAGAAAGTAGCACAATACCAGCAGTTTCCTGGCCAGCAGCAGAGATCAGGCACTATAGTGGATTTCAAAAGGATGATGCCTCGAGAGTTTAAAGGCACCGAAGGGATACTCTACGCTGACGACTGGTTAGAGGATATAGAGAGAAGTCTGCGATTGACCCAGATTCCGGAGAACTTGCAAATAGAAGCCGCTGGCAGTCAGATGTTCGATATCGCACTCACGTGGTATCGCACTGAGCCGAGAATTACTGCGCAAGGACTTACTTGGGAGACCTTCAAGGAACTCTTCAAGGAGAAGTTCTTTTCCGACGTGGCATTGGGAACCTTGGAAAGTCAGTTTCATGACTTAGTTCAAGGAAACATGTCGGTCAACGAGTACGCTGCAAAATTCTGTAGATTGAGCCGTTTTGCATCGTCTATGATTCGAGACCCAGGAGATCGAGCCCAGAAATTTAGAAAGGGACTGACGAGAGAGATTAAGTCACGAACTTCTGGTCATCGTACCGCTACCTATGAGGCTATCTTGATGGATGCTCAGATCGCAGAAGAGGATCTAGATCTCAGGCCTAAGAGGAGTCACAATACTTTTGGAGATACAAATGATAGCGCAGGACCAGCCAAGCATCCCCGTATTCAGCACCAACAGCAGTACCAAGTACCATTCCATATTCAGCAACAACCATGGACATTTCAGCATCCACCGCAGTACCTAGCACCAGTTCCTATCCAGCAACATCCATGGGAGTATCAGTATCAACAGCAGTACCAGGCACCAATTCATGTTTAGCAGGATCAGCAACAGCCTCCAAGAGAGACACAGCAGACTTGTCATTTCTGTAAGAAGCCAGGTCACTTTGGGAGAGCTGTAGAACGAGGCTAGGACTCTGTTTGCACTGCGGTGCTGCGGAACATCGAGTAAGGGATTGTCTTCTAGCCCCTTATCTTCCCGGCCAGCGCGCAGCTCCAGATTATAGAGATCCAGTTAGGCTACCTATGGAACCGTATAATGCTCAGCACCCGCAAAGGGAACCACCCCAGCAGGGCGGGCATTTGCGATGACGGTCGAGGAGACCGATATTGCAGGTAATGTGTTAGCAGTTTCTGTTCTTTCCTTTATTCTGTTCCTACCTATTTGATGGATTGATTGCTTAGTACAATAGTTGTATGCATGATTTTCTTGTTAGAATATAGTTAGTAGTACCCCTGATGCATAGACTGCAACACCATAACAAATGAGACCATAACCACGTATGTTCCCCCTAGATTGTATGTGGTATGACTATAGGTAGAATTTTCTTAGACCGTGATTATTGGTGTTGACTGTAGTAAAGATTCATGAAGAGGTTATTACTTGACAAGAGGAACAAGATGATTAAAATTTGAGGATAAATATTGATTTAAATAAATGGTTAAGAAATTAACATTGCATAATTGGTGGTTTATTAATTCCAGAAAGATTATGACATGATTAAATGGATTATTAAAATTTTGGAAATTTTAGAGAGATTATCACTATAATTATTTGATTGCAAGTTATGGAAATTTTCAAAATGTTATATTTGGATGTTGCATTTGGAGAACCCTTAAGTATCGCGTTGTTAAGTATTTTGAGGAAAGAGGAAAAATCGAGAAATAAATTTTTTTTGATGGATAAATGTTTAATTCAAGACGAGATTACATTATATATCGGTGCATTGATTAAAATCAAGTTAGAGGAGTGGATATTAAATTCTGAGTACTGAATTATTAACTTTAAAAAAAAAAAATTCGAGGAAATTTTGATAAATGGACTTTGATTTTTATTTCGAGGATTTTTCAGGTTATGCAATAATTTTAAAAGTTTGAAATTGTGAAAAGACCTTGTGGATTATTACCGGATTTCATGGATGACGAATTTAAATTTTGAGGGAAAAATAATGTGCCTGATTAAATGCTACTATGAGGATTTTGAATTTCGAGGACGAAATTCTTTTAAGGTGGGTAGACTTGTCACTACCACATTCCGAAAACAGGGGTATTTTCGACTTTTTACAATATTTAATATTATTGTAGTTATAATTAATTAATTGCATGAATAGTATATATTTAAATTAAATAACTGTGTGATGTGTACTTTAATATATTGTATTATAGACAGTGTTCATTTGTGTTGTGATGGTATAATTGACCTAGAAGCCCAGTAGACGAACACCTGTCCGAATTGTAGAATTCGGGATTTAATTATTTAGTTAGAATTTAAATTCTTGGAGTTTGTAATTAATTACTGTATTTTATTTAATATTTTGCGCATTGCCTTTGCTTCGATATTTGGAGCGCTACCCTAGCTTTTGTCTTCCAATAAATTTCACAATCTTGCCCTAGACATGCCCGCCTTCAATTATGCTATTTTTGCAACTCATAATTGTGCTCTTTGTACATTATTTCTGGCCGCACAAAAATTGTCGCGGACGTTTATTTTTAAATCACTATTTTTGTATCGTTGTGCGTTCCAATCGAAAATTGGAGGCAATCTTGACCTATTTATCGTGCGGCCCAAATTAGGAAAATATTCTGTTCTGAGTCTTCTTCATTTTTGGTATTGATGACCTGACCTGATTTTGGCTCCAAGTACTCCTAATTAATTGTTGAACACAACTTGCATTTATTTCTATTTAAATTGAGGATACTATTTTATCTGATTCTGAAATCCCAATTTAATTCCAGTGCCCTGTTATTTGAGCCCACACAAATCTTACAGCGCCCCCTGACCCTACAAAACACCGGACACCGAATCGCCCGTCAAATTTTTGTCATTTTATGTGTTTGTGCAATTTCCCGAATTTAAGGGGGCTAAATTGCAAATTTGCATTTTTGTGGCCTCACCCAATTATTTTAACCGATGAGAAATCCTTAATATTTTAATTAAACCTCACCCTAAATCTCCCATGAATTATTTCCCTCATGTTCAATCTAGACCACTCATTTAGAGGGTCAATCACAACCCTCCATCAAAATCCCCTCATCCTATATAATGACATGTCTACCTCAAACCCTAATCCCTAGACTACCTAGGAAACACCACCCTCACAAGCCTCCTCCCTCTCTCCTACGTATGTAAATTTCCTCCATTCTTTTCTTCTTCTCCTTCTTCCTTTCTTCTTCTCTTTCCTTCCTTTTCTCCTTCTTCTTTTTGATTTTGAATTTGAAATACTAATTAAGGGGGGGAATACTGTTCCTCAACTCCCCCCAATTACTGTTCACCCGGCGGTCCCCAGACCCGATCCCTGTTCATCCGGTGGGCGGCCGAAGCCGCTGCTCCTCCCCGGCGGATCCTCGAATCCTCCCGCTGCTGTTCTCCCCCATCTCCTCCCTCTGCTCGGTGCAGCCCCCGGCGGCCCTCAGTACTCCGGCGGACAGTTCCCCGGCGGCCAACTCCTTCAGCCGGCGGCCAACTCCCATCACCACCATCAAGACCGTCCAGCCGCTGCTCCCATTCCCCTTCCGCTGCCCATACACCACCGCCGGCATCTGCGCTCCCCGGCTGATCCCCGCTGCACTCTGGCAGCAACCCGACGGCCCCCCTCTGCGTTCACCCTCGAGCGGCCAACTCCGGCGTCCGGCGGTCTGCTGCCTCATCTCCTTCCGCTGCACTGCTCACCGGAGGAGCTAACACCACCACCCCCACTGCCAAGCTCCGGCCGGCCAGTATATTAGCACAGTGAGCCCTCTTCTTCTTCTCTCCTCCCTTCTTCTTTTTTCCTGTACATATCTATATATATATATATATATATATATATGCATATATACATACGTATATATACGTAGGAGTATAATTAATATATGTAGAGGTATATGTCTATTGTTTAATTAACTAATAATTAAACAGAATGTATAGTATGAGTATTAATGAATATATAATATATGTATAGGTATTTGTATATATTGATTCATGTATAGTATAGTAAATGTGTTAAATGTATAATTAATGTGTATACGTATTTGTATATATTCAAATCAAGTTATATATATATTTTTGGTACATACTTAGTATATAATTGTTATATATATATATATTGGTATATATGTATACAAACATTTTAGTATAAATATTTCTTAGTATATATATGTTAATGTATATACTAGTATATGTTTTGTATATATTAAAATGAATAGTATAGTGTATGTATATATATATCTAATGTATATATATATATATGATTGTTTATATAATTAATTAATGTGAAAATTAGTATATATATTAAATTTAATTTGTATATATATATATATGTATATATACATAGGTTTATTTATGACATTTATTTAATAAAAGTATATGCTAGTATAAATTTATTTTTGGTGTATTAGTATTAGTATATTAATTGATAATGTTGATTATATATATGTATAAACGTACTTTAGTATAAAAACCGTATTTTTGGTATAAATATATATATGTAGATTATATTTTCGTATTGGGTTGTATATATAATAAATTGGTATATTTACCTGGATATAGTATTGTATATTTTAATTGGTATATATGAGTATATACATGTAATTAGTCTTTGTGTGTATTTTGTTAATTCGTATGTGTAGATATATTTTGTATAACCTTTAGTATATTTTTAATATATATATACATTCCATATGTATTTAATTTGATATATATAGATATATTGTAAGTATATATGTTATTTAAGATATGTATATTACGTATCTATCTACTAGGTGACCCTAGTGACTAGTACCCTGCCTGGCATGGCCCTAAGGCCAGTGTTTTGACTGTGTGTTAGCGTAGCTTCTGATGCAAATGTTATATTGTGTTATGTCTTTAGGACTGTTGGTTCACCCAGAGGATACTCTGGAACAGGACATCCATAATTACCAGCTAAGGACCCAAGGCAAGTACATTCTCTGATAATTTCCAATTCTTGATAATTTCTATAAATTCAACAATCATGAAATATTACATCTGAATCTTTGACACTGTGCTACACGGACTAGTATAGCTTGGATCTGCAGTCATGAGATGTTACCTTGATTATCGTATTGACATTGTACACGACATGTATATTTAGACATCGTACATGATAGACTTGACTTGCTCGTGTATCGTGACGTGTCATGGTTGGATCCACAGTACTAGTTGGGGGCGGGGAAGTAGTTAGTAAGAAATGTGATCATAACCTCTTATTGCAGTGTAGAAATTGTAAGTGTTAATCATGCTCTTCACCCATGATTAGCCAGGCCCTGTAGCTATCGTACATGTTCCCAAGCCGATCACATTTTGAACTACTATTTCAAACACTTAGAATAGATTACAGTTCCCTATTTAAATCATATACTACATCACCCGTATATGATACTGTTTCTTGTTCTTTTCATTTTCATACATGCACTGACTATATCATATTGCCTATTGCCTGTCTCTTTACATTGCCTGTCTCTCTTAAATTGCCATTGCATTTAATTCACTGTCTTCTCAGTAGCTAGCATGACATGTTTTATTGTATTATAGACATTATCAATTAATGGAACTGTTATTTGAGAGTGTTGCTTTGCTCCTTCCTGACTGGAAATATTTTTCCAGACTATGCCTTAGAGGACCGCTGTCCGACACTTTATGGACCATATAGTGAGTAGCTGCAGACTTGGTAGTTTAGTTGTGATTCTGGAAGGTCTAGCCGGAGTTATTATTTATTGTTAGTTCTTTAAGTAGACTATTTGGTACCGGATTTGTCTCCGGCATTTTGATGATTCTTGGATATTGTTGAGTTAGAATATTACTTGTGGACTTGTGTTGTGTTTAATTTTAGTTTTCCTATTCGAAATCTTATCGTGCTGTAATCCTGTGATTGAGTATGTGTTCATCTTATTTGTGTCATCCGTGCCTCCTAATGGAGATTGGATGCTTGCGTGACATTAGTTAGATAGTATCAAGACCTTGACAGCGTTCTATCGCCGATGCTGCGGCGTAGGCTGGACGTACCCACGCACTCGTGCCCCTAAACCGGGTGCGGGTCGTGACAACATCCAAGACTTGAAGACAGTATTCGAGTTGATGCGCCAACATCAACTCAAAATGAACCCTACAAAGTCCTTTCTTGGTGTATCTAGTAGCAAATTTCTGGGATTTGTCATCACTGCTAAAGGCATTCAAGTTGACCCTGATAAAGTAAAAGCTATCCTAGAAATGCGACCGCCCCGTAATCTAAGAGAACTCAGGAAATTTCAAGGTCGTCTAGCTTACATCAGGAGATTCATATCCAACCTATCTGGAAGATGTCAACCTTTTTCTCGTCTAATGAAGAAAGGTGTGTCATTCGTATGGTACGAAGCCTGTCAGCAAGTGTTTAATGATATCAAACGCTATCTTACTAATCCTCCAGTTCTGGTGCCTTACGTCATAGGAAGACCATTTTTGCTGTATGTTCGAGCGATGGATCATTCTTTAGGGGCTCTCCTCGCACAGAAGAATAATGAAGGTCATGAACAGGCTATCTACTATCTAGCAGGATGATGGTCAGAGCTGAACACCGGTACAATCCAGTAGAAAAAGAATGCTTGGCCCTAATGTTTGCCATTCAGAAGACGCGAAATTACATGATGGGCCAAACTATTCAATTATCTCCAGAATCAATCCACTTTGGGTATTGATGAATAAGCTGAATATTTTTAATTTCTGACTTGCAACTTGGGCGATGCTATTAACACCGTATGATATGATGTACGTCCCTCAGAAGTCCATGAAAGGTCAAGCCTTGGCTGATTTCTTAGTTGCCCATCCAATTCCGGAAACCTCCAAATTATATGAGGACATTCCCGACGAAGTTGCAGAATATAATTCCGCAATGGAAGGTGATACATGGCAGCTATTCTTTGATGGTGCTTCCAGAACTGGTCCCAGGGGAAACGTGGTTTCAGGAGTAAGAATTATTCTGGTGACTCCTGATAAACTCGTCATCTACCAAGCATATTCTCTTAGCGAACACTGCTCTAATAATGTGGCAGAGTATAATGCTCTGCTAATCGGGCTTCAAGTCGCGAAGGAATTGGATGTTGAATACCTGAAAGCTTTTGGTGATTCTCAACTGATCGTCAATCAGGTCAGAGGAATATATGAAGTCCGCAATCCAGACCTCATTCCTTATCAACGAACAACGATCGAGATAGCAATGTCTTTTAAAGGATTTTTCTTAGAACATGTTCCTAGATCTCAAAATTTGGAAGCTGATGCTCTGGCCAGTCTAAATGCAGATCTAGCCACTCCTATAAGAAGGTAGAATTCGATGATCCTTCTCAACAGAGATTTATTTTGTGTGAAAAATAACTTTCACATAGAACGCAGCTATGCTATAAACATGCTTCCTCCTAAAAGAGATTGGAGAAGTCCCTTTATAGACTTTGTCTTACGGAATCTTACCAGAGGATCCTAAAGAAGCAGTATCTATCAAAAGAAGATCATTACATTTCTATTTTGATGCTTCTTCACAAAGTCTATATCGTCGAACATATGATGGACTGTTGTTACGATGACTCTCTGATGATGATGCAAAACGGATTATCCGAGAAGCTCATGACGGAGTATATGGAGCACATCAACCCGGTCCTAAGTTGTAGGATCGTATCAGGAGGATGGGCTACTACTGGCCTACTATGATTGCAGATGCCGTAAAATATGCAAGACAATGCAAAGCCTGCCAGGTTCATGTAGATTTTATACATCAGCCTTCTGAGTATTTACATCCTACTATTGCATCATGGCCCTTTGAAGCATGGGGAATGGATATCGTTGGTCCTATTCATCCGACGTCTTCTAAAGGACATCGGTTCATATTGGCCATCACTGATTATTTCTCCAAATGGGCTGAGGCGGTCCCTCTTGCTGAGGTAAAGACATCCAACGTGATCATCTTTATCAAGTACCATATAATTTATCATTTTGGGATACCCCGAAGGATAATTCATGACAATGGGCCTCAATTCATCAATCAGGCATTTTACCAATTTTGCGATAAGAATCGGATACAAAATATGGCCTCAACGGCATATAACCCTGCTGCTAATGGTTTGGCGGAAGCCTTCAACAAAACCATCATCAAACTCTTGAAGAAGTTTATCTCTTCGAACAAAAGAGATTGGAATAAGAGACTGGGGGAATGTCTCTGGGATTATCGCACAACGGTACGAATGCCAACGGGTTGTACCCTATTTTCATTAGTTTACGGGTGTGAAGCAGTTCTTCCTATTGAAGTTCAAATTCCATCACTCAGAATAGCAGTAGCTAATGAGCTAACTCAGGAAAATAATGATCGCTTAAGACTTCAAGAGCTAGAAGGATTAGACGAGAAACGCCTTCAAGCTCAACAGCACATTAAGTTCTACCAGGCACGCATTTCCAGAGCTTTTAATCAAAAAGTGAAAAAAAGAGTGTTCAAAGTTGGTGAGCGGGTTTTAGCTGCGAAGAGGCCAATGATCATTACACACAAAAGTAAGGGCAAATTTTAGCCCAAATGGGAGGGCACTTATATGATTAAAATGATATTTTTAAATGGTTCTTACAGATTAGCCAAGCCTAATAAAGATTTGATAATGGCTCCTATCAACAACAAATTTCTGAAGAAGTACTACGCTTGATCTCCCTTGCTTCACGGAGTATGATGAAGATCTCATTCTGACGATACTACGTACAAAGATTGGTTGGATCATATTCTATCATGTTCTTATGACCTCTAAATAGATATGTTTAACTAATTTGAAACTTCAAAACCTATCACGTCCATATTACCTCTGATAGTGTTTTGTATACAAATTTAGTTGGATCATATTCTATCATGTCCATATAACCTCTGAATAGATATATCCAGCTGAACCCTACCAAAAGTATATCATGTCCATATTACCTCTGATATTACTTTCATCCTAGCCTATCATTTGCATTCTAAACTGATGGGTCCACAAAGTCAGAAAATGCATCTTTATTACCTCTGGGAATAGCAGAATACAAAAGAAGCAAAAAAGTACATCACTGGGGAGGAGAAGTTAAATCGCGGATCTGTTTTGCCAAATCAGCCATCCTCTCATTCCTGGAGTCCAAAATGTTAGTACGAGCCCACTCCAGCCTTGTCTCGTCATTGCTCAAGAGAGATAGTTCAGACAGACTATCAATAAAGCTTGCGTGGATGACACCTACGTGTGTCAAGTTCTGCTGAGCTGTACTCACTTGGCCCTCCAATACATTGCGAACTAGCGATGCTTTGAGAAGATTCTCCCTTGTCTGAGCAAGTTCAGCTTCCAATTCTTGAACCCTTACTTCGTATCCCTCACATTCTGTGTAGCACTTAGCTAGCTGAGGAATACTCTCCACCAATACTGCTTGCTCTTTCTCCATCTCTTGTTGACGTTCCCGGGTAGATTTATTTAAAGATTCTGTCTGCTGAGCAAGTTCTGCAGTTAGGGAGTCGTACTCAGCTTGGACCAGGTCATCGATGCTGCCTCAGGATAGTTGCAAATATTCATTAATGGGTTATTCCAAACCATTAACTATTTGCTCTAGCGTATTAGCTCTTTCAGCGTCACTGAAATTTCTAATTTGCGCTATATTGAGATTGTAGGACATCTTCAGAGCATCAAAGCCTAGGTTCTTCTCCATCACCATGGATATCAATTCTTTCAAAGTGAGGTAGAATATGCTAGTGTATTGATCCACTAGCATAGCAAAGCTCGAATGGACGCTGGAAGTGGCCGTAATATCAGTGAGCCTCCTTTCTGGAATGACTGTAGAGGATGTCGCCACAGTCGTTGCTTCAACAGATGGCGTGACAAAAGAAGAGACACCAACAACGGTTGAAGTTGTTGGCATGCTCGACGAAGGAGGCACAGTCGAGATGGTGGGCTCATCCTCCTCTGATATTATTTGAACTGCTAATGGCGGGATGACACCCGAGAATGTTGCGGATGAAAGATCAGCAGCTTCAAAGTATGCTTCTTCGACGTCGGGTACCACCGTTTCATTAGCGGGATCTGCAACAAAGTCAGAAGTTATGTCAACTCCGTCCTCCCCCGAGATGTCTTCACCTGAAAATAAGATAAGGGAAAGTTAATATCAATTTGATGTTAATTTTCCTGAAAAAAACGTGAAGACAACATTTACCCATGGCCGATGGTATGTATGTTGCGTCTACAGCCTGTATAGTTAAATTATTTCTTAATGATGCTAAACAAGCTGTCATACCTAGAGAAGAGGATACATCAACTGAGAATTAAGGGTAGTCATCCCAGTCGTCACCCAGATCCACTCGAGGTTCATCGGGTGGAATCTCGCTTGAGATACTTACAGACGAAGGAGGGACTAGGCCCATTATTTATCTTGATAAAGGTATATTAATTCTTATTATGCTCGCCTCGAAGGCGATCTCGAAGCACTACCAGTAACGGTGGTAGCGGCAGCAATCGCGAGCAAAGAATCTCCAGCACTGTCAGCTGGGACTGTGGAGGTTCCCTCTCTAAAAGGCGAAGGACCCATAATCAAAGAATCATCCCCAACAGGGAAAACAATAGGCTCACTCCTAGAGGCCCCCTTGGTGGAAGTCTTTTTAGGACCTCTGGCAGTCTGCTTCTTCTTGCGATGGGAAGGCTCTTTCAGAGTAGAAGCCTTTCGTTTATTGGAAATTATGAGAGGCTCTGCTGGCGAAGCTATTATGCCTCTCGGTAAAATCAGCAAATAGTCGTCTGCACCGGTGGTTTCATCACCTTCATCCGAGGAAACAGACGGTATTTCCTCCCTTCCAGTGGACCTATGGGAGGGCATTCTGAAACTTCCATGTACATCAAAATCACGATGGAAGGTATTTATGGACGCATAAAACTGCGCGTACGAATAAAGAATGTGCAACTCCATGGAGAGAGAAGTCGCGGGCACAGCAAAGGTTTCTCCAGTACAACCCATGATAAAATACCGCTATCCTCTAGCTCCATCAATAAGTCCACCTTTGAACTTGAAGCTGGTGATAGGATTCCCCACGTGCAACTGATCGTACCCAAATTGCTTGGCAAACCGGCTAGGCAGATAAGGCTCCAAGTAGCACTGGTCCTCACTTCTGTACAGCAGATGGGAAGGTCTAATACAGACCAACCAGTAAAAGGCTTCAGGAGAAATAATAGTCTTCCCCTGACCCGCATCCTGAAGCTTTGTCCCCTGTTGATTGATATGTACAGGGGGGACGATGCAGAAGAACTTCCAACTATGGACAAAATTTAGTGCTAGTCGACAATTAATGACGCTAGCCACATTCCAAAAAGAATTCCTGTAATTTAACAGGAAGTTATTGCTTGAACTAGTTGAGCTTCCCTTGACAGAGGCTTGCGATAATGCCTCATATAACTGTAGGCTTTAGTGCCTGCAGGATAACCCCCTATCTCCTCATCGAGAACACAATCTAGAGCCCCTGCATCTTCAATGAGATCATCGAATGTGTTGGCACTAAGCATGCTCAGAAGGTTCAAAGGCTTATCTCTGCTATCTACAACCTTGTCCTGATGGAAGAAGAGGTAGGATACCCATTTATTGACATGGGCTAAATCAGAGGGCTCTTTGTAGAAGGTGGTGCATGCAAGATAATGGCTCATCAGCTCTTGGTATACAGCCACTACCCGAGGGTTGGTTTTCTTTAGCTCCCTATTTGTAGGAACTTACTCTTCGTAAAGAGTGTCTCTCATTGGCAGCTTTGAGATATCTACCATCTCATGAAGGGCTAAGCCCAACTCACCTAGTGGAGTGGCAAAAGTTCCAGTGAACGAGTTATATCGCTCCATCAAAGCTAAGAATAAGTTGGGGTTGAGAGGCAGCCCAACACTAGTGGCACTCACAGCCGCGAACAAGCCAATACTTTCCAGCTCCATCTGGAAGTGCTTTAGGGCCCAGGCAGTTAAACTGGCCATCGAAGATTCTGGGGGCTAAGTCATCCACTGGTGCGAGAGTTAACCTTGGGGTATACTCCTCCCTGCCCCATAAAGTCGTTGCAGAAAGTCGCTATATGAAGCGGCTGGATCAGTGAAGTATCTTCACTCGGGACACTGCCCGGCAGTAATTCTCTGAAAGGCATGACAGGGCCTGAAGGACTGCTCACAAAGGCTCCTCGGTTTAACCCTTTCTTATAAAAGATCTTTCCCAGCTGGCCATGAAGATCTTGAGTCAGAGTCTATACCATCTTTCTGGGATGTGTGGCATGGAAGAATGCAGAGATAGGATAATCTCTGGGCATCTTTGGCAGATACATAACCGTGCCCTCAGTAGAAAATACCCAATCTTCCTTCTTGGGCTTCGTCTGGGATTGTTTATCAATGACGTCCCCGAATAAGAAAGCCAGTTTCTTATACTCAGTCTCATCTATGTATGTCAGGGGCCCCCTACTGATCATACTCAGCAATATTCGTTCTCCTTGGGCCGAGATCAGAGTTCCCCTTTCTTGAGGATACTCATTTCCAGAAATAGGAAATGTCACATGGGACAAGTCCTCCAAATAGTTGGAATTCAGCATCCCAGCAGCAGAGTCCATCACTTCAGTCAGAGGGGAGATCTGAAGGTCCACTGCAAAAAGCAAAAAAATAAGTCAGTTTTACGCTAGAATCTACACTTTTGCAGTATATGCCAAAACTTGACAGTCTGAGTTTTACGTCAGACTGCAAAAACTTGAGTCTTACGCTAGAATCTATATCCAGTACGTAAAACGCAAAGTTTATAGTATACGCCAAATTTTGACAGTCTGAGTTTTTACGCCAGACTGCAAAAATATAGAGTTTTTACGCTGACACATTAGGAATATGGGCATATTTTGTGCATACACGTACAACGTGTACGGAGGGTTCTCTATTTCTCTCGAAGTTTTTACCTGTGATGCCCGGTGCGTAGCTAGACGGCGGAGCACTTTGTTCAGAACGAGGCTCGCTTGGCCTAGTAGGGGTTTCTCGTGCTTGAGCAGTGGAGCGAGATGAAGAAGCAACTTTCTTTCCCTTAGAGACGGAGGCCTGTTTTGGTGCCATGGCCAAACTCAGAATTCTCAGAAAAGAGACAAAGGCGAAGAGTTCTCAGAAAGAATGGGTTTTATAGAGATAGATGAAGGGTTTTTCTCTCTCATGGCCGAGGCCTATTTATAGAGTTCAGATGACTCTTCGAATCCTTAACCAAATCCGATTTTTAATAATCGGTTATGATTGGGGACCACGTCAGCCTATCATTTGAAAAGGAAGATGGATAGTCTTACTGCGTAACGGATCCAGGTTTTACGTGCAGAAGCTACAGATCTATGATTTTACGCTCAGAAGTTTTTACGCTCAGAAGCTACAAATCTACGGTTTTACGCTCAGAAGCTAAAAATCTATGATTTTATGATCAGAAGCTTTTACGCTCAGAAGCTACAGATCTATGATTTTACGCTCAGAAGCTACAGTTGCTACGGATCTGACTTTTCGTATATTTTAAAATTATGCAGGACAGGATACGCGTATATCTTGATAATTTGGGTCTTATACTCGAGAAGGCCAATTATAAGGGTTTACGCAGAAAATGCTCATTTTTTGCTACAAAATATTGTAAGTGCCTGAAATACACAGATGTCAGCATTGAAGATTACTCTTCTTCTTGGGCCATTAGAAGTTTATTCGGAGTCTAGCCTGAATCCTTTACATCTAAGTTCAAGTATGACCTGTTCTGCGAATATTTCTTGCCCTGTTTCGAGGAACTTTCGGGAAACCATTCTTGAAGATGATGTTCTGAACAGAAATTCTTCGTATCAGAGAAGTGACAGTTCAGAATTCTATGCGACTCCTCGTCCAAAAATAGCATGACAGTTGGATCTTCAAGACAACTTAATGCTAAAGAACTTTTTATGCATCATCCGTTACGCATAAAAGTCGGGACGTGACCGGATGCACATTTATTAGAGTCAGCATAAAAAATTACTCAGACGTGTTGAAGCTGCACATTATCAGACTTCCTCACAGCAATATGGCAAATCAACAATGCATAAAAGAAGACAAGTTTATTAATCATGATTACATATGATGGAAATCCATTTTATAAAGGATTTTTTATTTTCATGATTACATATGATGGAAATCCTTTTTTTACAAAGGATTTTTTATTAATATTCAAGATCACGACGGAAATCTATTACGCTAGTTCTCGTCTGACGGAGATCTTCAGTTCTTCTTCTACGGCACTTCATCGGCTTCTTCGGCCGATGAACAAGAAAATGGTAAATAGCGGGAGGATACAGAACTGGGCATGTATAAAGCCCATCCTCCATACGCCATGGCGGCCACGCCTAGATTTGTGTTAGGGATTTAGACCCAACACAATATTGGAAGACACGGCCAAGCTGCCCACCTGCATCCAGCTTCATAATAGGGGAAAATACAACTAGCAAGCTGTATGGTCCGATGAGACCCTTCCTCTCTCCTGGACGAATCGCCATATAAAATTGCTGATTATCCCGGGCAAAGAAAGCTATGATATCCTTCCGTGATCCATCGTTGCAGAGGATATTTGCTCGAAGACATCTTTTTTTACGGCTTCTTACATGCTGGAAGAGCACAATCTTCTTCTTCCTCAGATCAGCCCAATGAATCTCAGCAGCCATCTTCGTGGTGAAGGAAGTATGGAAAAACAGGTTCACTCATATGCCTTTATATAGGCAGAAGAGAACATACCAAATCCCAACAACTTCCTAAATATCTCCGAAAAATCAGCCTCGCAGAACGAGTCAAATTTGACCGTTTCATGCTTCATTCAAAGTATTTCAAATTACGAAAAATTTGAAAACTTTAAAGGGAGTCTTGTAGAAGCATAAAAATATGCTGGGGAATTATACGTGTAAAACTCCCAACATGCATGAAGTCCGCGTAAAACAGAGCTTCAGCGCTGTATGGCATAAAATATGACTTCAGAGCTATTGGCATACAACAGAGCTTCAACGCTATTTACGTAAAATAGAGCTCCAGAATAGCCCGTATAAGGCAGCACTTACCGGCTGTTTTGGCATAAAAAGGTTGCTACACCTCCCTCCGGCATAAAATATGTCTGCTTTTAATGCAGTGTGAAGTTGTACGAGGAACTCTTCGTATTCCTCGAATGAACCTGTCAGACAAAACAGTGAATCTGACTCCTAACAAAAAATACTGCACGACGATCGAGAGGACGGCTGTGATGATGATTTTGCACAGAGACCCAGGCTGTCGTTTAGTGATATATTCTTGATACAAGTCATTTTTACGCATTCAAAGAATACGCTGCCTATTCTACATGGGCAGAAATGAGTCTTTACGCTCAAGACGAGACAAAATCAGACGCCACGTCAAAAGTTGTTTCTCGTACAGAGCTCGAGGCACATATCTATATTTAATGCACGAGATGGGGATAGATCTCTGTATTTAATGCACGAGATTTTGTTCTATTTTTAATGATTGGGAGAGCTAAAACTAGGGCTAATATGCTTACATCACCATCTTTGCATTTTATGCCAACCAGGCTATTTTTAACTATAGGAGTATGCCGTTTGCTATCTCCTCGAAATACATCAACTCAGGCTATATTTGCAAAGGTACGTGATAAGGCTATTTAGCCCAGAATACGCTCAAGACCTCAGTCAGGAAGGATAATTGGCTAGTTTTATGCTGGTTATCTATTATTCATGCAGCATCGAGTTTTACGCAGAATTGGGCTTTTACACCAACAAGACAGCTATTTGGCTTTTACGCCAACAAGACAGCTATTTGGCTTTTACGCCAACAAGACAGCTATTTGGCTTTTATGCCAACCATCTTTACGCGAGGGACAGTTACCTATATGGCTTGCATGCCGTGATCTTCGAGGAGCGGTTATACGCGTTACCTCATAATGGGACACACGTCATACGCAGATTCAGGAGATCATTCAAACGTGGGTAGCAGTTATTATAACCGTCACGTAAAGAGTGCAACTCTCTTCACAGTTTGGCTTCTACGCCGACTGGACAGTTATTGTGACTGGTCTCTATAAATAGAGACCTTCGGTCACAGGAGAAAAGGGTCGGAAAAAGGATCAAGATCAGAGACCAAGAGATCAGAGAGAGAGAGCACAGACAGAGAGTGTTGATTGACAACTTTGGCAACGAGACTTCAATCCCTCCTACAATCTTTGAAGCTTCTTCTTCTTCTACAGCACTTCTTCATCATCGTGTGGTCCAAAGGACAAAGTGATCGACCGCAGATCAGACTCATATAGCAATTTTTCCCCAGAATCATTTTTATTGTACTTAACATCCTCGTATAGGATTAATTATACTTTTTTTCTTGTTTGTAAACAAAGAAAGGGTTTCGTATAAACCTAGTTTCAATTTTTTTTGTTTATCATCAAACAGCTCCGGAGCCTTGGAACGTTGCGTTCGGAGCTGAAGCGCATATACAAGACATAATATTGGAACATCGCACACGCATCATTCCATAAATGTAGCCACTTGGCACACTTTTATTGTTTCAGAGAGAGAGAGAGCTTGAGCGACTTGTAATCTTAGCATAGCGTCGCTTGTAACACTTGCTCAATATCAATAAAGAGCTTCTTTTAATTCTATACTTGTATTATTCAATGCTTTCACTACAAACGACTCTGTAAACTTGTTACCAATTGCTTGTTCGTTTCTTATTCTGCTGTATTCGGACTATCAGTACGACTCTGTGGCTTAGACATTTTACCGTCTGCTCGGATCATGGCCATGCATGGGCGCAGCTTGTGCTCATGTGGTATCACGTCCAGATGGGAAAGATCGTCATGCGGGAGCGCTGGCACGATGATTCGTGCCCAGCAGGGACAGACGATTACGTGCGGAAGATCGGGGTATGACATATTGGTATCAGAGCAAGGCTTTACGCCTTTGGACTTTGTATCGATTTTCTTAGTTTCGAAAAG
The DNA here is from genome assembly GCA_036927795.1 of Iris macrosiphon. Taxonomy (NCBI): domain Eukaryota; kingdom Viridiplantae; phylum Streptophyta; class Magnoliopsida; order Asparagales; family Iridaceae; genus Iris; species Iris macrosiphon. Next base: position 62,620,961 of record JAYESA010000016.1, read on the forward strand.
CTCATAAGTGGGTTATGTGCATACTCTCTCTTAATGTCCCAACGGAATATTTCATACAATGAGTCTAAATAATTTTAAAAGTGCATGTCAATAATATGATTGCTTGTACAAAATTGTGATATAATGGCCTTTGTGCCGACCTGTGTTAGGCTTTGTGGGAATAGACTCGTGCTAGAATTTAGAAATTTTGTGCGAACCCAAATACCTATACCTGATTATCCAGCTGGTTAATGTGCGAGATAGAATATCGTTCAGATGGTTAGCTATGCACACAGCCTTTCGGCTAAATTGTATAGAGTATCACGTGCCAAGACCTTTTGGTGCAAGCTAGTTGTAAGCAGGATTGGGATATCGTTTAGATAAGGACAAGTGAGACTTAGATTTGCAACCGATAGAAACCTTATGAGTTTATCGCTAAGACTAATATAGAGATCGTGCTTGGATTTTGAGATATAGCTCAAACGGTATTTCATATCGGAAGATACAAATCAAATATGGTTTACTTGGAGGACTATCAACAGGATATATACGGGACTAAAATTTATCAGACGATGCTTAGGTATCGTATAGGAATTCTAAGGAACGAATTAGTGAATATGCTAGCGAGTGATGAGAATACCGATTGGAGATTTGATTGGGTGACTCGATTCCTGAGTGGTGTATGGATCATTTTAAAAATATTTAAACGAATTCATAAGTCTCGTGCGATAGTTGGTTAGAGCGATTTGAGAATATCTTGAAAAAGTGATAAGGCTCATATCGAATAGGGATTCAAGGAAATAAAATCGATATCTTGGTCATGGAAACTTGATGGATCGTATGAGCGACTTCAAATTAAATCAAACGGAATAAATTTGAGTAGGATATTGCTCGATAAAAGTTAGCCTGAGAAAGAAATATTATGGTTCGATGAAAGAGGTAAGCGATAACGGATTTGACCTGGAGTTTCAAAGAACGATCTTGAATCTAGTTCGAAAAGATAACCTTCGAAATTGGTCCCGACCGAGAATGATTATCCTATGGGAGCACCGTCGTGATAATTTTACGTCCGGTGGGGATAATCGAACTCACGGGAACATGTTCGGTGATTATTCAAACAAACTCGATGAATGGAACGTATCAAAAATGGATAGACTTTGACTTGAATATTTGAAACTTAGTTGTTTGAGGAGTGCCAGATGTAGACTTTGGATTTATCAAATGGTAACATTAAAGTTGGATGATTTTGCTAGACGGATTATGATCATGGCATGAACGAACATGACTTGATAGATTTTATATATATCTTGGATGGAGCAAAGTGAAATAATAAGGTATCTCGATCATTTCGAGATAACCATAATATTCAAAGTTCTTGTCTTGTCAAGCGTAACTCTATACTTGTACATGTGTCATGCCCGAATTAGGATGATTATCCAGCGGAAGCGATGGCGTGGTAATCTCACGTCCAACGAGGATGATCAAACTTGCGAGAGATCGGAGTGTGACAACTGATGGATCGTCTTAAATAGTGGTTCGATACGATAAAAAGAGTTGAGAATGCAATTGAATCGAAAGTATTTCCTGGAAGAGTTAGTCTAGAACCTGGAGTAAGTCACAATTGATGGTTTCGTGAACGGTTACATGAATCTTTTTGGATGACTTGGGTTTATGATTGAGATCAAGGATTTAGAATTGAATCATGGCTTGGTGGTCTAGACTTAGAATTGGACAAATGGGTTCTATCTAACATGCTTAAGGAGATAGACTATACGAATTGCTAGACTTCTCCCGCAACTTGGATATATCATGGATTTGATTGAACGAACTCAAACCCTGTACAAACGAACGTGTTAATGTGTGTAGGAAGATCGGTGCTCAATGTTTATAAATCTGAGTAAAATAAGCTTTGGTAGAATATCCCGTGCAAACGAATAATGGTTTAACTTTAGGAATTGGGGCGAGCATCGTGCGACGAATTTGCACGATGAATCGTGTGCTTAAACTTATACCTATGATCTTATGAGCTGACCTAGTAATTAGACAGACAACCCTGTATCGAGTGAAAGAACGTATATAACCGACTTTAGAGTATTGCCTGAACAAGCCATAAAACTGGGGCAGCAAGACTTAGTGTTATACTGGAAACGGTAAGCGTGTGCTATATTTGACGCAAACAGAATGTACGATAGGACATGAATGCTAGTCAGTTGATCGAAAAGATCGTACTTAACGGTAGTAAAATGCTTGATTTTTGGTTGGAATGAAATGACTTAGAATTTTATGGACCTTGTTAGAGGTATCATTATGATTCATAAGACGAGAACCCTTGAGATTTTCGTAAGTAGCTTATCCGACTTTGCTATCGATGATTTTGGTTGAATGTATATGTTTTAGGGATGCCTTGAATGAGTACACGATCCAAGACTTAAGAATATGTTGAACTCAAGTGCAAAGACTTCACTATCTCTAAGTTTATTGACATGCATATATTTAAAGGACGCTTTGAATATGTGCACAATCCAGACTCGCAATATGCTAATCTCGCATGCTAGTGCAAGTAAATATGTTAGATTCGCATGAACGAGTATATCAATTTAGATAAGTTTGCCTTAGCCTTAGATCGACATTCAAGATGGATTATAAAGTATCCTGCGTTAAGTGATATATTCTGTGCTAAGACGCAATAGGCACGAAGTCAGATCTTGGATTGAATGATAGAGTCTTTCAATGAGACAGACCCAGCATACACACGACACGGTATAAAGAACGAGTAGGAAGTTATGTTCGAACGGATCTAGTAATATGAATCATTATGCTTGAGATAGATTCGATAGTGCGATAGAATAGTTTGCGCTTAGGAAGTCTCGAAGACGAGACTTTTTCTGAGTGGTGTAAAATGTAATGACCCGTTCCGTTCAAGCGGACAGCCGATTCAAACGGCGCAAGTGCAATAACCCGACCCGCCTTTCTCAGTGAGAAGACTCTTTTGAGCCAAAGGATTCCAGACTTGGCCTTTTAGGATTTCAGACTTAGACTTTCAAAGGATCACTTGGAGTATCGCTCGACCGAGGCGAATCATCTCTAAGGTGGGTGGCTACGATGAATTTGTCTTTGCTTAGCCATCAAACCTAAAATATGGACGATACATGCTAGTCACTCGATGAATCACCCTTTGCATGCTAATAAAGAATACAAGGCACCTAGCTAAGGGAATAATCACACCTTGTATTGCTTGTGGTAGAACATGGAAATAAAATTTGTCTTATAACTTGGACCCTCGATGATCTTTGCTTTGTGCAAGTAGACTTCGCTATGCCTCGAGTAGATCATTATATACTCTTCGTAGTGCACTGCTTCACTTATTTATACTGCACGTTCATAGATTAGGTCGCTCGATATGTCCATGTACGGTTGCACTCCTCGCACTACCCCTTAGACTGTGCCAACATAAATGCTTATGTTTCATATAAATGCATGCTTGCCTGCATATATTGTAACTTATACTCGTTGCCTCGATTCAATGTTAGTCACATAATTTATGCCACGACCCCGGTAATACTACCTTGTCCTACATTCATCTAAGTTCTCCGGAAGTCTATTGAATAGTCATTTCGTACAAGTATGAACCTGAAAGTATTTGGGACTATTAGGTCGCCAAGGCAGTTCCCAAACCAGAGGATTTGCACCATATCAATAATCCAAGAATCATAGCTCATGGAGCAATACCCGTCCCGTACTGAATTAAATGGCTCGGGGAGTCGATATATATTATGAATAATCCTGCTTTGAACTTGATCCTGTACCTGACAAGATCCTGACTCAAACTTGTTCCTGATATATCCTGACTTATACCTGTACCTGACCAGAGGCCCGAAAGATTAGAGACTTGCATGGTCACGGACAACTTGGTTCACAAGGGAGATCTTCGAATCTCGTTCCGCGGACGGTCTCCGGGGCACCGAGGCCGATCCGACGGGTCGGAACCTCTTGACTATAGTCGCCTACGTCGGGCGGGATGTGTGTAATGCCCTATGTTCTTGCTTGCATACCATTCCATCCTGAGACTACACCGTCCTCTATGGCTTCGTGCCAGTGACCTCATGTTCATATAGATAAGTCATCATCGCTTAGCGGCAACCCTCGTGCGAGTCATTGCATCGCATCTAGAAATTTGAAACACCTGAACGATTATGAATATAAGATATATGTATATATTGAACACCTGAAAATCTATTACAACATACCCGAGTATCCGTGTAACTCGTGCACCTGAAATAGAACCTCGCTCATGATACTTGTGTTTGCTTATTCTATTGCCCCTGGATTTCATTATATATGCTCGTACTTGATTTAACTTAGTTTTTCTTGGACGGTAAAGGACGAATGGTAAGTTGGTAAGTCTCACCGTATTACTTTTATATCGCACGGTGCACTGCCACACGAGTAGGCTTGTACATTATGCCATGGAACTGATCCTAAGGCAAGACTAGAAAGATAACTTAATAGATGGTGCACGAAATCTTTATGATGTGTTTGGATTTATCGAACAGGCGAGAAGCAAACCCACCAGTGCATTAATGTACTGATAATCCACCAGATTGCTTGCAGGGTACGGGAGAATCTCGCTCGGTACGAAAACCCCTTCGTGCATAATAAGGCATGGAGTCCGCTCCAGAGCCTTAGAACGTTGCGTTAGGAGCTGAAGCACATATACAAGACATAATGTTGGAACATCGCTCATTCATCATTCCACAAATGTAGCCACTTGGCACACTTTTACTGTTTCAGAGATAGAGGGCTTGAGCGACTTGTAATTTCGTCCTAGCGTCACTTGTAACACGTGTTCAATATCAATAAAGAGATTATTTTAATTCTATACTTGTGTTATTCAATGCTTCTTCTATAAACGACTATGTGAATTTATTACCAATCGCTTGTTCGTTTCTTATTCTGCTGCATTCGAACTATCTGTGCCACTATGTGGCTTAGGCATTTTATCGCCTGCTCGGATCTTGGCCTTGCACGTACGCAGCTTGTGCTCTTGCGGTATCACGTCCAGATAGGAAAGATTATCCCGTGGGAGCGCTGGTGTGGTGATTCGCGCCCAGCGGGGACGGACGATTACCTGCGGGAGATCGAGGCATGACAAAAGGTCAGTGGGGAAAGTCGACGCCCTTTTTCGTGGTTTAACCCATGTCTTTTCTGAAGACCATAATCATTTGCTTCTTTATATTTTGGGCTCTCTTGCGGTAAATATTGTAAGGAATGCATCCCTCCTCTTCTTCTTCTTCAGAATTCTCCCTTGAGCCAAATAGGTAGGATCTTTCTTTACCGAAGACAATTGAGTTTTAGTCTTCTGATAGGAGGTGTACCAGATTGACATCTTTTTCAATGCTAGGAGGAACATCCATTTAAAAATCTGACGGTACAGGCATCAGCCAGGAGCTTCTATGTACAGGACCGATCGTATCTAGTGGCTAGATCTTTCGGTAGTGTCCGAAATCACAAGTTGACCAAGATTCTGCTTCTCATAGGCAAGAGGCCGAACACCCTTAGTGAATGCTAAAAGATCGATGATGAATGACTCAACATCGTTAGACCCTTGACGGGGATTCAGGTCAGCCAAACTGATGATGAGATATTCGTTCATATTCGAACCCTTCGGACCATCCAGGGCATCTAGATTAGTGACGAAAGGAGCCACCGACTTGTCCAGAGTACTGAGTTCGATGATGAATGATGGATCATCTATGACCGGGCTTCTGTGAGATTTCAAGGTACTTAAATCAATAATAAAGTATTATGTCTCTTCGTGGGCACTCATCTTTTCTATATAACCTCTGAAAGAGAGCACCGTGGGCTCTTCACCAGCTGTATTAGCCTCGATTTCATCATCAACTTCATTGTTGTTGCTTTCTTTGAACGGTGTTGATCTATAGAGGAGGGCGTCTGTGAACTATGCCACTAGGCATTTGAAATGATTGACATCCGCGAGCTCAGTCATGACCTTACCTTATGAAAATAATCGAAGGTTTTCAGAGAGTTACCTGTTTTTGATCTTGTTTCTTCGCATAGATTTGAACAGTTCCTTGTCGATCTGAACTAAGGATACTTTTTTATAATATTTTGTCAAACACAAGGCAAATAGAATAGAGGAAGAAAGTTTTAGAGTTTCTTCCTGAATTTTGAGAATTAAAACTAAAGAAAATTATTTCAGAGATCAGAAAGGAAGTTCACAAACATTCACCAGAACCTATGAGTTTGTCACTAACACATCATTTTCACAGAAAATCGATAATCACCATTATTGTCGGTTATGATCAATAGAGTACTGTCACTACTAACGGATCCTAGAGATCAACACAGAGACAATTGGAGCTTAACTTAAAAAGAGAAGAAGATCAAAGATTAAATATCAGAGATCTTATCTTACCTATGGATCATCGACGATGACCAGAGCAGAATCTCGTCTCTGGGGAAGATGACCGAAGCTCGTCATCTTCGTCGAACGGAGATGCTAGTCGACTTAATCATCAACAAAGAAGAGGGAATCTCGATGACCAGCATCCCAATGAAGCTCTCGGCAGAGGGAATCTTCAGTCATTAGAGAAGACGATGATCCACCATTCAAAAATGGTAATAACGTTTTTTTTTAAATAGAGGGAAAAAATTTGGGAGAGAAGAGAGTTTCTCTTCTGAATTTAAAAGTAGAGGAAGTGGGTCGAGCCGAAATGAATGAGTGGGTTTAAAAATGGGTTTAGAAAATAATTGTTGTGGATGAATATTTAGGAGACTTAACTCCTATTTATAGGACTTAGAAGTCTCTACATCCCTAGGTAGTTAGGAGTTAGTTATGGATTGACTATGGGTACTTAGGGAGATCTCTCTAGAAGTCTTTAAAGAGCACATAAATACCTAAGATACTAGGATCTTCCCTTCTCTAACTTTTCTAATTAATTATCAAGTATGCCATGCCCTTTCCAAAAATTATTATTTTTACCATTTAATTAATACTAAGGCTAATTATTTAAAAAAAATCTATTATAAAACATATACAAAGTTTAATATTTAAATTAAACAAAAATTTATTTTGGATTTCGGGATCGGTGGTTAAAAATTTACCCACCTTAAAAAAAATTGTCCTCGAAATTTAAAATTTGCACGATTTAGGATAACATATCTAAATAACTAAGTGGAGAAAATGTTAAGTTTTAAAAATATTTGTTTAGTAAAAGAAGAGTAAGTCAAGAAAGATAATTTCAAGAGGTAGCTAATTTATATCACCACTCTTGGATGTCGATGCTATCTTTGCTTCCTGATTCTGGATCCAAAAATTTCTCTCCTCTTATAATCTATCAATAACTACCTTTAAGCTATGTTTATTGATTTGAGCCAACACATCATTCATCCCTTCGAAGTCATTTAGTTTCAATATCACTTTATGTAGTACTGTTATTTTTTCAAATCTATATTCTTTGTTTCATATTCCTTTTAATTTGACGAATCTTATATCCTTAAAATTGTGAATCATTTAATTCCTAAAAACAAATTTTCAAGATACAATGGTCCTCTTTATAGTGACATTCCTCCACCATTATTGCTCAACTCAATATTGTTGTGGTTTGCTAGTCAAATAATTTAACCCATCCAATGTCTTAGTCTTAATTTCCTCAACTAATATTGATCAAGTTTGTAACTTCCTCTATTATATTTCTATATTGTTTCCTCCTTTTCATATATTCTCATGACTTCATATTATCCCAAAAATTTAATTTCAAATTACTTCCTCCACAAGGACTTTATCAAGTCTAAACTCTAATTAACATCCTTATAGAAATCCTTATTACTATTTATGATTCTCCATCAATCCATATTACCTTTCTATCCACTATTCAACTTTTTTTTTTTGAACTCTAATCCAAAAAATTTACTCCTTCCTTGTTTTTTCTTCAAAATATGTTATCCTCGAAAAGGTCTTAGTAAACTTATACTTGCGGAACGACCGTCCAAAAAAATAACTATTTGCTTGCTTAAGCATCCATAACTAATATAACCATGTTATTATTATTTTTAAAATCATTATATTTGTTTAACACTTCCAATAGTTTTATCCTGTTACTCCCAAATAAGTCGCAAACTCAAAAAAATTTATAATCCTCAAGATCTTATTACCAAACTTGCACACATTTGTTTTATGTCCTTAGTTTATATATTTTATATAATAATAAGTCGACTAAAGTTGGATCATAAATATTAAGCTTGAGCTTATAAATAAGGAGATTGGGTTAAAACATTTTAAAAGATTTTTATGGGCTCTTAGAGAAATAAAGAAGAAATTCTATAATATGTGTAGGAAACTCCATTCCTAGACTATTGTATTTTATAGGTTTTGAGTTAGGAATGATTTCATTAAATTAAACCAATTGTTATGAATATAAACTCTTTAAATTAAAAATATATATTATTAAGGAAGAAGTCAGGAAAATCAGAATAATTTTGGTATAATTTCAATGGGGATAAGAGATCAAGCATGATTCATTTAGGACATAGTCTCACTGATATCCAAAAACCTCTGTATACCTGAAATCACTTTAACTTAGAGCCTATGCCTCACAAGTGCGCATATGGATACAGTAGACATGATATTTAAATGATCTAGATAAATGGCTGTAGTGTGCATCTGGCTCATCATAATAGGTCATCAAATATTCTCTCAAATTTATCCATAGAAATTCTAAAGGGATATCTAAACAATTTGAGCAAGTTTTAAATTACCAAAGGAGATTAATCACGATAAGAAGAGATCAATGTAGGTATTAGTTATTGAAGTATATGTATCAGTTCTTGAAAAGTAACATTTTTTTATTGAGAATCAAGTGGTTGATTGTTAGTAGGAGAAAAAGAACTATAAGTACTGATTATGGACTTAAGCCAAGATGAGTATATGTTCTTTAATCCTTCTCTATTTTACTTTCTATAAAGTAATATTCAAGGATTGAGGACATAAATTTATAGACCTTAGATTGATCAAAAGCTGACTCTAGGTTAATATATAGATAATTGAGTTCGTTTCAATATTGAGTATAAACGGTGAGGATTTATGTTGGATGAAGAACTCAATTGGTAAATGAAAATAATATCTTTGGCTTTTGGGAAGTGACTTAGGAGGAAGTTGGATTAATAAGATAATATATATATATATATATATATATATATATATATATATATATATATATATATATATATGGACTGTATTGAAATTATTTTGGAGAATAATCCTTTGCGGCCAAGGAATATTTTATTTATTTAAGAATTTAATAAGTAGGCTGGACCAGATCCTTTAGTAAATAAGTAGTCTATGGAATTTATAAAATTCTTTGGCTTAGGATTTGGGAAAAATCAAATGGGACTTTTCAAGGAAGGAGTTTAATAACATTTTCAACCAAAATCAAATAAGAAAATTTGAAATGGTTAAATAAGAAGGCTTAGTACTTGAGTTGGGATTTAAGATATAAATGGGGGTTTAATTCATAAGGTTTATTAAAGAATGAGTTTTGAAACTTTATTCTGAGTAGTCATTGGACTTAAATCCTAAAGGGTTTAGTAGCTAGTAAAGATAGGGAAGAAGACGATCACTCGAGAGTCATAGGATTCTAACCACAGCCTTACATCTCTTCAGACATTCATAGGACTTTAGGAGATACGGCGAATTCAATAGTAATAACAGCCTAAGCTGTGATGAGTTTCATATTATCACAAGCCTTCAATATTACCATAAAAATATTCTATTAAGCTGAGACCTGCATGAGCCACCGCTAAAAATGTGTCATGCCTTGTTCCCGGTTGATCAGACACAAGTTATGAGCGCGTCCAACCTACGTCACGGTATCGACGGTCAGCTGTTCTAAACCTCAATATTCACCAACGCTCACATTTATCAATCTTTCTCAATCAAAGAAACTATAGAAATGAAACATGAAACAAAAACCCATGCACGCATACGATCACCATAGATACGATCACCATAGTCCACTGGTTGTCTTTATAGTACATCATACAGATCAATTCTCCGGAGACAAATTCGGTAAAATAATCAAATAAACAAATATGCATATGATACATCTGAAGATAATTTAATCTAAGTCTTCTAGGATCCACCAAATCTCGTCATATGATCCAATGCTATCTCCAGGTCATCTCTGATATGTCAACATCCAGTCAGGATTAGAGCAAAGTAATATACATCTCAAACCACTAAACAATATGATACAATAATATAAGTAAACAATAATTTAAAAATGAACAAGTAAAGTAAAGTGAAATACTTGACTATATGCATTATCTAAGTGTAATAAATAAAATCATATACTAGACAAGCATGTAGAGGCTAACCGGGATAAAATAAACAATGTGCTAGCAGTTGTAAAAGCATGAAAATCCCTCAATGTGCTACAGTTTACAGTCAACAAATAAGTAAGGTACGCATAGCTGCGGTTGATGCATAACAGCAGCGAACGCATGACGCTCTTGGATACATGATAGGCCGAGACGCATATCGTACTATAACGCATCGTGCCTACAGTCACATCAGAGCATTTTTGACTCTGACAAAATATACAGTCATTATGACCGCCTCGAATCCTGCACCGCTGATTGGAATCCGTGCTGACAGCTTCATCATAATTAGTTTTGGCAGTATACAGCTGTACAATACCACGAAAGCAGAAAACGACAAAAGATCCATGCGTCTCTGGCCCAATGCATCCCAGACTCCATGCGTTTCATGCGTCTCTGGCCCAATGCATCCCAAACTCCATACGTTCCATGCGTCTCTGGCCCCATACGTCCCAGACACCATGCGTCCCAGGTGTCTCTGGCTCCATGCGACTTCGACTCTATGTGGCTTCGACTCCATGCAGTTTATATATACGGTCTGAATGACCACAGAGCAGGACGGTCGCATAAAACCCCCGGACAAAGATTTCGATATCTTTCAGAAGCTCTGACACCTCACTCATCACACTGAAATGCTTCGTAATCAATACAGATGACGACTCAGGAAAAGATAACAAGTCACATCAGTACATTAATTGCCTCGATAGACGGGATATGCCATATGTCCTACGTATGCGGCTTCAAGACCCATGCAGCCTCAACATCATGCGGCCAGAGCGTCCACCTGACCAAGGCCAAACAAGAGGACGCATTCGGCTTCAAGACCCATGTGACCTCGTCCACATACGGCCAGAGGGTCATTTCTAACGAGAGCTTCTATTCGACTACGACGGTATGCGTCTCTCGACTCACAAGATTTTCTATTACAATCGAAGACGATTTCTCGCACAGTTAGTGTTGACCAAGTGTCCAATTGACCGAGTTATGCACACAACAGCTCCGAGATCTCTTTAAACAGAAAATCCTAAGGAAACCCACGTGGCGGCTTGCCCACACCATGTGGCTACCTTTACGGTCGTATTCTGCTGAAGGAGCTCTACGCGGCCACCAAGCACGAGGATATGCGGTACCCATAGAACGTCCACAGGTTGGCTATAAATAGCAAGGTACCACACCCATACAAAGGGTTGGCTATCTGTGGATTCACACTTAAACCAAGGAGAAAAGTTTTTGAGTACGGATCGTCCACGGAGTAAAGAGAGTTGCTACACTCCTAACCCTCCATCATCATACCCCAGATCAAAATAAATTTGTACTTAGATTGTCTCTTGGGACTCTTCTCTATACTATCTAGTTTTTTAATCAAGTCAAGTTCTCTTAGTTCTTCCCTTTGATTTAATGGCAAACACGATGGCGACTCTGTTGGGGCCCAAATTTTTCTCTCTTGAAAAATTGGTGACGCAATCCGATGCGGCCAAACTTGGCTTAATGTAAAGATGCTGGTAGTTTTCTTCAATCAACAAGCATTTGAGGAAATGCTCTCTGAAGGTAGTATGGACCCTTCGCCATGGCAAGCCAAGCCCAAGAAGACCAGCGGAACATGGGTAGCAAAGGCCACTATGCCTCGTCCAAGTGCGAAGGAGGCAATCTCCGCCTCTCAATCTGCTGCTGAGGAAGTCTACGCTATGCGGCATCTTTGGCTGTCGCAGGAACTGCTCAGCACTCAGAATCTGGCAAAGAAAAACACTATGATGTCAGATGTTCTGGGGCTAAGGCAGGTCCTATGCGTCCAAGAAGTAGGCCGCATAAGATTGTCCATGCGTCATCAACTCACAACCGCAGGCAGACAGCCGCATGCGGCTCTGATAGCAATAGAACTTCTGTTTTCGATCATATCTCACGCGACGCAGATCCTATGCGACCTACTGCAGGTAACGAAAACCACATCTAGACTCTTCTTATTACGTGCCTACAAGTGCTAAATTGAAGATGTCTAGGGCAGTGCGAGCTCGACCATCTCAAGCAAATGCTCATATGACTGACCGCCAACAGACATCGCTAACTATTACGCGGGCCTCTGACGGAAAGTTGTACAGAACTGACCCATGCACCCAACCCACGGGGACCAATGGACGGGGTTCGTTCCAAAAGTCTTTTACCAGTACCTCGGGGCAAGTTCGTGTACGAACCCCAGGTCCGAGAACAAATGCATTGCCTGTACATTCGCGTGCCCGGGATACCCGAACTCGTAAAGAGGATGCAAAGGTGAAATACCCTTCGTATGATTTACGTGAAGTGATCAGTCATAATTGCAAAGCGAGGAAAACCACTACGATGTACGATGTGCCCCCTTCCAAGCATTGTTGCGCCAACATTATCATCGACTGTTGCTGCAATAAAGCAGCAGTACTCACAGACAGGCAGTCAGCCTTCCAGCGATTGCACCGGAAAGCACCTACCCGGCAGCAATCCGGAGATCAGGTGCAAGTATCAGAGGAAGAGGAGTTGCCCTTCGCCTCATGCTACTCAACTGAAAAGTTTCCCACCACCAAGGGAAGAAAGCAGTCAAACACCTCCAATTCGGTGCTCTCTACCACCGTATCGCGAAGGCGATTACCCGGAACGTCGACAACGGCGCTAGCGGAAGGCGTCTTCCAAGGCACCTGCTCAAGGAAAAAGCTATCAGCCCCTGGGGGTAGTTCCTCCTCAGAACCTCTGAGGATGGCCCAAGCTGGGGGTAGTGCCCCCCGGAGGTACGCAATAACATGGCGTTCTGAGGAGACAATAATCCCCACAAGACAGATCCCGAGATCTCTGAGGGTAGCTACCCTTATTAAGACGACATTATCTTCTATACTTGAGGTAATATCTCCTCTGAATCTGAGGACGATACAATGTCACCAGCTCTCCGTGAAGAATACTTACTACAAGGGTATGAAATATGGGGCACGGCGTCACCCCCCCATCAGTTTCTCCCCAAGTAAGGACGATTTACATGGACGACGATGAAGTCCCCGGTGACCGACAATGCCTCGAGGTCCTCGAGGCCATAATGCATACGATGAGGGCACCGATGCAAGCCTTGACCCAGACAATACTGGAAATCATGGCAAATATGGACCCCAGCGGCCTCTGGGCAAGCAAACTTGGACCCCGGGACCAAAGGGGATTCAAACATAAATGCCCCATCAACAGGCGATGATCCTCCCTGCCTGGCTCATCAGTGATAGACGAGGCCAAAGAAGTAATGAGAGAGGTTCGACAACTCCGGGCTCGCCTAGATTCTATGGGCAATCGAGAATCATTCTGCGATCTTGGGGTATGGCAACCATACCCGATAGAATGGAAGGATGTACTGTATCCACCCAAGTATAAGCCCTTCAACATCAACCTGTTTGATGGAAAGTCCTTCCCTCGCCGATTCATGAGGTACTTCAAGATCACAACGGGATACTTACCCCGCAGCGAGCTATCATTACCAGACTCTTCGTCGGGTCATTGTCAGGGTAGCTTTCGACTGGCTTCAGTCTCGAAGATAACTGCATCTCGTTATTTGATGACCTCAAGCGTCTGTTCCTCAACAGATTCTATGAGGTTGGAAATGACATGACGATGTCATCTATGATGGACGTCGCCCAGAGTAAAAAGGAACCAACACAAAATTATATTGAACGCTTCCGACAGGCGACGCTAAGGTTTTTCCCTAGCAATCCCGAGGCCACACTAATGGAGATGTGCCTAAAAATATGCTTCTGGTAGTCAGCCTCTGGGTGAGCGAGAGCCAGTCCAAGGACATGACATCATTCATTATAAGTGTTTTCAACACTGAAAAGAAGCTCAAATACGCTCGACGCTTGGGAATCCATATCCCTATAGCTGGAAAAAAGGCAAATATCCTGCCAACAACAGCAACAGCGGCAACAGCAGCCGCGATACAAAGAGAAAGCAGGCTATGGTCGCCAATGTAACCAAGAAGCCTGAGAAAAAGTAAACAGAGCCTCTGAAACCAAAGGAGACCTACTCTTTTGAAGATGGTGATGTCAAACCCATCTTCGACATGCTGATGCAAGGAGGTAAGATTTGCCTCCCGACGTCAAGCGCCAACCGGAAGTGGCAGAAATGAATAACCCGAAGTACTGTCACTTCCACCGCTACGTCCACCACCCGACGCAGGAGTGATATACTTTGAAGCGGTACATCTAGCATCGGATTGACACCAAGGCTTTATCCTTGTATTTCGACGATGTGACGGTTACCGCTAACATGGTATCCCTACAGTTCGACAACTTCCCACCAACGGAAGCCCAAGACGGGGTAATTCCAATCCCCAAGGCAATTATGAAAGTTGTCAACCTTCCACTGGTTCGAGACCAAAAGACCGGACTAATACCTCTCACCACACCACGAGGAGAGGTTATATAGGTCCATCTGAACCTTGTTCCAGACCTGACGCAGCCGGCGGCATCTCCTGCCACCAAGTCCAAAGGAAAGAAATCCAAGTCCTGCCTTATGGTGTCCTCCACCACTGAGGAAGCCATGGAAGTAGCGACTAGGTCGGGCTTGACCTACGAGCAGGACTTTAACACTCCTGACGAAAGAGATCCGACAATAGTTATACCCACCGCACCCGATGTGTATGATACGGGACCATCCCAGCCTCCAACAGCAGACAAACCCAAGCAAAAGGAGGTTCACTTTGACAAGTCGTTGCACAAAGAAATGGCTCAAGAGCTGGAGAAGCACTACAACTTTGATATCTTGGCATAGGTAGCCAACACTCCAGCAAAGTTGTCACTCTACGAGTTGCTCCGGCTCTCCAGAGACACTCGGGCTGCACTCAGCGAGGTATTACAGAATGTCGACACCTATCTGGCTTAAGTCAAGCTGCCAGCTGAAGATCCGGCAGCCTGTCCACATTACAATAATGTTGTGGACACAGTATCCAACATTATATTTTTACAACAGGACATATTGCTGAAGCATGATCGTCCCATGTATTATACAGGATACATTGGTGCCATAAAAGTAGATCGGATGCACATCGATCCCGGTTTGTCAATATGCATCATTCTGAGGAGCTAACTGTAGACTTTGGGATCCCGATGCATCGCTTGGCAGCTACCAATACTGCCATCAGTGGATTTAATGCAGGGAGAACCTATCCTCTACAAGATCCGCCAAAATTGCCAGATTGGAGACTTGA
Organism: Iris macrosiphon; assembly: GCA_036927795.1. Classification (NCBI taxonomy): domain Eukaryota; kingdom Viridiplantae; phylum Streptophyta; class Magnoliopsida; order Asparagales; family Iridaceae; genus Iris; species Iris macrosiphon. The sequence continues at coordinate 62,636,541 of JAYESA010000016.1, forward strand.
AAACAGAAGTCACTTGCTATGTCATCGACGTAGACATATCATATAATGTCTTACTCAGATGGCCTTGGTTACATCAACATATGATCGTGCCATCGACTCTGCACCAGTGTTTTAAATACGTCGACGAACATAGGGAAGTCAAAATAGAGTTTGCAGACATGGACCCTTTCAAGGGGGTCGGGTGTACTACTCCAACGCCATCCTCTATAAACGAGTCCTTAAAGACAAAGAAGGTAATGAAGCCGATGAAGCATAGATTACAACTACACCGGTGGAGCCCATGAGAATCAGTCTCAAGACTCGTACTCCCGGCACAGTCGCTCCCCTCGTTATCAAACTGCAAGGGATGGCATCCAAGCCCCCGGCTCCTTCCACATCATCAGAGCCTTTGGTCGTTCGCCTCCCCAGGTCGAACTGACCATTAACGGGAGAACCAGCTCTACCTACTCTTTTTGACCCTAGGGTCATTCGCCTTCACAGACCAAGCCGACCACCTAGGGAAAGTCCAGCACGATCCTCGCCTTCCGAACCCATGGTAGTTCGCATTCGCAGGTCGAGTCGACCACCAAAGGAAGACCCAGCAAGTACCAAACCTATCGTAGTAAAACTACGCCGAGAATGGTCAGAAACTTCACCGGCGCTGGGGGTAGCTGAAGAGAAAGACGAGTTGGAGGAGTATATAGCCGCTCAAGCTAATATCCCTTCCCTTGAGGGTATAATCCCAGATAAAAAGTTATCCTACTTTATGAATAAAAGACTACCTTTGAACTATTATGAGATCTCCAACACAAATACACTATATGCTATGGAGCATGGTCTAGGTTTACACCTGTAGATGCAAGTGACCACAACCTACACAGCGCACCAGATGCTCCCCAGCCAAGATTCTTACTTCCTAGTCTCGCCTAGGAAAAGGGAAGATAATCTCATCATCTTCGGCATGGTAGAATGCCCTCAGTACTTCATCCCAGGGGAAGAAGAACCAGAACCTGACACCGGCGAAATGTCGCTCTATCGGGATAGTTCACAAGCCCTGCACCTTATCCAAAAAATGGCTTATCCAAAAAAATGGGATACTATCTGAAGGCCACTAAAGGGATAAACTACGGCAAAGGTCGAAGGTTGACCTTGCGTCTACCCGCTCCTACAGGCAAGCCCGAGGATTACTATCATAAAACCAAGCATGGCTTAGGATATGTGACACCTCCTACAACCCCTGAGGACTCAGACGAAGAAGATGAGGTGCACTCACACTCGTCAAAATCTTTAGCCTAGGACTCTGATGTCAGCATCGGGGACGTGCTCAGACAAACACTTCCCTCCAACATGGTGTTTGTCGACCTTGAGGAAGACAACGATGAGCCACCCGAGCTCTTTGAGATGGAACCTTGGGCCCAACACCTTTGTTCACAATGGGAGATGCGATTTGAGCAGCGAAAACCTTCTACCGAAGACGAAGCTGTACAAGTCGATCTAGGTGATGAAACCTCCCCAAAGCCTATCTTCGTCAGGAAAGCCTGTCCGACGAAGACCAAGAATCCCTGTTACAACTCGTCAGGGAATACATCGATGTCTTTTCCTGGAGTTATGAAGACATACCAGGACTGGATCCCCAAATCATGGACCACAAACTCAATATTCTGCCAAACGCCAAACCAGTCAAGCAACAGCAATAATGGTTTTGGCCAGATATAATGAAGTCCATCGAAGTTGAAGTTAACAAGTTGATAGCTAGTGGCTTCATCCGCGAGGAACAACATCCCGACTGGGTAGCCAATATCGTCCCTATCATTAAGAAGAATGGGAAGATTCGAATCTGTATCAACTTTCGTGATCTGAACACGGCATGTCCTAAAGACGAATTTTTTCTTTCGAGCATTGACATAATGATCGATAACACTTGTGGCTTCGAGCACATATCCTTTATGGATGGCTTCTCAGGCTACAACCAAATCAAGATATTTCCTGACGATGAGAAACATACATCATTCTGAATTTCGATAGGCATATACTACTACACGGTCATGCCTTTCGGTCTAAAGAATGTAGGTACAACATACCAACGAGCCATGAGCACCATATTCCATGATCACCTGCGCAAGACAGTAGAATGTTTATGTCGATGACATTGCCGTCAAAAGCTTCTCCAAAGATGATCACTTCCAAGACCTAAGGACTGTGTTTGACCTGATGCGCGCACACCGCCTCAAGATGAACCATACCAAGTCCTTCCTGGGAGTCTCCAGCAGCAAATTCCTGGGTTTCGTCATCACCGCCAGGGGCATTCATATAGACCCCGACAAAACCAAGGCCATCCTGGAGATGAATCCGCCAAAGAACCTCCGAGAACTTTGCGGCCTTCAAGGGAGGTTAGCATACATCAGGATGTTCATATTAAACCTCTTTGGACGCTACCAGCCATTCACACAGCTCATGAAGAAAGATGTCTCCTTTGTTTGGAATAAAGAATGCTAACGAGCATTCAACGACATCAAAGAATACCTATCAAACCATCATGTGCTGGTGGCCCCGGTCATGGGAAAGCTATTCCTCCTCTATATACACGCAATGGATCACTCTTTCGGTGCCCCGTTAGCCCAGAATAGTAATTCAGGTCACAAGTAGGCCATATACTACCTCAGCCGGATGATTGTAGGCCCAGAGCATAGATATACCACAATCGAGAAAGAGTGCCTTGTACTGGTATTCGCCATCCAGAAAACTCGACACTACATGATTGGATAGACCATTCATGTAAGCTCACGAGTCAACCCCCTCAGGGTCCTCATGACCAAACCTGGGGCACTCAGTTCTCGCTTGGCTACCTGGGCAATATTATTATCTTTATATGATATGGTGTTCGTCCCACATAAGGCCGCCATGGGTCAGGCATTGGCCAACTTCCTGGCAGCCCACCCGGGGTCAGAAACCTCAAAACTCTATGAAGAGATTCCAGACGAAGTGGCAGACGCCAACATCACCTCACACGAAGTGGTTTGGCGAATGTTCTTTGACGGTGCTTCAAGGGCAGGCCCCAAAGGCAACATCATCGCTAGGGTCGGGATAGTGTTGATCTCCCCAAACGGCCTCGTCATCAATCGCTCCTACTCTTTCACAGAACCATATTCCAACAATGTGGCAGAGTACAAAGCCTTAATCATCGGGCTCCAACTTGCTAAAAAGTCGGAGTAGACTGCCTGGAGGCTTACGGTGATTCTCAGCTAATAGTCAAATAGGTCCGGGGTGAGTATGAAGTTCAAAACATGGACTTGATCCCCTACCACCAGGCTGCACTTAACCTCATCGCAACCTTCAAGATGTTATTTATTGAGCATGTCCCTCGGTTGCAAAATATTGAGGCAGACACTCTAGCTGGCCTCACCGCTTCCTTAGCAATACCAAACAATGCTCACCTGCTAATCGATGTGGTCGGCCAAGAGCTAGGTTGTCCCAAAAGCAACCTATGCTTGTGCCTCATCTATGCCGCGGAGGTCCACACCAATACTCAGGATTGGAGGATTCCATTCATCGACTACATAATCCATGGAATTCTCCCCGAGAACCCAAAGAAAAGCTACTTTGATCAGAAGATGTTCCCTCAGGTTCTATTTTGATACAGCCACCAAAATATTATATCGTCGATCCTACGATGGTCTCCTGCTACGATGCTTATCGGATGCAGAAGAAAGACAATCCATCCGTGAAGCTCATGATGACGTATGCGGAGCGCATCACCCTGGTCCAAAGTTACAGGACAGTCTTCGAAGAATGGCTACTATTGGCCAACGATGGTGGCAGAGGCTATTGACTACGCAAGAAAGTGCCAAGCGTGTCAAATCCACGCAAATTTTATCCATCAGCCCTCTGAGTTCCTATACCCAACGGTAGCATCCTGGTCGTTCGAAGCGTGGAGAATAGACATCGTCGGAGCGATAAGCCCACATTTTTCTAAGGGACATCGATTTATTTTGGCCATCATAGATTACTTCTCCAAGTGGGCGAAAGTAGTTCCACTCGTTGAAGTCAAAACATCGAACGTGATTAGCTTCGTCAAGCATCACATTATCTATCGCTTCGGCTTGCCACGGAGGATCATCTACGACAATGGCCCGCAGTTCATAAGTCATGATTTTTACCTATTATATGATAAAAATCGCATCCAGAATGTAGCATCAACCGCCTACAACCCAGCAGCTAATGGATTGGTCGAGGCGTTCAACAAAACCATCATCAAGTTGCTCAAGAAGTTTTTGTCATCCAACAAGCGCGACTGGAATGAGAAGCTTGGAGAATATCTGTAGGCCTACGGTACAACGGTTTGGGTAGCTACTGGTAGTACACCCTTTTCTCTGGTCTATGGGAGCGAAGCAGTCCTTCCTCTCGAGATCCAGATCCCTTCACTTCGAGTGGCCCTCTCCCACCAGCTAACCGTGGACGACAATCACCGCCGACGGTTACAGGAGTTGGAAGCACTCGACGAGAAACGACTCTTAGCTCAACAACGCATAGAATTATATCAAGCACGTCTCTTTGGAGCCTTCAAGAAACGGGTAAAACGAAGGACGTTCCAAGTGGGCGACCTCGTCTTAATGGTAAGAAGATCCATGGTTATGACCCACAAAACAGCAGGCAAATTCTAACCTAAATGGGAAGGCTCGTTCATCGTGGAAACCACCAAAAAGGGTAATGGATCCACCAAAAATACCTCTGGCATGACTTGTCTCAAATCTATTACTTGCACTAAAATGCACAAAAGGGTAATGGATCCACCAAAAATCCCCTAGCGGGATGTCCTCAATATCAACAAAACCTATCACGTCCGGATTACCACTGATAGGGATTATTTTTGAACTTATTATTTGTACTCAAACGTGCGCAACTAATAATAGGTCTACCAAAAATCCCCCAACGGGATATCCTTGCAATCCACAAAACCTATCTCTGATAGGGTTTTGTTGTTTCGAATCTATTACTCGTACCCTAAAGTGCACAAAATGATAATATGTCCACCAAAATCCTCTAGTGGAATATCCTTAAAAAGCTATGGTATAGTACTACATTCATATTATCTCCAGCACAATACCAAAAAGTCCACAACACACAAAAATTCTGAAAAAGTAGACAGACTTCATTAATTAATATTCAAGATCATGAGTACATATGTGGAAAATCCATTACAATCAAGAGTTTTTATTAGTATTCAAGGTCATGAGTACATATGATAAAAACCTATTTTAAAGGTTTTCTATGAAGTCTCGCGATACAAAACTTTTTCATTAGAAGCGTCCCTCCATGCTATCGTCGCTACTAACACAAGTTGGGCCCAACAGCAGAGCTCAAGGCTTTCTGGCTCACTACTCCATAATACAAACCACAGTATATGAAAAATTCATGCTGATGGATAGTAAAGGAAGAGCAGGAGCAGACGTTTTATGACCATGCGGAAGACCGATGACAGGAATGGCAATTAATCCAAATCCTGTCATCAATCCCACAGTCCCTGGTCGATAGCAAACCACATAAAAGGGAGAAAAGCAGCTGACGTACTGCATGAACAAGGGCAGCTCAGCGTATGATGCAGGATGTTCGTTCTTGTCTCCTGGATTAGTTCTTGCCGAACTAACCGTATCTCCTGGAGAAATACCGCATAAGTAGGTTTCCATCCCGAACAACGGGTATTATGATATCCTTCCATGCTCCAGCATGAGCATCATGAGCGAGAACAGAACCTACAAAAAGAATATATGCCTTAGTCTCAACGAAGATCGCATAAAGACACAACTGCCACACAATATTGCCCGGCCGTAACGATGCGCGGCCGAGTCTGCACGCGCGAGCAAGAGGAGGTCTCATCCATGCGGTCGAGCGAAAGATAGAGCTCCGCACGCATAAAAGCAGATGACCCCCCACCCATGCGGCCATGCCTAAACTCGGTGCGTATGTTATAGACGAGTACTTGTTCACACGACAGAGGACTGCGCATGCCCATGATGAGCCTCCTGCAGCAAGATGGTATACTGGCGCCTTTGTGTCCTTCACAGCCTAGTATGAGAAAGGCGGTACTAGTCTACCTCCAAGCAAAATATCCAGATCAGAGGCCACGGAGCGAGACCACCCCTGATAAACTCTTAAGCGAGGAGAGTCGCAGCCTTCGACATCATTCACAGAAAAAAGAGAAAATGAAACAAAGAGATAAAAGTTCTCTCTCTCCCCTGAATGCCTATTTATAGGCTCCAAAACCGCGTGAAGGGATCGAGATAATGAACCGAACAGTTAATGAGCTGAACCTGATACCTCGATCTACGTGATCCTCTTTAATCCACTCAAAAACTGATGCTTCGAGCCCCGTATCAAGAGAAGGCACAAAATTCTAACATACCGACTCAAAGATAGAATCAAATCTCATTATTTAATGCAGATTTGACAGCATGGCAGAGCTCTCAATGTGACAATCACTACATGCGTCAACCTGACAAAAACAGACAGTGAATGCGTGTTGAATTCATGCTTCTTATTCAAAGTATTCTAGACAGCCAAGTCTAAAATTTTTAAAGGAGGTCTTGTAGAAGCATAAAAATTCCTCCATGCGCTCCATTTTATAATCAACAAATAAGTAAGGTACGCATAGCTACGGTTGATGCATAACAGCAGCGGACACATGATGCCCTCGGATACATGACAGGTCGAGACGCATACCGTCCTGTGATACATCATCCCTACAGTCACATCAGAGTATTTATGACTCTAAAAAAATAGACAGTCATTCTGACCGCATCGAATCCTGCACCGTTGATTAGAATCCATGCTGATAGCTTCGTCATAATTAGTTTTGACAGTATACAGCTGTTCAAATGCTACAAAAGCAGAAAACGACAAAAGATCCATACATCTCTGGCCCAATGCGTCCCAGACTCCATGTATTTCATGTGTCTCTGGCCCAATACGTGCCAGACTCCATGCATTTTATGCGTCTCTGGCCTAATGCATCCCAAACTCTATGCGTCACATGCGTCTCTGGTTCCATGCGGCTTCAACTCCATGCAGTTCACATATGCGACCTGAATAACCATAGAGTAGGACGGTCGTAAAAAACCTCCGGACAAAGATTTTGATGTTTGTCAGAAGCCCTAACACCTCACTCATCAACCTGAGATGCTTCGGAACGACGGCTCATAAAAAGATAATAAGTCACATCAGTGCATTAATTTTCTCGATAGACAGACCATGTCACATATCCTACGTATGCGGCTTCAAGACCCATGTAGCCTCAACATAATGCGGCCAGAGCGTCCACCTGACCAAGGCCAAACAAGAGTACGCATGCGGCTTCAAGACCCATAAGACCTCGTCCATATACGGCCAGAGGGTCATTCCTAATGAGAGCTTTTCTGCGACTACGACAGTATGCATCTCTCTACTCACAAGATTTTCCGTTACAACCGAAGACAATTTCTCGCATAATTAGTGTTGACCAAGTGTCCAATTGACCGAGTTATGCACACAACAGCCCCGAGATCTCTTTAAACAGAAAATCCTAACAAAACCCATGTGGCGGCTTGCCCACACCATGCGGCTACCTTTAATGCCAGATTCTGCTGAAGGAGCTCCATGTGACCACCAAGCACGAGGATATGCGACCACCAAGCACGATGATATGCGGCACCCAAAGCACGTCCACAGGGTGGCTATAAATAGAAAGGTACCACACCCATACTAAGGGCTGGCTATTTGCGAATTCACACTAAAATCGAGGAAAGAAGATTCTGTGTCTGAATCGTCCACGGAGTAAAGAGAGTTGCTATACTCCTAACTCTCCATCGTCACCCCCCAGATCAAAATAAATTTGTACTTAGATTGTCTATTAGGACTCTTCTATGTACTCTCTAGTTTGGTAATCAAGTCAAGTTCTCTTAGTTCTTTCCTTTAATTTAAATGGCAAACAACAGTGACATAAGGCACATCAATGATGTGTTAGCAGTCAATAGTTGTCCAGGCTAGATGAACTACATGTTGTATACTATCTTCACTCCTGACACGACTCAATCAATCAAGACATGATCAATGACACGTGATACAAAGTGGAAAAATATAGGAATGAAATATCGTAAAGAATAGTGAGGGATAATGTACTTGCCGTATCCAATGATGAGGATCACTCTAGTCTACCTATAAAAATATCATTAAAGTGTTAGATTCTAACTAATATTTCTAGAATCTTCTATTCTCACTAAAAATTCCCTAAATCGTTTTTAGAATTTCTTTTCTTGATTCTTAATAATTTCTTTTAACCAATTCTCGATTTTTCTTACTAATGATTGACTAACTTTTTAACTAACCAAGTAACTAACTAATTCTTGATCTTTATTTTCTAACTAACTTCTTGAATATTAACTAACTACCTTCTTAATTAATTATTCTATTTACTAACTAGTTATTTTACTAGTTAATATTAACTAATAGTGAATAGTCACTAGGCCTGGCCCATTTTATATACTGAATTTATCTCTTACTAAATTACTAGGCTGATCTGTTCTATAGGGCTTAGTTTCAGTTAGAACTAGATTTCCCCAACCCGCCTAATCCTATTCTTTCAAACTCTACTTTACTTTAGCACACAAAAGGAGAATTTAAATTTGAACGTTAAGTTCAAATTTCTCATTCTCAGAACTGAACACCCAATCTTCCTATTTGAATTCAAAAATAATAGTGAATTATTTCTCCCTCCGCTAGAATGGATTCAAAATAACTGTACGAAGAAGAACGAGTCCTTTCTGTGTCCAAAAGGCACAGTGTCATACTGGACACATAAGTCCATGATAGTGTCCAATGCTTCTCACGGATATGAAGAGCATTTGACCTCAGACACAGAGGACACAATCGACTTCTTCTAGTGTCAATTTAGACACAGAATCAACAAAAATTAGTATATTACCTGTGTCCGATCTTGTTCCCTATCACAGATATGATCAGTTCATCATCGATCTGGACTAGGAACACTTCTTTATGACATTTCGTCAAACAAAAGGCAAACAGAATAGAGAAAGAAAGTTTTAGAGTTTCTTCTTGATTTCCGAGGATCAAAACTAAAGAAAAATGTTTCAGAAAACCGATAAGTTCGTTACCGACACATCATGATCACAGAAAATCGGTGATCACCATTACTGTAGGTCATGATCAACAGAGTAATGTCGCTACTAATTGTTCCTAGAGATCAACATAGACACAATTAGAGTTTAATTCAAAAGGAGAAGGCAATCAAAGATTAAAGATCAGAGATCCGATCTTATCGTCAATGACGACCGGAGCAGAATCTCGTCTCTGGGAAGATGACCATAGCTCATCCTCTTCGTCGAGCGGAGCTGCTAGTCGACTGAATTGTCACCAGATAAGAGGGAAGCTTGACGACCAGGATCCCGACGAAGCTCTCGGCGGAGGGAAGCCTCAGTCGCCAGAGAAGACGATGATCTACTACTCAAAAAATGGTTACAACATTCTTGAAAGTGGAGAGCAAAAAAATTAGGAGAGAAGAGAGAGCTTCTCTCCTGAGTTTAAAATCAAAGGAAGTGAGCCGAGCCCAAATGAACGGGTGGGTTTGGAAATGGGTTTAGAAAATAATTATTGAGGATTAATAATTAGGAGAGACTCAACTCCTATTTATAAGACTTGATGGAAGTCTCTAGATCCCTAGGTACGTAGGAGTTAGTTAACTTAGTTATGGGTTGATTATGGGTTGTTTATGGGTTAGTTAGGAAGATCTTTCTAGAAGTTTTTAAAGAGCACATAAATACCTAAGATACTAGCAGCTTTCCTTCTCTAACTTTTTTAATTAATTATCAAGTATGTCATATCATTTCCACATATTACTATTTTTGCCATTTAATTAATATTAAGGCTAATTCTTTTAAATAATATTTCTATTTCTTTTAGAAAAGTATATACCAAGTTTAGTATTTAAATTAAAGTGATTTATTTTGGACTTCGGGAATGGTGGTGTCATGCCCCAAATCCAAAATACTAGAGAGTGGGGGAATGACTAAACTAACCACACCTTATGGAATACCGAAGTAACCCATAATGTGTTAAGGTTGTCTAGAGACATAGGGGTGCATACTACAATCAAGTCTTCTAGGATCAATAATTTATATATCTCAATCATTCAAAAAAGTAGCAATAACATAGAACATTTCAGAATAAGCAGTAAGATGTCTCAAACGCATCATTAGAATGTTCTTAGAGATCTAACAAGATAAGATGATAAGCCAGATAATTGATTAAAAGTATACATGACAGTGAGCCAGCTGCAGTCTGAATATATTAAAGTCATGTAGGGAACTAGTGTCCAGATTTGCCGGCTAACAGGTGTCGGTTGGCTAAATGCCCAAAAGAATATAGTTCACAAAAGACGAGCAGTGAATAAAGAAACCCACTTGTATCCCTCAGCAGTCATCCTTCGAGTGTGTGCCATCAGTGAGGGAAAAGTAAGCTTGATCCTCAGGTGCTGGCTCTAAACCTGGCCATACAAAACTAGTAGGATTAGACCCCAAATAGCAAGTACCACGAAGAAGCAAAATAAAGAAATAAAATCAGTTCTATAACATGAGATGCGTGATCCAACAATCAATGGCATATGTCATATCCATGACATGTTACGACACCCTTCACCAAATAAGGATAGGAAGTGACTTATCACATCGTGATAGAATATCTTCCTAGATTATGGTCAAGCTGAAATAACTCTGCGTCGTAGTTTCAGTGGACAGCCTAAAATATCACAACAATGCAACCCAACAACCAAACAAGGACATGAGTTGCACCATCATGTTATAACAGCCTCTGCCTTAATTTTACTTAACAGAAGGTACAATACACAATCAGAGATATTACATAGGAGAAAATAATCTAACTTCAGGCCAAGGATTATCGTAACATAATGACGCAACCCAACAACCAAACAAGGATATAGGTTGAATCATCATGCCAAGATAGCCCACCTTCATAGCTAGGCATGCATTACAAAAAATTTAAATGGCCAATCATGTATTACGGCTTGATATGTGATCTCTGGATTATCCTAGTAATGCAATACATAAATATCCTCAAATTGTGCTCTAATCAAGCAGGGCTAGCTGAAGCAATGATATACGAGCAAGAATATATTTATATATATATATATATATATATATATATATATATATATATAAGATGCACCAGTCCCTTGTAAGGGCACTGAGCTAATAAACGATTAGTAATATTTTCAGGCTTTCTATAGGAAAGATACTGGCTCGGTCTTGTATTTAGATCAGATACTATACTCCACTAGTGCAGATGATATATAGTATCCTTGGTGTCCGGCCTTTACTTCCAACTAATTTAGGGTGGCTCGACATGCACGATCTCGGGATACCGTTCCCTCCTAATATTCTATAATTTGCCTAGTTAACCCTAGGTTAATAGAATCTTATACCGTGGTCAAATAAACATTCTTCTTAGATGTCATACTTTAAGTACGGGCAATCTTGATACGAACCCATAATGTTACTAGCAAGTTAAATCATGAAAAGATGAGCCAAGGTGGTGCTGAGTCATACGTTCAAAGAAAGAGAAAATGCATAGCTCGATGTCGCATGCTCCTCTTGGCCGTATACACACTAGGCCTCATAAAATATTTTGGACTTAGTAAAATTTCATTCGTTCAAGTTTCATGCACTTGGCCAAGGGGTACTTGTGCAGATTTCAGTCATGCATCCAACAAGATGGTCGCATACTGACTTTGGAATGAGAAGTCCATGCTGCATGCTAAGTGTGCCGCATGGAGCTCCTTCATCCCAGAACAGCAAGTTTCGGCCATGGAAGTTTCCAAAATCCGTATTTTGTTTCTTCCATGGAAATCTCAAACGAAGTCCAAATCCAACAAAGTAAAGTTCTAAACTACTCAAAATTAAATGCTCATCAATAAATTTTTAGAGATCAAAACCCAAGAAAACTCAAGAACACAAAAAAGTTCTAAACAAAAAATATAGATCTACACTAATCCATCCACCAAATCCGAAAATGCCAAGTTCTAAATATATGGAGAATCACATAGCAAACACAATGGACTCATAAAATAAAAGGTTTATCTATTTGCATGCAAAGTGTATTTGCCAACGGAGGGGGAGAGAAAATCTAAGAGAGAGAATAGAAAGGAAATAATGAGAAAAGAGAGGGTATGTTTTGGTTTATATAGGAAGGTTTAGGCTTCACTTAACCAATGGTTCAAGTCATGACCAAGCTCTGATCTCAAAATAAACCAAGAACTAACTCTACCAGAAAATAGTCTGGCCTCCAACCAACCTGACAACCATGTCAGCAAGCAAGAATACATTACAAATACGTATATCGGGAATGGGGAGTGACATCTCTACCCACCTTATAAAATTTTGTCCTCGGAATTCAAGCTCAAGGCTAGCTAGAGATATAAAGACAAGCAACAAACTAACTACAAGCAATATACACATACATATAAGCAGTTACAACCAACACATATAATAAAGCAAAGCAACATCATCTCACATGAGTGTTTGTCGATCACAGAATAAAAGATGTGAAGGCATACGAAGAAAATATACCTTATAATTCGAATATGTACGGGTACCGAGATCGAATATCATCCTCGTGCTCCCACGTCCACTCCCCCAAGGAGTGATGAACCCAAGCAATACGAACAAGACAGATAGTCCGGTTCTTGAGTACCTTCTCTCTCTGATCCAAAATGGACATCGGTTGTTCCTCGTAAGTTAAGTCGGTACCAACGACTAACTCAAAGTGATCGAGGACATGACTCAGATCCGGGACATACTTACACAACTGAGACACATGAAATTCATCATGCACTTCACAAGCGAAGGCGAAAGGGTAAGACGAAAAGCAACATCCCCTACCCTCTCGAGAATATCGTGTCATGCCCCGATCTCCCGCAGGCAATCGGCCGTTCCAGCTAGGCGGGAATCACCCTCGCCAGCGCTCCCGCGGAACGATCGCTTGACCCATCTGGACGTGATGCCGCACGAGCGTGAACCGCGCCCGTGCAAGGCCGTGATTCATTGGCTGGCGGTAAAAGTTCTAAGCCACAGAGTCACACAGATTGTCCGAGTGCAGCGGAGTCATGAACGCATAGGCGATCGGTAACAGGTTCACTGAGTCGATAATATAGCGGAAGCATTGAAACACAAGTTGAAGTAAAGCAAGCTCTTTATTGATATAAACATGTGTTACAGGCGGCATATAGCCGAGATTACAAGTCGCTCAAGCCTCTCTCTCTGAAACAGTAAAGCATACCAAGTGGTTACAATTGTAGAATGATTGTACAGGCGATGTTCAGACGACGCTCCAACATTATGTCTTATATATGTGCTTCTGTTCCGGACGCACCGTTGCAAGGCTTCAAAGGGAACTCCTGGCCTTAGCACGTACGAAGGAGGCATCCGTACCGAACGAGGTTCTCCCGCACCTTGCATACAAACTGGTGGATTATCAGTACATTGAATGCACTGGTGGAAAAGCTACTCGCCCGCTCGACAAATCCAAACACGTAATACAGGTTCTGTGCACCAACTATTAAGTTGTCTTTCTAGTTGTCTTAGGATCAGTTTTATGCAAATATTGAACAGCCCAATCCGTGTGGCAGTGCGTCGTGCGACATGAGAGAAAATACGGCGAGACTTACCAACTCTCCTTCCCTGTCCAAGGCAAACATTATTAATTCAAGCACGGGCAAGTATAAACATTCAGAGGCATAGCATATGCAAATATGAGGGTCATTTTAACATGATCGTTCAGGTGTTCAGTTGTTCATTGATGCGATGCAGTGACTCGCACGCGGATAGCCGCTAAGCGAGGATGACTTATCTATATGAACATGAGTCGCTGGCATAGCCATAAAGGACCAGTTATAGTCTTGAACAAGGATGGAAAGCAATAAAGATGCAGTGATGGTTGCAGACCATCCTGTCCAGATGCAGTAGACTATCGTGCAGTTCGTTATAGTCTTGAACAAGGATGGAAAGCAACAAAGATGCAGTGGTGGTTGCAGACCATTATGTCCAGATGCAGTATACTATCGTGCAGTTTCATCCGGATCGGAACGCTCCCAGTGCCCCGGTGACCGCCCGTGGAACCGAAAGACCTTGTTTCCAAGTTGTTCGCGACATGCAGGTCAGGGTCTCGGTCTGGTACAGGAACAAGTTCGATGCAGTATGTGTATATATTGAACAAGTCCGGTATGGAACGAGTTCGAGGCAGTATATATACAGAACTTGTTGAGGCAGTATTCAGTGATTCAGTAGTGTTTGCCAGGCCAGTTGATTCAGTATTTGCTCCACGAGCTATGATTCAGTGATTTATTCAGTCAGGGTGCAAATTCCCTGGTTCGGAAATTGCCTTGGTGACCTAACGGTCCCGGATACTTGCAGGTTCATTCAGGCACGGAACGACTACGTAGTAGTCTCCCGGGATTTGGATGAAAATATGGCAACGTACAAGCAGACAAGCATGCGTTTCTAAGGAACATAACTAAATACGTTTGCTCGGACCCGAAGGTAAGCCGAGAGATGAAGCCGTTAGGGGACTTAGCATGCGAGGGTCTGAATATAAGCAGTATTTCAATTTCCATGTTCTAGCATAAGCAATACAAGTTGGGATTATTCTCTTAGCTAGGTGCGTTGGATTTATTAGCATGCAGGGGGTGAATCACCTAGCGACTAGCATGAATATTTCAGATTTTATGTGTGCTGGCTAAGCAAGGATAAGTTCACCGTAGCCACCCACCTTAGCGATGATTCACCTCGGTAGAGCGATACGTCAAGCGAGCCTCTGAAAGCCTAAGCCGGATTCCTGTAGGGACAAGTCTGGATATCATTTGCTTCTCGTTAAGGCAAAGCGGGTCGGGACAGTTGCACTATTGCCGTTTGAGACGGCAGTCCGCTAGAACGGGACGGGGTGTTACATATCGAATGATCCCACATATCACGGACTAAGTGTAACCTCCGATTTCCAATTTCCAAAATAATTAGATTTTAATTTATTTTAAAATATCAAATTTTATAAAATATTTCTCCTTGAAAATTTTTATTTGATTTTGAACGAAGTCTGATTTTAGAAGGTAATTTAAAAATCTTTATAAAAATCATTTTTCCTAAATGACGATGTATTACAAAATAAATAAATAAATAATAATATATATATTTCTAGTTTCAAATATTTATTGGCTTGAGTCATAAAATTATTGTTTTGACTAAATAGTTATTTAAAAGACTAGTTGATAAAATAAAATAGATTTTATTGGGATAGTAAATAAATGAATTACATACTTCCTAATATTTTGAAAAATGAGTTTAATTAGTAGCTAATCAAAAGCTTCTTAAAAACATTTTCTTAAATTTCTTTTCTATTTAATTTATCGTTTTCCGTCTCCCATTCACGCCCCATTCTTCCCACATGAAAAGCCCATTTTTATTTAATTCTGGGCCATTCATCATTGGGCCAACCCGCAACCCTTTATCCCACACCCTCTCCCTATTTAAGTTCTCATTTTCACATCTCCCTAGAAACCCTAATCTCCTAATTTAGCTAGCCTCCACAATTCCCAAGCCAACAAGCCATCACCATCATCTTGTGTGCTCGTGTCCGTGTGTCCAGCATCACCGTGTCAGCCGTGATGGCCTCGGGTCCGACCCCGGGTGTCCCACCGTATCCATTTTATTTCCTGTGTCCAGATTTACAGTTTACAACCAGCTTTTCCGTGTCCGACACACCCGGACACACCACCTCCACATCCACCACTGTACACAGCATCTCCGTGTCCGGCAAACCCGGACACGTCCACAGTAAAGCACCCATCGTGTCCTGCACCGGACACGTCCACATTCCACCACCGCCGTGTCCAGCCCCGGACACGACCCCGACACCCAGACCCTAACCCTAACCTAGCTCCGGTGACTGTGGCCCCCTCGACGTCGTCGAGTCCGCCGCTGGAAGTCGAGTCCGCCGCTGGAAGTCGAGCCGCCGCCGCCGCTGGAACGAAGCCGCCGTCTCGATCCAAGCGCTGCCCCCTCGAAGCCGCCGCTGAACCGAGCGCCGCCGCTGGAAGTCGAGCACCGCCACCGCCTCGCAGGGTCGAACGCCGCCGTCGTCGAGATCCCGCGCCGACGTCTCCTCGAAGCCGCTGCCCTCGAGCGCCGAGCCCGCTGCCCTCGAGCGCCGAGCCCGCTGCCCTCGAGCTCCCCGCCGTCCGCCGCGCCGACGCCCTGGCCGGCCGACCTCGCCGGAAACCCTGTGAGCTCTCCCCTTCCTTCTTCCCTCTTTCCTCTTCTTCGATTTATTTCTGTGTAAAAGGTTAAGTAGATTAGTTAATTAAGTTAATTAGTTAATTAGTAATTAGTTAATTAATTAATTAGTTAATTAGTTAATGATTAATTAGTTTAATTAATTCATAATTAGTTTAATTAATTCATAAAATTAGTTTATTTTATATAATTAGTTTATTTTATATAATTAGTTTATTTTATATAATTAGTTATAATTAATATTTAATTAATTTAGTGTTAGTTAATTAAATTAGTGGTTAAGTAATTGATCAATTAAGAATAATTAATTTAGTTTAGTTAATGATTAGATTAGTTAATTATTAATAAACAGTAATTTGTTATTAACCAGTTAGTAAATATTAATTAATTAGTTTAGTATTTTCTTATAATTAGTTTCGTTAATTAATGTAATTAGTATAAATGTATATATATATCTTGTACATACAATTAATGTATTGTATATGTATTTAATGTGATGTACTAGTATTAGTATATATAATTTGGTTATTTTATATAATTTGGTTATATAAATATGTAATTAGCTAGTTTATGTAATTAGTTATTTTTATGTAACAAATTAAAAGGGTTTTGATATGTAAAAATAATAATAATTTTTGGTTACATTATTAAATTAAAAATATAGTTTCAATAATCTAAATGAGTTCAAAAATTAGTTTATTGGATCGGTGACCGATTTTACCATAAATGAAAAATATTGGCTTTTACATAAATTCTAGTTTTTATAAATAAACTTTTATTTGAAATTATTGTTCAAAATAAGTTCGAAATGATTTATATACGTAAATACGTATTTCTAGTATATGTAATCAATTTAGTATTTATATATATATATTTTAAAAAGGTATTTTAGCATATGTATGAGTATACATATATAATGTTCAACTAGTATAAATCAAATATGTATTTAAAAGATATATATATATATATTGTAAATACATTTAAATTGGTGCATGTATAAATATTGTAAGTATATAAGTGTAATGTATATTATATACGTGTCCCTACTAGATGACCCTAGTTGACTAGTGCCCTGCCTGACATGGCCCTGAGACCAGTATTTTTGACTGTGTTAGTATAGCATCTGATGCGAATGTGGTTTGCTTGTGTTATGTTTATAGGACTGTTGGTTTACCCAGGGGATACTCTGGAACAGGACATTGGTTTTACCAGCTAAGGACCCAAGGCAAGTACATTCTCTGATTAGTTTCTAATTTATGATATCTCCTATGTTCACTGTATCTAGTGTAAATATACATGTTCTCGACACGTTGGTTACACGGATTGGTATACGCGGATCTCGTCATGAGATGTTATTCCTTATTCATGGTGTAGCTTGTACAAGACTTGTTTTCCTTGTTATCTTGTGCATGTACAGACACTGATTCCCGGGGAGATTTGCTACCTTTCCTAGGGAATCCCGTGCCATAGCGTACCATGATTGGATCTACTATACCAGTCGGGGGTTGGGGAGTATTTTAGTGTAGATATGTGATCATACCCAACTATCCATGCATCATAGCTCACCCCACATCTCACGTCGGGTGCGGCCTGACCATCTCCATGCCTCATAGCTGTTACGTGTGATTAGCCTGACCATCTCCATGCATCATAGCTAACCAACGGTTAGCCTGACCTTCCATGAATCATAGCTAATCACATGTAACCAGCCTGATCAAGTTCCCAAGCCGATCACATGTTAAAACTAGTACTCACACACTTAGTCATAGAATTCTTGCTCATGGACATATTGCTTCTTTTCCTGCATTTACTTACAGTATTTCCAGTACTTCTCTCATTGTACATTCCCGTACTTATACATGCATCTGGTATGTTTCCATCTAGAACTGCTACATAGTTTATGTCATTTATATAGAACTGCTATTTAGAGATGTACTTTGCTCCTTCCTGACTGGAAAATATTTTTCCAGACTGTGACATTAGTAGACTGGTTTCTGACACTTGGGGATTGGAAGTTAAGGATTGCAGGTATGTTATGTTATCATTAGACTTGTGCTGTATTCTTTTATTTCTTCAATTCCTATCGTGCTGTAGTTGTGATTGAGTATTTCTAGATTTATTTTAGTGTTATCCGTGTCTCCTTATGGAGTTGGATACTAGTGTGAGATTATCTAGATAGCACTTGACCTAGACAGCGTTCTATCGCCGATGCTGCGGCGTAGGCTGGACGTACCCACGCACTCGTGCCCCTAAACCGGGTGCGGGTCGTGACACGTTTTTAGTGGTGGCCCATGCAGGTCTGACTTCGCGAGATGTGCGATGTCGTAGTAGTGTGGCATCCTTGTTATACTACTGCGTACCTGCTATAGAATATAGGACATAGGATACTAGGATGAGAGAGGATACTCAATCACAAATTCTTGAAAGATTTCCTGGGATGACCCCTTGAGAATCTTATTACAATTTACAATTTAAATCTTTTCCCTGTTTCCGTTCGCTCTCGCTTGTTGTTACTGAACTTGATTCTTGTTGAGTAGTTATTAAATTAAATTCTGGTATCATTGTTAAGTTTGATTCTTGTTGACCAGTTGTTAACTTTAATTCTTGGTATCGTTGTTGAATTGATTTCATATCGAGATGAATTTTACGGGCTAAAATTTACGGTATCATCTGATGACATATGTTGATGAGGACAGTGAGGAAGGTAAAACGTCTACTTTGGTTATGGAACCTAGAATTTATCGCAGCCATATTAGCTGTCGTGACGAGAACGTAGGAGCCTAACTTGGATGTACATACTTTAATTATGAGATTTAGAGTTTCTCGCAGCCATACCGGTTGGCGTGGCGAGTATTCTAGATGACATAATTATAGGGTTGTATACCTTAGTTACGGAACCTGTCGTTTATCGCATCTATGCTTACTGGCGTGGCGAGGATTCTGAGTGTCATGATTTCAGACAGACGTGTATGATTATCAGGTTGTATCCTAAATTGGTTCTTAAAATATCATCTCAAGACTTATCTATTTCTGTTATTCCAGGACTTTGTTCCACCGCTCTTTCTTTACTAGCAGTAAAGATACCTTCTGTCCTCAATTCAGTCTTTGAGCTCCTATTCCTTGAAGATTTCTTGTTAAGTATGATAATTAGTGGCTTGTAATTTTGTTTGTGTCTTGTATTAGTATTGACTGTGTTGCTAGTGAGTTGTAAGTGTTTCTTAGTTGGGCATGTGAGCAGTAGGCTTTAATCTAGAGTTAGCCCTTAGTATAGTACCTTGTACCAATGATTCTAGGAGTAGTGTCATTAGAGACTGAGAGTTAAGGAGAGTATAGAGTATCAGTGATAGTTCTCAGAGTTAGTATCAGAGCCAATTACCCGTCCTGGAAAATCATGATTATGTAATTGAGTGATCTATGTAAACGATTAAGTATCCGGGAATTGTGTTAAGGATTTATGGAGCATGATGTCCAATTGGATGATTGATATCGGAAATGTTAAAAGTAAAGAAATGTATATGTATAAAGGGTTTAATGAGATGTCATAAGTAGAGAAATATCAGGATTAGTAATGGAAGTTGTGAAGCATCACGGATTAGTTTAATAGGCTTTAAAGGATTGAAGGAAATACATATACAACCATCGAGATGAGGAACCATACACATACCCATGAGAGTAAATAAACATGAGTGTTATAGAGGATACAGGTGATCATGAGTCTAATGAGCTTGATGAGATAATCCATTAATGCGGCTAGTGATATAATACCAAGAGTGCTAATGATTCTATACCAAGGATTGGTCAAGGATGACGTTAATAACAGTAAGCACTCTGTGTGTTGATAATTAGATGATATACCAATTGACATAAATTGAAATCATGAAAGAAAACACAGTTGATGATAACTTTGATCATTGGAGGTAATAGTGCAAGTGATTCGGGCAGTACAAATTTAGTACACAGTTCTAGACAATAGAGGTATTGAGTGCACCTTGAGTATTAGAGACCGTGAGCACTCATATTTACATTGAGGAGTTATAAATTAAAAAGTGGAAATGAATTTTTAAATTTTCAGAATTTTAAGGAGTTGAGATTTTATGTTGTTAAATTATTGAGGATTTAAAATTGATTCACTAAACATAGTTAAGGCTACAAAGATTTTAGAAGTGATTAAATTTTATTTCGATGTGAAGTATCTAATATTGAGGAGGTATATGCATTTTATTTTAAGTTGATCGGGAAGTTAAACCTTGACGATTATTTGGAGGATTAATTTTGGTAGATATGAATATTAAAATATATGATTAGTTGATATGGGTACCAGTGTACATGAATAGAAATTGTTAGTGAATGTGCTAGAGTTAAGTGGTTGATAGTAGACACTACAAGTAATATGTTAACATGATCCTTCTTCCTTCCTAATGTTCCTTTTCTTTCGCCTTTCGATTGATTGATTGATTTCCTAGTACTGTGGTTCACATGCATGATTTTCTTGTTAGAATATAATTAGTAGTGCCCCCTAGCAGAGACTGAAATACCATGACAAAAGACACATGACCCATATTTTCTTAAATTGCATGGCTGTAGGTAGAGTTTTCTTAAACCATGATCATTTGGGTTTTGACCATAGCAAGGATCTATGACAAGGGTATGACCGACAAAAAGGGACAAGATGATTAAATTATGGATGAGCATAAATTTTTAAATAAAGAATTTAGGAGATTGTTATAACAGAGTTGATGGAATCATTGTTTTTGCGAAAATCGAGGTTTGATTGAAATTAGAGGACAAACATTTATTTAAAGGGAGAATTAAGAAATTCACAGAGCAAAAAAAAAAAAAAAAAAAAAAAAAAAAAAAAAAAAAATTGAGGATTATTTAATTTTAATGAGGTCTTGATATGATTGAATTGATTATTAAAAATTTGAGAAATCTTAGAGATTATCATTTTATCTAGTTGATTGCAAGATAGAAATTTTATATAGTATGAAGGTTGCATTGAAGATACTAGAAGCATCGCATCGTTGAGTATTTGAGGAAAAAGAAAAGCAGGAATAAAATCGTAAATGGAATAGTGTCAAATTAAATTCTTGGGATGAGGAGTTAGATTGGAATAAGCATCAATTGAATTTGAGTTAGATGATTGATGAGTGTTTAAAGTTAAATTTTGGGATGCAGATTTTTAAGTTTTATAAATATGCATTGATTGGATTTCAATTAAAAGGATTGGATAGTAAATTTTGTATTTAGTTATTTACTCAAAATTTGAGGAGATTATGATACGACTGGAATTCAATTAAAATATTGAGGATTTGAGTAGTAAAAATTTTACATTGGGATAATAAATTCAGAGGATGAAAAAAAAAAAATTTAGTTCAAAATTCGGAAACATTATACATACGGATAGAGAAATATGGAATGAAACGAAACTCATGGTAAAGAATATTATAATATAATAGATTATGGGATCATATAATTGAAGGTCGTAAGGTAAGATCATGGTATATTGAGGTTGTGATTTAAATTAAATCTTGACCATGACAGTAACATTTGAAATCGAAGAAAATAATCGAGGTATAGTTGATGTTAGGATAAACAAACTCGAATTTGATGATAAGGATTTTCGGACATGTAATAAATTTTGATTCAGAAATTCTAAGATCTAATCTAATAAAGTTTGTGATATTAGTTAATGATGAATCATAAGATTGAGAAAAGTAAAATGAACGAGGATAAAAAGGAGGATTATTTTCCAAATGGTAGTAAAGACTCTTTTTCTCTAGAAATTAAGAAAGGCGATTAGATGTCTCTTGGCTACATTCTGAAGGATGTATTTAAGTTTCTTAAATCAAATTGTCGACCGTATTTTTTCGAATTAGCTATAACTTTCATGTCTATATCATTAATTATACTGGGTCTTCCTTGATTTAGTTACTTTGAAAAGGTAACGTGCATTATTCAAGTTATCTGTTTTTGTGATCGTGTCTACTTCCCAAACCTAAACCTTCTAGGGGATTCAAAGCCGAGCCATGATTCCTTCAAGTTATTCCTGTCTTAAACCATAATTTCTTTTTCTTCATGTTTCCTTCTGTTTGGTAAATATTTTAGAAATATTTTCTTCAATGACATATTTATCATTTGAACAGCAAATTCTTTTCTATCCTAGTCATCCCTAAAATTTCGAGGACGAAATTTTCTAAGGTGGATAGACTTGTAACCTCCGATTTCCAATTTCCAAAATAATTAGATTTTAATTTATTTTAAAATATCAAATTTTATAAAATATTTCTCCTTGAAAATTTTTATTTGATTTTGAACGAAGTCTGATTTTAGAAGGTAATTTAAAAATCTTTATAAAAATCATTTTTCCTAAATGACGATGTATTACAAAATAAATAAATAAATAATAATATATATATTTCTAGTTTCAAATATTTATTGGCTTGAGTCATAAAATTATTGTTTTGACTAAATAGTTATTTAAAAGACTAGTTGATAAAATAAAATAGATTTTATTGGGATAGTAAATAAATGAATTACATACTTCCTAATATTTTGAAAAATGAGTTTAATTAGTAGCTAATCAAAAGCTTCTTAAAAACATTTTCTTAAATTTCTTTTCTATTTAATTTATCGTTTTCCGTCTCCCATTCACGCCCCATTCTTCCCACATGAAAAGCCCATTTTTATTTAATTCTGGGCCATTCATCATTGGGCCAACCCGCAACCCTTTATCCCACACCCTCTCCCTATTTAAGTTCTCATTTTCACATCTCCCTAGAAACCCTAATCTCCTAATTTAGCTAGCCTCCACAATTCCCAAGCCAACAAGCCATCACCATCATCTTGTGTGCTCGTGTCCGTGTGTCCAGCATCACCGTGTCAGCCGTGATGGCCTCGGGTCCGACCCCGGGTGTCCCACCGTATCCATTTTATTTCCTGTGTCCAGATTTACAGTTTACAACCAGCTTTTCCGTGTCCGACACACCCGGACACACCACCTCCACATCCACCACTGTACACAGCATCTCCGTGTCCGGCAAACCCGGACACGTCCACAGTAAAGCACCCATCGTGTCCTGCACCGGACACGTCCACATTCCACCACCGCCGTGTCCAGCCCCGGACACGACCCCGACACCCAGACCCTAACCCTAACCTAGCTCCGGTGACTGTGGCCCCCTCGACGTCGTCGAGTCCGCCGCTGGAAGTCGAGTCCGCCGCTGGAAGTCGAGCCGCCGCCGCCGCTGGAACGAAGCCGCCGTCTCGATCCAAGCGCTGCCCCCTCGAAGCCGCCGCTGAACCGAGCGCCGCCGCTGGAAGTCGAGCACCGCCACCGCCTCGCAGGGTCGAACGCCGCCGTCGTCGAGATCCCGCGCCGACGTCTCCTCGAAGCCGCTGCCCTCGAGCGCCGAGCCCGCTGCCCTCGAGCTCCCCGCCGTCCGCCGCGCCGACGCCCTGGCCGGCCGACCTCGCCGGAAACCCTGTGAGCTCTCCCCTTCCTTCTTCCCTCTTTCCTCTTCTTCGATTTATTTCTGTGTAAAAGGTTAAGTAGATTAGTTAATTAAGTTAATTAGTTAATTAGTAATTAGTTAATTAATTAATTAGTTAATTAGTTAATGATTAATTAGTTTAATTAATTCATAATTAGTTTAATTAATTCATAAAATTAGTTTATTTTATATAATTAGTTTATTTTATATAATTAGTTTATTTTATATAATTAGTTATAATTAATATTTAATTAATTTAGTGTTAGTTAATTAAATTAGTGGTTAAGTAATTGATCAATTAAGAATAATTAATTTAGTTTAGTTAATGATTAGATTAGTTAATTATTAATAAATAGTAATTTGTTATTAACCAGTTAGTAAATATTAATTAATTAGTTTAGTATTTTCTTATAATTAGTTTCGTTAATTAATGTAATTAGTATAAATGTATATATATATCTTGTACATACAATTAATGTATTGTATATGTATTTAATGTGATGTACTAGTATTAGTATATATAATTTGGTTATTTTATATAATTTGGTTATATAAATATGTAATTAGCTAGTTTATGTAATTAGTTATTTTTATGTAACAAATTAAAAGGGTTTTGATATGTAAAAATAATAATAATTTTTGGTTACATTATTAAATTAAAAATATAGTTTCAATAATCTAAATGAGTTCAAAAATTAGTTTATTGGATCGGTGACCGATTTTACCATAAATGAAAAATATTGGCTTTTACATAAATTCTAGTTTTTATAAATAAACTTTTATTTGAAATTATTGTTCAAAATAAGTTCGAAATGATTTATATACGTAAATACGTATTTCTAGTATATGTAATCAATTTAGTATTTATATATATATATTTTAAAAAGGTATTTTAGCATATGTATGAGTATACATATATAATGTTCAACTAGTATAAATCAAATATGTATTTAAAAGATATATATATATATATTGTAAATACATTTAAATTGGTGCATGTATAAATATTGTAAGTATATAAGTGTAATGTATATTATATACGTGTCCCTACTAGATGACCCTAGTTGACTAGTGCCCTGCCTGACATGGCCCTGAGACCAGTATTTTTGACTGTGTTAGTATAGCATCTGATGCGAATGTGGTTTGCTTGTGTTATGTTTATAGGACTGTTGGTTTACCCAGGGGATACTCTGGAACAGGACATTGGTTTTACCAGCTAAGGACCCAAGGCAAGTACATTCTCTGATTAGTTTCTAATTTATGATATCTCCTATGTTCACTGTATCTAGTGTAAATATACATGTTCTCGACACGTTGGTTACACGGATTGGTATACGCGGATCTCGTCATGAGATGTTATTCCTTATTCATGGTGTAGCTTGTACAAGACTTGTTTTCCTTGTTATCTTGTGCATGTACAGACACTGATTCCCGGGGAGATTTGCTACCTTTCCTAGGGAATCCCGTGCCATAGCGTACCATGATTGGATCTACTATACCAGTCGGGGGTTGGGGAGTATTTTAGTGTAGATATGTGATCATACCCAACTATCCATGCATCATAGCTCACCCCACATCTCACGTCGGGTGCGGCCTGACCATCTCCATGCCTCATAGCTGTTACGTGTGATTAGCCTGACCATCTCCATGCATCATAGCTAACCAACGGTTAGCCTGACCTTCCATGAATCATAGCTAATCACATGTAACCAGCCTGATCAAGTTCCCAAGCCGATCACATGTTAAAACTAGTACTCACACACTTAGTCATAGAATTCTTGCTCATGGACATATTGCTTCTTTTCCTGCATTTACTTACAGTATTTCCAGTACTTCTCTCATTGTACATTCCCGTACTTATACATGCATCTGGTATGTTTCCATCTAGAACTGCTACATAGTTTATGTCATTTATATAGAACTGCTATTTAGAGATGTACTTTGCTCCTTCCTGACTGGAAAATATTTTTCCAGACTGTGACATTAGTAGACTGGTTTCTGACACTTGGGGATTGGAAGTTAAGGATTGCAGGTATGTTATGTTATCATTAGACTTGTGCTGTATTCTTTTATTTCTTCAATTCCTATCGTGCTGTAGTTGTGATTGAGTATTTCTAGATTTATTTTAGTGTTATCCGTGTCTCCTTATGGAGTTGGATACTAGTGTGATATTATCTAGATAGCACTTGACCTAGACAGCGTTCTACCGCCGATGCTGCGGCGTAGGCTGGACGTACCCACGCACTCGTGCCCCTAAACCGGGTGCGGGTCGTGACACTAAGATTCTCGTAAACCCTGAATCTAATGACTCCACGGATGGACAAAATAAGCAAAAATTCGTGACCGCCGACAAAAAACTCTAAGTGAAGATGATCTTCCCAAGCCCCCCCTCCCCCAAAGTCTAAGGTACAAGCCCGTAACATATCTTTCAATGACTGGATCATCCTTTCTGATTGCCCATCTGTCTAGGGGTGATACACGATTGTAACCACCCTATAATTTCTAATTAATAATTAAAATATAAATACTAGGTCTTGTACTCATGGCAGTACATGAGGGTAGTTTGATAGTAGATTAATAAATATATTAGATGTTAAAATTTTAAAACACATAAAATAATAACTTTTATAGAAATAATAAATATATATAATAATAATAAATAATAATAATTGTTTTATAAAAATAATAATAATAATAATAATAATAATAATAATAATAATAATAATAGTGGTATTATAAAAGAAAGTAAAAGAAAAGAAAAGGAAACTAAATGCTAATAAACAAAACAACACAACACCACTCAAAACAACAACAACAACAACAACAGCAGACTTAACCGACCCCCCCTATATATATATACGTACACGTATAACGAACAAAACCCTAACCCTAACTAGCGAGATCACTTCCAGGCCTCCCCCGACCTAACTCGACGTCGCTCGACACCCTGTGACGCCGGTTGACCACCGCTGAACCGATGCTAAACCGCTCACGCGATGACCCGACCGACAAAAACTATAGTCAGGTACCCATATCTCGAACTCTATTTCTTCCTACATGCACGACCGAATTTTGATCTGGTTGTTTAGATTGAATCACTACATGAACACCTTCTAACACCTTCAAGTAGTTTTATTCAAACGACTTTACTTCTGTTTTGAATCCATCTAAAACATTTCGAAAAATCTATATTTTTTTCATACAAGCAGGACACCCGAAAATTGAGCCATGAGCCTATATTAGAAGGCTAATTTCTTCCAGAATAATGGACGAATCTGAAATCTAATTCGACAGACCTAAAGATAACCTATACAGAATCAAAACAATGTATTGTTTACACATATTTGATAATTAATTCTGTGAGAAATTATTAGTCAAAAAATTACGAAAAACTGATTTTAAAAACTTAGAAAACTTGCGGTACAGAATGCGTCCCGACAAATCGGACCACCACGTTATGTACCAGTTACACCGAAAGGTGCGTACGATATTTTCTGATATGCGGGCTTTCGCAGAAGTTGATTTGTACGTGTGTGCAAACCGAAATCAAGCCGTATCCGTAAAATATTTTTTATATCGGCATTTTATAAAAAATTTCTTTAGTTGGTGCATGCTCGTCGGAATACGACAAAACTTATGCCATTGGATCCATGGAATTGCGCTAGTCCTGTGACCCATATTTTATGCAATTCTGAGACAGTTAACCGAACTGCCTATTCGCGGGCCCCATGGTTTGACTTGAAGGGCAAATTTGTGATCGGCTTACCGAAATCTAAAATTTAATATACTGTTGAGTTTGTATCATCGTTTATGATTAGCTTGACCTATAATTTGTCCTATTTAGAAACCTTTACCCCTGGCACATATTTCGGTGTAAACTGGCTATCTGTGGACCTCGTTTTGATCCAAAATTACCTTTTTGCTCCTGTGTTCAAATTGACGAAATGGTAGAGTTTTCTTACTATCTCGCTGATTTCGGAGACGGTGATGTTTATTTCAGCATCCGAAGACGTTCCTTTAGAGGCAATAGTTTCTGATTCTCTGTGCTTGATATTTAGACGCCTACACTATACATATTGTTTAGTATACCTTGCCATAGTACTGTTTAGTTATATTTATTTGTTATATACTTATTCTATGTTGTTTATTTTTATTTAATATATAAAACTGTATATCCAAGAAATACTTGGGTGCAATGACGGTTGCGTCGTCTTTTGTCTTTTATTTATATTATGCATATTGACCTAGATTTAAGAGACCATCCCATGATTTGAGGCATCATTATGTTTTATTTGGCCGTAACACATTTGTTACACGAGTTATGAGTCTCATGTAGGACACGGACTTGCGTATTAGGCTGGCCACATGTACGTAAAGGTCGTGCGACGGATAAGGAATAACTGCTAATAGAAATATCATGTTTTAGCGGACTTAGTAGTTACTAGAGGTATTGCGTGTTATGGATGTGATACGTTAATAGCATTAGGTGGGGAGAACAATGAGTAAGCGTATGTGACTCCTTTATACTTTTTCTTATTCACCCGTATGCTCTGTTGGAGACGTGAGATGATATACAATATCCGTGGTGGCCAGCCTTTACTCCTAGCTAATTTAGGATGGCTTGATATGCACGATCTCGGGATACCGTTCTCTCTCAATGCTCTATAAGTTAAGTTGCCTAGTTAACCCTAGGTTAATAGAATCTTATGTCGTGGTCACATAAATATTCTTCTTAGATGTCGTACTTTAAGTACATGTACTCTTGATACGAAACCATATTTTTACTCGCATGTCAAATATAGATTTACCCAAGTGTGATGAAACAATCAATGCTATCTAGCCATAACTAAATTTACTATCCAACTACCAGATCTGTGCATGAAAATAATTGCATATATCACGTAGCAAGGGTATATGGCATGACGGCTCACTATATATATCAAGTAGCACTCTCGGTGCGATCAAGTGTATCAGTACGGATACAATAGTCAGGGCAGGAACAAGTTCTAGTATCAAGGTTAAGGTCAAGATCATGGATCAGTTATCAAGTAGCAAGTCATTTAGGACAGAACAGTTTAAGCACTAGTCATATTAATTGTCACTTTATTATATCGATGGATGAGAATAAAAGTACTGCGAGAACTCTTCGAGATCAGATCCACAATTCTTAAACCAAACAAGGACCGGAATTGTATACCTTCCCCCGAGTTGAACTACGCCCCTTATTCTATCCAACGTATAATAAGGTGATCAAGGGAAATTAGTAAGTGCATATAAGGCCACATCTAGAGGGCTCATGTCAGGTACTTAGTCAATTTAATACAAGGTCACATCTGGGTCATACAAGTCAATTTTAAGTTAAACGCATAGCATCATAATCATTCAATCAAATAAGAATATTTTTAAACCAAGCAAGTGTTCAATGTGTGCATGAAATAGTGAGTGCATAGCCAAAGTACCGCATGAAGTCGATGTCGCATGGGTGTCAAGGTATAAACCCCCTGATTTTTAAGAATTTTTAATTTGGATTTTTTATAATTTTTTAGGATTTTTTGGGGATTTTTATTAATTAAAACTAAGATATTTTGAATTTAAATAATATTAAATAATATTAAAATATTATGAAAATATTATTTTCTGGTGTAAAATAAAAAACTAGACATAGGATAATTTTTCGAGAATTTATTGGACCCCGGAAGCATTTTTAAAGCCCTAAAAACTATTGTATAAATAAACCCTAAAATAAATCCGGTTTATTTGAAATAAACCAAACCGAACCAACCTAAACCGGACCGATTTAATTAACCCAAACTCAACCTTAGCGGGTCGGATCCGGGTCAAACCCGCGACCCGAAACCCGACCCGACCCGCATTTAATTCTTATTGGATCGGGTCGGATCCGCCTGACCATACCCGACCCGTCGAACCCGAAACCCGCCAACCCTTTCATTCCCAATCCCTAACCGCCCCCGAGCCGACCGTTGGCCTCCCCTCCGACGGCAGACCCGCCGCCCGCTCGCCTCCCAGCACCGCCTCACTTCCGAAACGCTCGCCAGCCCCTCCTCTTCCTCTCCCCCGCACCGGCCGCCCCTCCGCCTTCTTCTCCGACTATAAAAACCCCCTCCTCCGGCCCCGAGTTTTCCCTCTCCTCCGTCTCCGGCCAACCTCCTCCGACGCAGCGACCGTTCTCTCTGCCTCCGTCTCTCCGAGCTCTCGCCGCCCAACCGCCCGACTCCGACCCCGACTTCGTCAGCAGTCATCTGAGCACCCGAGCCCTGGCCAACAGCGCCTTAACTGGCCGCCCGCAGCCGTCGCTCCCCTCTAGCAACAGCAGCGCAGCCCAGCGCCTGCCCCGAGCCGCCTCCGCCGAGTCGCCTCCGCCAGCGAACTTCTCCGATGAGCCCTCAACCGTGCCCCAGCCACGGCAAGCCCCTCCGGCGAGTCTCCGGCCGTCAGAACCGAAAACCTAGGTCGGACACAACCCCGGACACAGACACTGTGTCGAGACGACACACGGATACGAGAATCTCAGTTTTTCGGAGCCCTGTTCAGGTACCCATTTCTCTCTCCTCGCTGCCCCATTTTTTGTTCTGTCAGTTGTGACGCGTAGCCTGCGTGACCCTCTCGACGCCCGTATAACCCGCTCGGTGCGTCGCGTCCTGTGGTGATCGCAAACCGTGATCCATAAACAGGAAAACCAACGCCCTATTTTACCCCGGAACTGAGTACGCCCCGCCAAACGGGACGACTTGGTCGCATGCGGTCTTCACCGATACGTGCGCGTCGTTGATACGGACGTGAGGGATTTCACAAAAGTTGATTCGGATGTGCGTGCACACCGAAATCAACGCGTATCCGCCAACAATGTCCCGTATCTGTCTTTTTTGGATCTCGCTGTAACTTAGTGTACACACGTCGGATCGAAACAAAACTTGTGCCATCGGACTCATAGCAATACGCTGGTCCTGTGACCCAAGTTTGGTTCGATTATGAGAACGTTGACAAAATCGCGTATCGTGGGCCCCATAGGCTCCACTTGACGGGCGATTTTGTGATTGGCTCATCGGAATCCAATTCTGTAAGTTTCGTTGGGTTCGTATCATCGTTTTTGACTCATTAACACTAAATTTGACAAATTTGGAGACCTTTGTTCCTAACACGTTTTTCGGTGCCAAGCGGCCCACTTGTGGACCCCGCTTTGACTTGAAAATATCATTTTTGCCCCTGTGTCCAAATTTGACTCAAGGATAGGCGTTTCTAGCTGATTAATATTTTCTGGATCTGATGGTGATGTTTATTTCAGCAATCGGAGCAGTCCCTGCAGTTCCCACTGAAGTCAGAGCTACAGTTGGAGCCAGAACCTCAGGCAAGTGTACCTTGCCAAATTCTGCAGTTCTTGCCACATATTTCTTTCACATATATACTTGTTGTATATGCTTAAACCTAGGACCGTGTGACCTACTTAGCATTCGATTAATAGTCGGGTGCCAACACCGTACGCGAAGTTGTGTAACGTCACCTAGAGATGGATATCGTGACCCTTTTTTATTCTCGTACTTGCTTTATCAAGTACGTTTTACCCAGGACACCTGACACTATTCATGATACAGAGTCGTCCTGAGATATTCATGGTGATTCTGTATATGATACAGTTTTCATGACTTATTCCTTTGCTTAGATATTATATGACTGGATGCATTAGTTATGATCTTGCGTGGCATGGACATGAGACGTATGATTACATTGGGTGGGGAGAGACACACAAACTACAGGTTGATTATATATATTATGCAGGCGTCTTAGTCTCTCTCCGAGCTAGACAACCACATGATATCACTGCTACCGGCTCTCCGACACAGAGCTTGTAGTGGTTTCAGCCTGAGTTTTAGTGCTGCTCTTATCTTGCATATCACTTAGCTGGTTATATAGTTTACTCTATTTGTTTCATTTATTTGCTGTACTGTATTTATTTTGGCATAAGTTATTTTGTACCTTGCTATGTCCCCTGAGGACCTGGATCCGAATTATGTCCCCAGGATTAGCAGAGGTGATCCACTCTGAGGTTTACAGGACAGGAGCATTAGCAGGAGCAGAAGCAGAATTAGGTGCATATAGTGGAGCAGAACCAGGAACAGAGGACTAGGTGATTTCCATAGATTTTCCTGAGTATATATTTCTTCAACAGTCAGTGATGTTATTTACTTTCTTGTTTAATGAACCATTGTATCAGACTTGATTAATCGGGTTGTTCCCCGATTTAAATTACTTGTGACTTGATGTTTGATGTTTATATTCCTTTTGTTGATATTTGATATATTCATTCTGTGGATGAGATTAGTAGACCCTAATTATTGTTGTAATACAGCTTAAGTATGCCCCGATGGATCCATTAAATTGGGTTTGTCTATCGGTGTGTGCTGCTGGCCATTGCCACGTGTCCAGTCCCTCGATATTTTAGGACTGGGGCGTGACATGGTTTTTGTGGTAGCCCATGCAGGTCAACGACTAAATTGTTCATTTTCAACTTAGGGACCGAGCAAGCCTGCAATAAGAATAGGATAAGTTTTTAGGATCTTATACACTTGCTTGAATCGTTCTTGACATCTATATCGGATTCGAATTAAATTCTTGAATTGCATCCTGCCTTGATTCCTGTATGCCTCTTATTGTTTATTTTGGTTCCAAAGTTATTGATTCACGAGCAAACGACGAGACTCCTGCAACATCACTACGGGATGTTTTGGTAACCAATAAAGAGGAAGTAACACCAGTAGAAGAAGGTCAATCCGCTCAACAGCACAGTCAAGCAAATCAGCATGCCTCGAGAATCCAGTAAGATAACATTCCACCATCGACGCAATTTACTCCACAAATGCCCGTAATCCCACAAGGGCAGGCTATGGACGGGCATCAGATATTATAAATGATCTATGCAATGATGCAAGCTCAACAACAAATTCAACAAGAGGCTCTGCGTCACGAGGTAGAGAACTTGAGGAGGAGCCTAGTAATCGCACTGGAGCAGGCAGATTTACCAGCACGACGGCCAACGACGGGATCTATCACCGATTTTCGCCAGCAGAAACCTCGTACCTTCTCAGGAAAAGAAGAGCCCACAGAAGTTCATGAGTGGCTCACCAACACTCAACATCAATTAGAAGCAGCTGAGATTCCACGAGAACGTTGGATGACTGCAGTCAGAATGCAATTGACAGACAATGCACATCACTGATGGCTATCCGAGGAGACACGACTCGGACCAGACCGAGCCACTTGGAAAGAGTTCTCTAGACTCTTTCAGGAGATGTACATTCCAGCCATCGCTCGATCAGAACTTTGGGACAAGTTCAATCGCCTCACTCAGGACAATCTGACAGTGGAAGAGTACAACACGGAGTTCATTCGTCTGAGTCATTTTGCCCCTACTTTGATTCAGACAGAAGAAGAAAAGGCTGAAAAGTTCTTCGACGGACTAAACTTAGAGCTACAGAAACTAATTGGATCCGTTGCACCAACTTCTTACTCGGACGTCCTTGCTGCAGTCCGACGCATGTAGCGCATCACTAGAAGAGAGACCAGTCTGTAGCGATCGTCCACATCAGCACCAGCCGGAGCACCACAGGAAGAAGTTGCAAAAAGACCTCACATACACCAGCCATCTGGAGCATCTCCACAGGCACTACCTGTCTGTCAATATTGTCGCAAGCGAGGCCATACTGAGAACGAGTGCAGACGAAAAAGAAGATTATGTTTAGCTTACGGATCCAGTCAGCATTCAGTGAAGGAATGCCCCGAGCGTCGAGAAAGAGCACCAATGGTTAACCAACTAGCGGTACCAGTACCGAGGCCAGCCTATCCAGCATTGGGAGTACCGCAAATAAAATTTGAAGGAGTCCTACCACCAGCTCCAGGAGGGTATCAGCCGAGGCCACCCTTGACACCACAAGCAGCACTCTTCCAGCAGGCCCAGCAGCAGTAGATGAATCGACTGCAAGGACGTGGACAAGCCCTGACGATGACCTTGGAGAACGCACAGAATCATGGAGTAGCTAATGCGCGTAAGTTTTTGTAGTTTTTTGTTTCTAGTATTGCTTTAGTTCGTGCCTGCTGGTTCGTAACCTTAGACTTAACCTGACAGTTTTAACTTGCTAATAATAGATAACCTAGTGATAACACTAATATGTTTTTAAAGAATAACCTAGATTTTTCTAAAAAACTATAATTTTCTAGATTTTCTACATTTGGGAAATTGCATTGCTTAGGGAAGTGATTTTTTCCTATGTGTTTTAAACCCTCAATCATTGACTTTTCTTAATCGAGTTGTGCTTCGAATAAATTTTACAACCGTGTCATCTCTGTTGACCGGTTATTCTTTGATTGCAAGGACGCAATCCTCTTAAGGGGGGTAGATTGTAAATCTCCTGATTTTAAGAATTTTTAATTTAAATTTTTCATAATTTTCTGGGATTTTTTTGGGATTTTTATTAATTAAAACTAAGGTATTTTGAATTTAAATAATATTAAATAATATTAAAATATTATGAAAATAATATTTTTTGGTGTAAAATGAAAAACTAGACATAGGATAATTTTTCGAGAATTTATTGGACCCCGGAAGCATTTTTAAAGCCCTAAAAACTATTGTATAAATAAACCCTAAAATAAACTCGGTTTATTTGAAATAAACCAAACCGAACCAACCTAAACCGGACCGGTTTAATTAACCCAAACTCAACCTTAGCGGGTCAGATCCGGGTCAAACCCGCGACCAGAAACCCGACCCGACCAGCATTTAATTCTCATTGGATCGGGTCGGATCCGCCTGACCCGACCCGACCCGTCGAACCCGAAACCCGCCAACCCTTTCTCTCCCAATCCCTAACCACCCCCGAGCCGACCGATGGCCTCCCCTCCGCCTGCCGACCCGCCGCCCGCTCGCCTCCCAGCGCCGCCTCGCTTCCGAAACGCTCGCCAGCCCCTCCTCTTCCTCTCCCCCGCACCGACCGCCCCTCCGCCTTCTTCTCCGACTATAAAAACCCCCTCCTCCGGCCCCGAGTTTTCCCTCTCCTCCGCCTTGGGCCATCCTCCTCCGCCGCAGCGACCGCTCTCTCCGCCTCCGTCTCCCCGAGCTCTCGTCGCCCAGCCGCCCAACCCCGACTTCGTCAGCAGTCATCTAAGCACCCGAGCCCCGGCCAGCAGTGCCTCAACCGGCCGCCCACAGCCGTCGCTC
The DNA here is from genome assembly GCA_036927795.1 of Iris macrosiphon. NCBI lineage: Eukaryota > Viridiplantae > Streptophyta > Magnoliopsida > Asparagales > Iridaceae > Iris > Iris macrosiphon. Next base: position 62,671,583 of record JAYESA010000016.1, read on the forward strand.
CCCTCCAGCAACAGCAGCACAGCCCGGCGCCGTCCCCGAGCCGCCTCCGCTGAATCGCCTCCGCCAGCAAGCTTCTCCGGCGAGCCCGCAACCGTGCCCCAGCCCCGGCGAGCCCCCCCGGTTTAGTCTCCGGCCGTCAAAACCAAAACCCTAGGTCGGACACAACCCCGGACACAAACACTGTATCGAGACGACACACGGATACGAGAATCTCAGTTTTTTTGAGCCCTGTTCAGGTACCCATTTCTCTCTCCTCGCTGCCCCATTTTCTGTTCCGTCAGTTGTGACGCGTAGCCTGCGTGACCCTCTCGATGCCCGTGCAACCCGCTCGGTGCGTCGCATCCTGTGGTGATCGCAAACATCGATCCAAAAATAGGAAAACCAACGCCCTATTTTACCCCGGAACTGAGTGCGCCCCGCCAAATGGGACGACTTGGTCACGTGCGGTCTTCACTGATACGTGCGCGCCGTTGATACGGACGTGCGAGATTTCACAGAAGTTGATTCGGATGTGTGTGCACACCTAAAGCAACACATATCCGCCGACAACGTCCCGTATCCGTCCTTTCTGGATCTCGCTGTAACTTAGTGTACACACGTCAGATCGAAACAAAACTTATGCCATCGGACTCGTAGCAATACGCTGGTCCTGTGACCCAAGTTTGGTTCGATTCTGAGAACGTTGACAAAATCGCGTATCGTGGGCCCCACAGGCTCCACTTGACGGGCGATTTTGTGATTGGCTTATCGGATTCCAATTCTGGAAGTTCTGTTGGGTTCATATCATCGTTTCTAACTCGTTGACACTAAGTTTGACAAATTTAGAGACCTTTGTTCCTGACACATTTTTCGGTGCCAAGCGGCCCACTTGTGGACCCCGCTTTGACTTGAAAATGTTATTTTTGTCCCTGTGTCTAAATTTGACTCAAGGACAGGCGTTTCTAGCTGATTAATATTTTCTGGATCTGATGGTGATGTTTATTTCAGCAATCGGAGCAGTCCCTGCAGTTCCCACTGAAGTCAGAGCTACAGTTGGAGCCAGAACCCCAGGCAAGTATACCTTGCCAAATCCTGCAGTTCTTGCTACATATTTCTTTCACATATATACTTGTTGTACATGCTTAAACCTAGGACCGTGTGATCTACTTAGCGTCCGATTAATAGTCGGGTGCCAACACCGTACGCCGAGTTGTGTAACGTCACCTAGAGATGGATATCGTGACCCTTTGTATTCTCGTACTTGCTTTATCAAGTACGTTTTACCCAGGACACCTGACACTATTCATGATACAGAATCGTCCTGAGATATTCATGGTGATTCTGTATAGGATACAGTTTTCATGACTTATTCCTTTGCTTAGATATTATATGACTGGATGCATTAGTTATGATCCTGCGTGGCATGGACATGAGACGTCGTGGACATAAGACGTATGATTACATTGGGTGGGGAGAGACACACAAACTACAGGTTGATTATATATATTATGCCGGCGTCTTAGTCTCTCTCCGAGCTCGACAACCACATGATATCACTGCTACCGGCTCTCCGACACAGAGCTTGTAGTGGTTTCAGCCTGAGTTTTAGTGCTGCTTTTATCTTGCATATCACTTAGCTGGTTATATAGTTTACTCTATTTGTTTCATTTATTTGCTGTACTGTATTTATTTCGGCATGAGTTATTTTGTACCTTGCTATGTCCCCTGAGGACCTGGATCCGGATTATGTCCCCAGGATTAGCAGAGGTGATCCACTCTGAGGTTTACAGGACATGAGCATTAGCAGGAGCAGAAGCAGAATTAGGTGCATATAGTGGAGCAGAACCAGGAATAGAGGACTAGGTGATTTCCATAGATTTTCCTGAGTATATGTCTCTTCCATACTCAGTCAGTGATGTTATTTACTTTCTTGTTTAATGAACCATTGTATCAGACTTGATTAATCGGGTTGTTCCCCGATTTAAATTACTTGTGACTTGATGTTTGATGTTTATATTCCTTTTGTTAATATTTGATATATTCATTCTGTGGATGAGATTAGTAGACCCTGATTATTGTTGTAATACAGCTTAAGTATGCCCCGATGGATCCATTAAATTAGGTTTATCCATCGGTGTGTGCTGCTGGCCATTGCCACGTGTCCAGTCCCTCGATATTTTGGGACTGAGGTATGAACAAGGTCGTATGCAGTCGCGGACCTTATGGATATCAAGGTCGCATGGGTGGAGCAAGGTACACTCTTCGAGACAAGTGCCAAAGTAATAGACAATAAATAAAAGTAAAAAATATGACATAAAGTGATGGATGTGATTGATGTGACATACAAAAAAGTATGTCAGAAGAACAAGACAAAATCATGAAAAGATAAGCCAAGGTGGTGCTGAGTCATGCGTTCAAAGAAAGTGAAAACACATAGCTCGAGGCTGCATGCTCCTCTTGGCCGCATACACACTTGGCCGTATAAAATCTTTTAGATTTAGTAAAATTTTATTCGCTCAAGTTTCATGCATTTGGCCAAGGGGCACATGTGCAGATTTTAGTCATACATCTAACAAGATGGTAACATGCTGACTTTGGAGCGAGAAGTCCAGGCCGCATGCTAAGTATGCCGCATGAAGCTCTTTCGTCCCAGAACAGTAGCTTTCGGCCATAGAGGTTCCGAAAACCCAAGTTTTGTTCCTTCTATGAAAACCTCAAAAAAAGTTCAAATCCAATAAAGTAAAGTTCTAAACTACTCAAAATCAAATGCTCATCAACATAGAACAACAAGTTTTCGAAAATAATAAGTTTTTAGATATCAAAACCCGAGAAAACTCAAGAATGCATAAAAAGTTCTAAACTAAAAATATAGATCTATACTAATTCATCCACTAAATTCGAAAATACAAAGTTCTAAACACATGGAGAATCATATAGCAAACATAATAGACTCATAAAATAAAAGGTTTCTCTATTTTTATGCAAGGTGTACTTACCTATGGAGGGAGAGAAGAAACTTAAGTGAGAGAATGTAAAGGAAATAATGAGAAGAGAGGGAGTATGTTTTGGTTTATAAAGGGAGGATTTGGGTTCACTTAACTAATGGTTCAAGTCATGACCAAGCCCTGATCTCAAAATAAACCAAGAACCAACTCTACTAGAAAATAGTCTGGCCTCCAACATGTAGTGCCTCGCTCGGCATTGGCACTATGTACAAGAGATATTGGTTTGCTGACTCAAAAAGAAAACCTTCTTGGAGAGATCCTTGTTGAACCAGAAGATGACTAATCTAGGTGAGTGGGCAGAACTTTATTCTTTGATTTCTTGCATGCCTTAATAATGAATCTGAATATTTGAAATACTTGTTTGCTTAATAAGATAATATTCGCATTGAGAATGATAGAACGAGAACCTACCTGCCTAAAAGAGATAGAACCATTGTCATGCTAAGTATAAGAAATGTTGCATCCTAGTTATACTGACACAACTATCGAACGAACCTTGCCATGCTAAAGAAAGAGTAGAACTGTATGCTAACTAGAAGAGATAAATAGACCCATGCCATGCTAGCTTCAATTAAAGATTGTACATATGTTTGCTTATCGTTGTGCATATAATTGCTTATCTTGGATGCAAAAGCTTGATTGAATGTTTGCTTGTATTGTTAAAAAGAGTAAATGGCTTGTCTTGTTAGAGAAGAGACTAGTAGCCCGCCCTGATGTTCCGGTCCTACGGGATCTAGGGGGTACGAACATTAGATAAAAGATAGATGGATTGAGAGCTTGTATTGTCACGTTGTGTTATAATTGTCACTACCACATTTTAGGAAAAAGGGTAATTTAGTAATTTTCTATTTAAATAAATATTGTGCATGGTAAATAATTTTTGTTGTATTATTTAATTGTTGTTGGATGTTATTTAATTATTTTGGACTTATTTTAGTGGACCCAACTAGTTTAGTTTGGACCCATGGACCAACATGAATTAAATAGTTAGATTTGGCCCATTTAGAAAGCCCATATTTAAGGAGATGGATTAAATTAATTAAGTGATTAGACTAGAAGCTTCCTTCCTTAATTATTTCTTCATGAGAGGCCCCAAGGGGTACATTGGACATTTTACAATTGCTTGGGAGAGGGGCAAGGCCGGCCTATTAAAAGAGGGGGGAAATTTCTCTCTCCTTTCATTCTCATTCCAAATCTAGATCTAGAATTTCCCACTCCCAAATTCCCTCCATTTTTATTCCAATTCCCTACCAAATTCATTCCAAATTCTTCCCAATTCACCATTAGAGAAGGAGGAAGCAAGGATCTAGAAGAAGGAAGCAAGGATCTAGAAGAAGGAAGCAAGGATCTACAAAGAGGAGCAAGGATCTACAATTTGGAAGCAAGTTCTTCTCAAGTGGAGGTTTCATTGGGAATCCATCTCCCAATAGGTATAATTCAGATTTTCCCATTTAAATAGCTTCTAAATCTGAGATTTAATCAAGTAAAATTAACATATATGTATGTACTACCCATAGGACTTTGTTTTGTGTTCATAGGAGACCCATGGAGAAAGTTATGGTACTTTTTGTGTTAATTTTGTTGGAATTTCGAATTTACATTTTGTTGTGTGTATCAATTGATCATATAGATCAATTGGACATGAGCTTATGTGTTTGGGGCTAGTATCGTATCCATAATTTGGTACATGTGGTTCGTATCCCAACTATTTGGTGATACGTGTCATTTTGGGGGTTTTTCCTCCGACACGGGGCTTTGAACATGTCGTATTTTGACACGGACACATAGATCTACTTTTGACACTTTGATTTATTCATAAATATTATTTGTGATTTGTTTGTATCCTTCGGGGTGCAATTGGTTGTGTGTTGGACTCGTGTCACATGCGTATCCTAGATCTAGTGGGATACGGTGTGATACTCTCCAATTGTGTGGATTTTTGAATAGATCTAATTATGTATGGTTTAAATTCTTCAATTATAATTAGTAAATATATATAGATATTATATATTTATTTTGTATATTTATTATAGTAATTATTGTAGCATAGATCTATATATTTTTGTGTGAGCTAATATGATGTACAAATATAATATGTAGCTTTCTTGCATGTAATTATATATGTACTTATGTTAATAGTATAAATTATATTTTTAACTCCCTGTTTTCAGTGATGCTTTGGCAGTTTTAAATTATATTTTATATATTATTATTGTATATATATATATATATATGTGTGTATATATGTGTTTTGTGAGGTATAATATTTGTAATAATATATTATTTTATTTGTATAAATATTGGTTGTTTATATATTATATTAGAGTATGTATTATTTGTATTATTAGTATACTTTGTGTGAGTATGATTTGGGATCTAATTTTTATTCCTAAATTGTTGTATTTTATTTCTATATTATTTATATAGATTTCTTGTGAGGTTGACCTTGGTTTGACTTTAGTTGACTTTAGAGTTGACCATAGTTGACTTTTGACTTAGAATTTATTTATTGACCTAGGAGTTGACTAGTTTGACTTGTTCTCTTTCCGGGACCTTGTTTTAATGTGGTATTCCATATCTAGGTCTTCGAGGCATCGAGTCAGACATCTGTGAGACTGTTCTTTGGATTTCAGGCGAGTACATTCTCTGATAGTTTCTCATTTATGATATCCTCTATGTTCGTTGTATCTAGTGTAGATATACATGTTCTCTTGACACTATGGATACACGGATTGGTATATCCGGATCTCGTCATGAGATGTTATTCCTTGGTATATGGTGTACATGGTGCAAGTATTGTTTCATTGGTTATCGTGTACATATACAGATACCGATTCTTGGGGAGACTAGCTATCTTCTTGGGGAATCTAGTGCCATAGCATACCGTGGTTGGATCTATTATACCAGTTGGGGGTGGGGAGTATTAGTATAGATATGTGATCAAATCCCTATTGAATAAAGTATTGGTAAGCGAATAGTGTTGATCATGTACCGCACGTATGATTAGCCAGGCCGCATTGTATCTTGCCCAAGCCGATCACATGTTAAGCTAGTACTCACACACTTAGTCATTAATATTATTGTTTCATTGGCATATTGTTCATTATTGTATTTCTTTTCAGTATTTCCTTATTGTCTATATATCTCTTGTATCTATTTTGTGCATCTTGTTTATCCACAGCTATTTACTGTTACATAGTTTTTATCATGGATTAGAACTGCTGTTAGAGATATACTCTGCTCCTTTCCTGACTGGATATATTTTTCCAGATGACACTGAGGAGTACCCTACCTATTATGGACCCTAGGATGTTGTGGGTTTAGATTCGGAGACCCTGGCTCAAGAGGGACTTATCCCAACTGAGACAGTTGACCCTGGAGTGTAGCTTTGTAGTATGATAGTATTCTTTTGTACTGGATTTGTCTCCAGCTTATTTTTGTTACTCTTCAGACTCATTGATGTATTATTTTAAACTCATGAGTTGATGGCTATTCTATTCTTATCTGATCCGTGTTCATTCTATCTTAGTTTTGTGATTGAGTACACTATCTTTTGGTGGTTCATTATATTAGATAGACTTTCTAGACAGCGTTCTACCGCCGATTCTGCGGCGTAGGCTGGGCGTTGTTTCCGACTAGTACCCTTACCCCGGGTGCGGGTCGTGACACGTTTTTGGTGGTGGCCCATGCAGGTCTAGCTTCACAAAGTATGTGATGTCGTGGTAGTGCAACAACTTAGTTGTACTACTGCGAGCCTGCAATAGGATATAGGAAATAGGCTGAGATACTCAATCACATCTAGGAAAATTCTTTTGATTCAACTATTCTCCTTTGACATTGATACTTGATCCCTTAAACTGTCCTTTCCTTGATGTCTTACATCTTGTGCCATATTGATTCTTTCTTTTGCTTTGTCTCAGGATGCCGCCTAAGACTAGATCACAGCAGGGGAGAGCAGCTTCTGAGAGGTCTGCGACATCCCGAGGGCCTGCACCAGTCACTTCTCCGGTGATTGGAGTGTCAGCTGCTTTCGGAGGTCCACCACCTACTCAGAGGACTGTGCCAGCTGTATCTGAGGGGCTTCCACCTCCACCTCCTGTGCCAGCAGAGGCGTCACAGATGTTTACACTGTTTCGTGAGATGCTCGAGGCACAGAGGGCTTAGTCAGAGGCACATCAGAGGCAGACCGACGTTCTACGGCAGGGCATCGAGAGTGCTCATCAGCTTGCTCGTGCTGTAGTTGAGAGAGGAGTTCCGATCCAGCAGCAGGTTGTTTCTCAAGTTGCTCAGCTTCGGCCAGGCAACATTCAGGACTTCAAGAAACTGGAGCCTAGGGTTTTCAAAGGGACGGAGGGCATCGTCTATGCTGATGATTGGCTCGAGGACATTGAGCGTCTTATGAGGGTATCCCGTCTTTCTGAAGATCTGAAGGTTGAGGCGGTAGGACTTCAACTGTTCGACGTCGCTCGCACTTGGTTCAGGAATGAGCCAGTTCTAGTTGACGCAGGACAATCTTGGGAGGTATTCAAGGACCTTTTCAAGAAGAAGTTTTTCGCTCGGATAGACAGGCTTGACTTGCGGAGACAATTTGAGAGTCTCATTTAGGGAAGCATGTCTGTGGAGGAATACGCTGCAGAGTTCGGTAGGTTGAGCCGATTTGTAGAGTACTTGGTGAGGGAGCCGGAGGTTCGAGCTATTCGTTTCCGAGAGGGTCTAAACTGGGAGGTGAAGATTCTCATTCCGTCTTTTTATGAGACATACTCGGAGATACTTGCGGAGGCACGCAAGGTTGAGCGGGATCTGGGTTTGAAGACCAAGAGAGACCGTGATTCTTTTCTGGGGGCCAACGGCAGTGCAGTATCTGCCAAACGTCCTCATTTCCAGTCCAGACCTTTCCAGCAGCCACAGCAGAACCAGACTCCAGCTAGAGCGCCTTTTCACCAGGCACCTCAGCAGCAAAGACAGTTACAGCAAGCCCCATGCAACTTCTGCAAGAAGCCCGGCCACATCTGGAAAGTTTGCAGGAGGAGACTAGGAGTTTGTTTGTATTATGGTACTGAAGGGCATCAATCGAGGGAGTGTCCTCGTCGTGCAGTTCAAGGAGCAGCTCCAGCTCCGAGGACACAGACGAGACCACCTGCAGCACAGCCGAGGGGACCGCTTCCGACACAGCAGCAGCGTTTTGTCCAGCATCAACAGCAGGGAGGTGCTCGGCAGGGACGAGCGTTTGCTATGACCGTCGAAGAGGAGGAACCCACAAGAGATGTCATCGCAGGTTCTATTCTTCTTGATTCTATTCCAGCTTTAGCTTTGTTTGATAGTGGTGCTTCCCATAGTTTTGTATCTGTTTCTTTTGCTCTGAAGCATGGTTTGGTAGCTGAGTCTTTGCTTAGGACTTGCAAGATCATGACCGGGGGAGGCATTATCCTGGTTAATGATATTTGCAAGGATCGGAGAGTTACTCTGGGAGGCCAGAAGTTGAGTGCGTGTCTACTTGTAATGCCACTTCCGAGCTACGACATTGTACTTGGGATAGATTGGTTGAGTAGGCACCGTGCTAGCATAGACTGTAGAGGAGGTAGAGTTTTGTTTGGTCCGCCAGGAGAGCCAGAGTTCGAGTTTACTAGAGGAACTACGAAGCAGGAAGAAGGCATTATTTGTGGAGCTATGGTAGAAGACAAGGAGTTGCCACATCCGTTGATAGCAGAATTCTTGGATGTGTTTCCTGAGGAATTGCCAGGATTGCCACCAGATCGAGATGTTGAATTTTCTATAGACTTGGTGCCAGGTGCAGAACCAATTTCGCAGCATGTCTATAGAGTAAACAACAGCGAGCTGGTCGAGTTGAAGAAGCAGGTGGACGAATTGCAGGATAAGGGGTTTATCAGATCGAGTTCTTCACCATGGGGAGCCCCGGTATTGTTTGTACCGAAGAAGGATGGATCGGTGCGCATGTGCATTGATTACAGGACTTTGAATAATCTCACTATCAAGAATAAGTATCCTTTGCCACGGATTGATGATCTGTTTGATCAGTTGAGTGGTGCGAAGGTGTTTTCTAAGATAGATTTGAGATCAGGCTACCATCAAGTGAAGGTGAAGCCGGAGGACATACCGAAGACTTCTTTTAGAACTCGGTATGGTCAGTACGAGTTTATGGTGATGCCGTTTGGTTTGACTAATGCACCGACGGTATTTATGAACTTGATGAACAAGGTGTTCCACCAGTACCTTGACAAGTTTGTAGTGGTGTTCATCGACGACATACTCATATACTCGAGGACACCGGAGGAGCATGAGGAGCATTTGAGGATTGTGTTGGATGTGCTAAGGAAGGAGAAGCTGTATGGGAAGTTGTCCAAATGTGAGTTTTTCTTGGACAAAGTAGAATTCTTGGGGCATGTTGTGACTGGTGATGGTATTTCAGTGGATCCAAAGAAGATTTCAGCAGTGGAATCTTGAAAGACTCCGAGTTCGGTAGCAGAGATCAGGAGTTTCTCGGGATTGGCAGGCTATTACAGGAAGTTTGTGCAAGATTTTTCGAGGATTGCCGAGCCGATGACCAGACTCACAAGGAAGGATGTGGAGTTTGTTTGGACGGAGGATTGTCAGGTTGCTTTTGAGGAGTTGAAGAAGAGGTTGACGTCTGCTCCTATTTTGACGTTGCCATCAGAGTCCGGAGGTTTCACTATTTATAGTGATGCATCGGGGAAGGGTTTAGGTTGTGTTCTTCAGCAGCATGGAAAGTGATTGCCTATGCATCCAGGCAATTACGTCCTCATGAAAAGAACTATCCTACCCATGATTTGGAGTTGGCAGCTGTCATATTTGCCCTGAAGTTGTGGAAATATTATTTGTACGGAGAGCGTGTGGAGATCTTCACAGACCACAAAAGCTTGAAGTACGTTTTTACGCAAAAGGAGTTGAACATGAGGCAGCGTCGGTGGTTGGAACTGATAAAGGATTTTGATATCTCTTTGCAATATCATCCTGGAAAAGCCAATGTAGTTGCTGATGCTTTGAGCAGGTATCCGGTAGCTATGTTCTTGACGCAGGATCGATATCTGTTGGAGGACTTGGAGAGCTTGGGCATTGAGATGATTGTTCCTGGGTGTGCTATGCAGATGTGGGGATTGCAGATACACTCAGATTTAATGGACAGGATCAAGGCAGCACAGTATGATGATGTATCCTTGAGGAGTATCAGAGCTCAAGTGAGAGCAGGATTGGAGGATGATTTCACTATTGCAGAGGATGGATCCATGAGGCATGGAGTTAGATTATGTATGCCTAGTGGGGAGTTGCGCGAGGAGGTGTTACAGGAAGCGCATCGCTCTCAGTATTCCATACATCCAGGTGCTAATAAGATGTATCGGGATATGCGAGAGAGTGTGTGGTGGTATGGCATGAAGAGGGAAGTGGCACAGTTTGTATCCAGATGCTTAGTGTGCCAGCAGGTGAAAGCCGAGAGGCAGAGGCCAGGAGGGTTACTTCAGCCATTACCCATTCCAGAGTGGAAGTGGAAACACATTACTATGGATTTTGTGTCCGGACTTCCACGATCTCCAGGAGGGAAAGACGCGATTTGGGTCATTGTTGATAGATTGACCAAGTCGGCCCACTTTTGCCTTTCAAAGTGGGTTTGTCTACGGAGAAGCTGGCAGAGATGTATGTGAGGCAGATCGTTAGGATACACGGAGTTCCCGTCAGCATAGTCTCAGATCGAGATAGTCGTTTCACTTCTCATTTCTGGAGGAATTTGCAGGAGAGTTTGGGCACTCATCTCAAGTTCAGTACTGCATATCATCCCCAGACAGATGGGCAGTCAGAGAGGACTATCCAGACTCTCGAGGATATGTTGCGCACTTGTGTACTAGATTTTGGGGGTTCTTGGGAGGACCATCTCCATTTGGTAGAGTTTGCTTACAACAATAGTTACCAGGCCAGTATAGAGATGTCACCTTTTGAAGCTCTATATGGTCGGAGGTGTCGTACTCCTTTGTCTTGGGACGATGTTGGAGAGAGAGTTTTGCTTGGGCCAGAGATGGTTGTGGATGCAGCGGAGAAGGTTCATTTGATCAGAGACAGACTTCGAGTGGCGCAGGACAAACAGCGGCATTGGGCCGATAGCCATCGGAGACCTTTGGAGTTTGAGGTATAGTTTAGATTTTGTTTGTGCTTGTTCTTGTTTGTTATAGATTAAGTTCTTAAGATAGTGTTTTGTTCTAGGTGGGTGGTTTGGTGTTTCTGAGGATTTCTCCGACACGAGGCACGATTCGCTTCGGTGGAGGCGAAAAGCTTAGTCCGCGATTCATCGGACCTTTCACTATTCTAGAGAGGGTCGGTGCAGTTGCTTATAGACTAGACTTGCCACCTGCATTGGAGGGAGTGCACAACGTGTTTCATGTGTCGCAGTTGAGACGATACGTGGCAGATCCTAGTCATGTATTGGATCACTCGGAGATAGAGGTGGGCCCTACTCTTAGCTATCCAGAGCAGCCAGTTGAGATTCTGGATCGGAGAGAGAAGGTGCTGAGGAACCAGACTATTCCTTTGGTGCGCGTCGCATGGAGGCATCACTCTCCGGGGGAGTCTACCTGGGAGAGAGAGGATGACATGCGAAAGCGTTATCCATATTTATTTGTACCTTGAGGTATGTTATTTCTAGTTATGTTCTGTTCATTGTTATGTTCTGTTCATTAGTTAGTTGTGATTCTTTAGTTCTGTTCTGTGTTTTTCTGGGGGTAGTTTTCGTCTTTGAATTTCGAGGACGAAATTATTTTAAGGAGGGTAGACTTGTCACTACCATATTTTAGAAAAAAGGGTATTTTAGTAATTTCCTATTTAAATAAATATTGTGCATGGTAAATAATTTTTGTTGTATTATTTAATTATTGTTGGATGTTATTTAATTATTTTGGACTTATTTTAGTGGACCCAACTAGTTTAGTTTGGACCCATGGACCAACATGAATTAAATAGTTAGATTTGGCCCATTTAGAAAGCCCATAGTTAAGGAGATGGATTAAATTAATTAAGTGATTAGACTAGAAGCTTCCTTCCTTAATTATTTCTTCATGAGAGGCCCCAAGGGGTACATTGGACATTTTACAATTGTTTGAGAGAGGGGCAAGGCCGGCCTATTAAAAGAGGGGGGAAATTTCTCTCTCCTCTCATTTTCATTCCAAATCTAGATCTAGAATTTCCCACTCCCAAATTCCCTCCATTTTTATTCCAATTCCCTACCAAATTCATTCCAAATTCTTCCCAATTCATCATTAGAGAAGGAGGAAGCAAGGATCTAGAAGAAGGAAGCAAGGATCTAGAAGAAGGAAGCAAGGATCTACAAAGAGGAGTAAGGATCTACAATTTGGAAGCAAGTTCTTCTCAAGTGGAGGTTTCATTGGGAATCCATCTACCAATAGGTATAATTCAGATTTTCCTATTTAAATAGCTTCTAAATCTGAGATTTAATCATGTAAAATCAACCTATATGTATGTACTACCCATAGGACTTTGTTTTGTGTTCATAGGAGACCCATGGAGAAAGTTATGGTGCTTTTTGTGTTAATTTTGTTGGAATTCCGAATTTACATTTTGTTGTATGTATCAATTGATCCTATAGATCAATTGGACATGAGCTTATGTGTTTGGGGCTAGTATCGTGTCCATAATTTGGTACATGTGGTTCGTATCCCAACTATTTGGTGATACGTGTCATTTTGGGGGTTTTTCCTCCGACACGGGGCTTTGAACATGTCGTATTTTGACACGGACACATAGATCTACTTTTGACACTTTGATTTATTCATAAATATTATTTGTGATTTGTTTGTATCCTTCGGGGTGCAATTGGTTGTGTGTTGGACTCGTGTCACATGCGTATCCTAGATCTAGTGGGATACGGTGTGATACTCTCCAATTGTGTGGATTTTTGAATAGATCTAATTATGTATGGTTTAAATTCTTCAATTATAATTAGTAAATATATATAGATATTATATATTTATTTTGTGTATTTATTATAGTAATTATTGTAGCATAGATTTATATATTTTTGTGTGAGCTAATATGATGTACAAATATAATATGTAGCTTTCTTGCATGTAATTATATATGTACTTATGTTAATAGTATAAATTATATTTTTAACTCCCTGTTTTCAGTGACGCTTTGGCAGTTTTAAATTATATTTTATATATTATTATTGTATATATATATATATGTGTATATATATGTATTTTGTGAGGTATAATATTTGTAATAATATATTATTTAATTTGTATAAATATTGGTTGTTTATATATTATATTAGAGTATGTATTATTTGTATTATTAGTATACTTTGTGTGAGTATGATTTGGGATCTAATTTTTATTCCTAAATTATTGTATTTTATTTCTATATTATTTATATAGATTTCTTGTGAGGTTGACCTTGGTTTGACTTTAGTTGACTTTAGAGTTGACCATAGTTGACTTTTGACTTAGAATTTATTTATTGACCTAGGAGTTGACTAGTTTGACTTATTCTCTTTCCGGGACCTTGTTTTAATGTGGTATTCCATATCTAGGTCTTCGAGGCATCGAGTCAGATATCTGTGAGACTGTTCTTTGGATTTCAGGCGAGTACATTCTCTGATAGTTTTTCATTTATGATATCCTCTATGTTCGTTGTATCTAGTGTAGATATACATATTCTTTTGACACTATGGATACATGAATTGGTATATCCGGATCTCGTCATGAGATGTTATTCCTTGGTATATGGTGTACATGGTGCAAGTATTGTTTTATTGGTTATCTTGTACATGTACAGACACCGATTCTTGGGGAGACTAGCTATCTTCTTGGGGAATCTAGTGCCATAGCATACCGTGGTTGGATCTATTATACCAGTTGGGGGTGGGGAGTATTAGTATAAATATGTGATCAAATCGCTATTGAATAAAGTATTGGTAAGCGAATAGTGTTGATCATGCACCGCACGTATGATTAGCCAGGCCGCATTGTATCTTGCCCAAGCCGATCACATGTTAAGCTAGTACTCACACACTTAGTCATTAGTATTATTGTTTCATTGGCATATTGTTCATTATTGTATTTCTTTCCAGTATTTTTTTATTGTCTATATATCTCTTGTATCTATTTTGTGCATCTTGTTTATCCACAGCTATTTACTGTTACATAGTTTTTATCATGGATTAGAACTGCTGTTAGAGATGTACTCTGCTCCTTTCCTGACTGGATATATTTTTCCAGATGACACTGAGGAGTACCCTACCTATTATGGACCCCAGGATGTTGTGGGTTTAGATTCGGAGACCCTGGCTCAAGAGGGACTTATCCCAACTGAGACAGTTGACCCTGGAGTGTAGCTTTGTAGTATGATAGTATTCTTTTGTACTGGATTTGTCTCCAGCTTATTTTTGTTACTCTTCAGACTCATTGATGTATTATTTTAAACTCATGGGTTGATGACTATTCTATTCTTATCTAATCCGTGTTCATTCTATCTTAGTTCTGTGATTGAGTACACTATCTTTTGGTGGTTCATTATATTAGATAGACTTTCGAGACAGCGTTCTACCGCCGATTCTGCGGCGTAGGCTGGGCGTTGTTTTCGACTAGTACCCTTACCCTGGGTGCGGGTCGTGACAATAATTATGATATGCTTGTTATCGAGGAGCTTGCAGGGGATGGAGGCTAAACAATAAGTTGGAGACTAATAGTGTGTCCCGATGTTCCGGTCCTACGGGATCTAGGGGGCGTGACTATTAGAATGGTGGATGGAGATTGATGGAGTGAGACTAATAGTGCGTCCTGAAGTTCCAGTCCAACGGGATCTCGGGGGACATGGCTATTAGATGGGAGGCGGTGCTTCTGTTAGAAAGAGTTTGAGTTTGTGTTAGAAAAGTTATCTTATTTATGTAGATAGCTGCATTCAGGTAGTTAGGGAGCATGATAGGCTAGCCTTCTTGCATACATAACTGTTTAATGCAGAGACGGATAGGGAAAGAGAACCATATATATATGCAAATTGTTGCTAACTTGTATATCTGCTGCAGGGATAATCGATCGGCAAGGGGTAAGAAACACAAAGAGTGTATATATATAGCCTGCTTGTTCATGATTATGTGCATCTTAGAGTTTATCTGTTAGTGTTTTATGCATTTGTATCGGTCGAACAATGGCTATTAGTGCAAAGCTGAACCTTGGTCACGGCTGCTATTTTGAGCGTATTTTAGTGAAGAGCAACCATGAGTCACAGCTGCTAATAACATTAGATAAATGAGTCATTAGTTAACTAGATAATCGCTACTGATCCGGAGTTTCTCGGGGATCGACATCTTATAGTTAGTTCATATTGTTTGCTTGATTGAAAGATAGTGCACTAAATGCTACATTGTCCCTAGAGTCTTTGAATATAGATCATGAGACACGATGCGCACACCCTGATTGGTACATCGTGCTTGAACTGTTTGTCTTGTATGCTTGGTAGTATTAAACTAAATTCTGATTTCAAAGATGTTTCCAAAAGAAGTAATATGACTCTGTTCCTGTACTGCATGTAACGAACCTAGTTAAAACCAGAAAGATCACAAGTAATATAATATTTTATAACATAATTACTTAGTGTTGGTTTTAGTGAATGTTGCCTATGTTCGTTGATTTTAGAACTAGTACTTTCTCCAAAGTGCTGACCCACCAACAGTTTGCTTGTTCGCAGGTGCTTGATCGTACGAGGAAGCGATAGCCGTGCC
Organism: Iris macrosiphon; assembly: GCA_036927795.1. Taxonomy (NCBI): domain Eukaryota; kingdom Viridiplantae; phylum Streptophyta; class Magnoliopsida; order Asparagales; family Iridaceae; genus Iris; species Iris macrosiphon. The sequence goes on from JAYESA010000016.1 coordinate 62,687,330, forward strand.
TCATCCCCAGGACCCAAAATTTTAGTTTCGATGCCTTGAGCCGTATCGATTATTTTTAGTTGCTTTTGTATAGATGAACATAATGTATGGAACGATGCCATTGTATTCAGACAACCTCGTACCTTGATCTTTGTCCCGTATACTCAGATGGATTATTGTTTACAATATTGTTCCTCCGCTGCATACTCGATCGATTCGATGATAGACACAACTTTAACTATATTTTCTTGTGCGGGTGTAACCCCAGGCTCGCACGATATCACGTCCCGATAGAAACGATCGTCCTGCGGGAGCACTGTCGCGGTGATTCACACCAGGCAGGAAAGGCCGATTCCCGCGGGAGATCGGGGCATGACAATATAATGGTATCAGAGCAACTCGATCCTCTGGCCTTACGACTATTTTGCTGCTGTTCTTAGATGATGATTCCTTGTGCATTGATATCGTTACTGAGTTGAGAGTTCCATATAATAAGTCCATAGATATTCTCAAAGATGTGCGCAAAAGTTTTCTGGATTTGATTTGTAGCTTGAGAGTTGTGTTTTTGTGCTTGTGATTTGCTAGAGTTTTTGATTGAGGATGGTGAGGGATAAGGACTATCGTTGCTCTGGGTATCGAATGTTTCTCCTTGAAGTTTCGAGGACAAAACTTTTTTTTGGTGGATAAGTATGTAGTGCCCCACTTCGCGTTGGCACTATGTACTAGAGATTTTGGTTTGCTGACTCAAAAGAAAACCTTCTTGGAGAGCTCCTTTTTGAACCAAAAGATGACTGATCTAGGTGAGTGGGTAGAACTTTATTCTCTAATTCTTGCACGCCTTAATAATAAATCTGAGTTTTTAAAATGCTTGTTTTCTTAATAAGATAATGTTTGCATTGAGAATGATAGAACGAGAACCTGCCTGCCTAAAGAGATAGAACTATTGCCATGCTTAGTATAAAAAATATTGCATGCTAGTTACACTGACACAGCTATCGAACGAACCTTGCCATGTTAAAGAAAGTATAGAACTGTATGCTAACTAGAAGAGATAAATAGACCCGTGCCATGCTAGCTTCAATTAAAGATCGTTCATATGTTTGCTTGTCGTCGTATGTATAATTGCTTGTCTTGGATGCAAAAGCTTGATTGAATGTTTGCTTGTATTATTACAAAAACTAAATGGCTTATCTTGTTAGAGAAGAGACTAGTAGCCCGCCCTGATGTTCCAGTCCTACGGGATCTAGGGGGTGCGGCTATTAGATAAGAGATAGATGGATTGAAAGCTTATATTGTCACATTGTGTTATAATTATGATATGCTTGTTATCGAGGATCTTGTGGGAGAGAGAGGCTAAATGACAAGTTGGAGACTAATAGTGCGTCCCGATGTTCCGGTCCTACGGGATCTAGGGGGGACATGGCTTTTAGAATAGTTGATGGAGATTGATTGGGTGAGACTAATAGTGAGTCCTAAAATTTCGGTCCTAGGAGATCTAGGGGGACGTGGCTATTAGATGGGAGGCGGTGCTTCTATTGGGAAGAGTTTGAGTTTGTGTTAGAGAAGTTAGCTTGTTCATTGAGATAGGTGCATTCAGATAGTTAGGAAGTATGTTAGGCTAGCCTTCTTGCATACCTAACTGTTTAATGTAGAGACAGACAGGGAAAGAGAACCATTTATATATATATATAAATTGTTGCTAACTTATGTATCTGCTGCAGGGATAACCGACCGACAAGGGGTAAGAAATATATATATATATATATAACCTGCTTGTTCATGATCATGTGCATCTTAGAGTTTATCTGATAGCGTTTCATGCATTTGCATCGGTCGGACAATGGCTATTGGTGCAGAGCTGAACCTTGGTCACGGTTGCTATTTTGAGCGTATTTTAGTGAAGAGCAACCATGAGTCATAGCTGCTAATAGCATCAGATAAAGGAGTCATTAGTTAGCTGGATAACCGCTACTGATACTGAGTTTCTCGGGGACCGACATCTTATAGTTAGTTCATCTTGTTTGCTTGATTGAAAGATAGTCTACTAAATGCTGCATTGTCCCTAGAGTCTTGAGTATAGCTCATGAGATACGCTGCGCACACCCTGATTGGTATATTGTGCTTGAACTGTTTGCCTTGTATGCTTGGTTGTATTGAACTGAATTCTGATTTCAAAGATGTTTTCAAAAGAAGTAATATGACTACATTCCTGTACTGCATGTAATGAACTTAGGTAAAACAAGAAAGATTACTAGTAATGTAATATTTTATAACATAATTACTTAGTGTTGGTTTCAGTGAATGTTGCTTTTGTTCGTTGATTTTAGACTCACCAGTACTTTCTCCAAAGTGCTGACCCACCAACAGTTTGCTTGTTCATAGGTGCTGGATCGTCCGAGGAAGCGATAGCCGTACCTCATCCCCAGGACCCGAAAATCTGGTTCCGTTGCCTTGAGCTGTATCAATTATTTTGAGCTGCTTTTGTATAGAGGGACATAATATATAGAACGATGCCATTGTATTCAGAGAACCTCATGCCTTCATCTTTATCCCGTATACTCAGATGGATTATTGTTTGCAACACTATCCCTCTGCTGCATACTCGATCGATTCGATGATAGCCACAACTTTAACGATATTGCCTTGTGCGGGCGCAACCCTAGGCTCGCACGGTATCACGTCCCGATGAAAACGATCGTCCTGCGGGAGCGAGGGCGCGGTGATTCATGCCCGGCAGGGTCGGCCGATTCCTACGGGAGATCGGGGTATAGCAAAATATAATGGTATCAGAGCAACTTGATCATCTGGCCTTACGCCCATTTCGCTGTTATTCTTAGATGACGATTCCTTGTGCATTAATATCGTTGTTGAGTTGAGAGTTCCATACAATAAGTCCATAAATATTCTCAAATATGTGCGCAAAAGTTTTCTGGATTTAATTTATTGCTTGAGAGTTATGCTTTTGTGCTTATGATTTGCTAGAGTTTTCGATTGAGGATGGTAAGGGATGAGGACTATCGCAGCTCTGGATATTGAATGTTTCTCCTTAAAGTTTCAAGGATGAAACTTTTTCTTGGTGGGTAAGTATGTAGTGACCCGCTCCGTGTTGGCACTATGTACAAGAGATATCGGTTTGCTGACTCAAAAAATAAAAACTTCTTGGAGAGCTCCTTGTTGAACCAGAAGATGACTGATCTAGGTGAGTGGGCAGAACTTCATTCTCTGATTCTTGTATGCCTTAATAATGAATCTAAGTTTTTGAAATGCTTGTTTGCTTAATAAGATAATATTCACATTGAGAATGATAGAACGAGAACCTGCCTACCTAAAAGAGATAGAACCATTGCCATGCTAAGTATAAAAAATATTGTATGCTAGTTACACTGACACAACTATCGAACAAACCTTGCCATGTTAAAGAAAGATTAGAACTGCATGCTAACTAGAAGTGATAAATAGACCCATACCGTGCTAGCTTCAATTAAAGATCGTTCATATGTTTGCTTGTCATCGTGTATATAAATGATTGTCTTGGATGCAAAAGCTTGATTGAATGTTTGCTTGTATTGTTACAAAGAGTAAATAGCTTATCTTGTTAGAGAAGATACTAGTAGCACGCCCTGATGTTCCGGTCCTACGGGATCTAGGGGGTGCGGCTATTAAATAAGAGATAGATGGATTGAAAGCTTGTATTGTCATGTTGTGTTATAATTATGATATGCTTGTTATCGAGAAGCTTGCGGGAGATGGAGGCTAAACGACAAGTTGGAGACTAATAGTGCATCCTGATGTTCCGGTCCTACAGGATCTAGGGGGCGTGGCTATTAGAATGGTGGATGGAGATTGATGGGGTGAGACTAATAGTGCGTCCTGAAGTTCCGGTCCTACAAGATCTAGGGAGACCTGGCTATTAGATGGGAGGCGGTGCTTCTATTGGAAAGAGTTTGAGTTTGTTTTAGAGAAGTTAGCTTGTTCATGGAGATAGCTGCATTCAGGTAGTTAGGGAGCATGTTAGGCTAGCCTTCTTGCATACCTAACTGTTTGATGTAGAGACGGACATAAAAAGAGAACCATATATATATATATATATGCAAATTGTATGCAAATTGTTGCTAATTTGTATGTCTACTACAGGGATAACCAATCGGCAAGGGGTAAGAAACACAAAGAATATATATATATATATATATATATATATATATATATATATATATATATATATATATATATAGCCCGCTTGTTCATGATCATGTGCATCTTAGAGTTTATCTGATAGTGTTTCATGCATTTGTATCGGTCGGACAATGACTATTAGTGCAGAGCTGAACCTTGGTCATGGCTGCTATTTTTAGCGTATTTTAGTGAAGAGCAACCATGAGTCACAGCTGCTAATAGCATCAGATAAATGAGTCATTAGTTAGCTGGATAACCACTACTGATCCTGAGTTTCTCGGGGACTGACATCTTATAGTTAGTTTATCTTGTTTGCTTGATTGAAAGATAGTTTACTAAATGCTACATTGTCCCTAGAGTCTTTGAGTATAGCTCACGAGACACGCTGCGTACACCCTGATTGGTACATCGTACTTGAACTGTTTGCCTTGTATGCTTGATTGTATTGAACTGAATTCTAATTTCAAAGATGTTTCCAAAAGAAGTAATATGACTCAATTCCTGTACTGCATGTAACAAAACTAGGTAAAACTAGAAAGATTACTAGTAATGTAATATTTTATAACATAATTACTTAGTGTTGATTTTAGTGAATGTTGCTTCTGTTCATTGATTTTAGACTCACCGATACTTTATCCAAAGTGCTGACCCACCAACAGTTTGCTTGTTCATAGGTGCTGGATCGTCCAAGGAAGCGATAGCCGTGTCTCATCCCCAGGACCCAAAAATCTGGTTTCGATGCCTTGAGCCGTATCGATTATTTTAAGCTACTTTTGTATACAGTGACATAATGTATGGAACGATGCCATTGTATTCAGAGAAGCTCGTTCCTTCATCTTTGTCCCGTATACTCAAATAGATTATTGTTTGCAATACTATCCCTCCGCTGCATACTCGATCGATTTGATGATAGACACAACTTTAACGATGTTACCTTATGCGGGCGCAACCCCAAGCTCGCACGATATCACGTCCCGATGGAAACGATCGTCCCACGGGAGCGCTGGCGCGGTGATTCACGCCTGACGGGGTCGGCCAATTACTGCTGGAGATCGGGGCGTGACATAATATAATGGTATCAGAGTAACTCGATCCTCTAGTCTTACACCTATTTTGCTGCTGTTCTTAGATAACGATTCCTTGTGCATTGCTATCGTTGCTGAGTTTAGAGTTTCATACAATAAGTCCATAGATATTCTCAAAGATGTATGCAAAAGTTTTCTGGATTTGATTTGTTGCTTGAGAATTGTGCTTTCATGCTTGTGATTTGCTAGAGTTTTTGATTGAGGATGGTGAGGGATGAGGATTATCACTGCTATGGATATCGAATGTTTCTTCTTGAAGTTTCGAGGATGAAACTTTTTCTTAGTGGGTAAGTATGTAGTTTTCTGCTCCACGTTGGCACTATGTACAAGAGATATCGGTTTGCTAACTCAAAAAGAAAACCTTCTTGAGAGCTCCTTGTTGAACCAAAAGATGATTGATCTAGGTGAGTGGACAGAACTTTATTCTCTGATTCTTGCACGCCTTAATAATAAATCTGAGTTTTTAAAATGCTTGTTTGCTTAATAAGATAATGTTCGCATTAAGAATGATAGAACGAGAACCTGCCTGCCTAAAAGAGATAGAACCATTGACATGCTAAGTATAAGAAATATTGCATGCTAGTTACATTGACACAACTATCGAACAAACCATGCCATGCTAAAGAAAGTGTAGAACTGCATGCTAACTAGAAGAGATAAATAGACCCGTGACATACTAGTTTCAATTAAAGATACTTCATATGTTTGCTTGTCGTCGTGTATATAATTGCTTGTCTTGGATGCAAAAGCTTGATTGAATGTTTGTTTATATTGTTACAAAGAGTAAATAGCTTGTCTTGTAAGAGAAGAGACTAGTAGTCCGTCCTGATGTTCCGGTCCTATGGGATCTGGGGGGTACGGCTATTAGATAAGAGATAGATGGATTGAAAGCTTGTATTCTCACATTGTGTTATAATTATGATATGCTTGTTATCGAGGAGCTTGCGAAGGATGGAGGCTAAACGACAAGTTGGAGACTAATAGTGCGTCCCGATGTTCCGGTCCTACGGGATCTAGGGGGGCGTGGCTATTAGAATAGTGGATGGAGATTGATGGAGTGAGACTAATAGTGCGTCCTGAAGTTTTGGTCCAATAGGATCTAGGGGGACGTGGCTATTAGATGAGAGGCGGTGCTTCTGTTGGAAAGAGTTTGAGTTTGTGTTAGAGAAGTTAGATTGTTCATGGAGATAGCTGCATTCAGGTAGTTAGGGAGCATGCTAGGCTAGTCTTCTTGCATACCTAACTGTTTGATGCAAAGACGGACCGGAAAAGAGAACCATATATATATATATATATATATATATATATGAAGGGGTAAGAAACACAAAGAGTATATATATATATATATATATATATATATATATATATATATATATATATATATATATATATATATATATATATATAGCCTGCTTGTTTATAAACATGTGCATCTTAGAGTTTATCTGATAGTATTTCATGCATTTGCATCGGTCGGATAATGGATATTAGTGAAGAGCTGAACCTTGGTCACGACTGCTATTTTGAGCATATTTTAGTGAAGAGCAACCATGAGTCACAGCTGCTAATAGCATCAGATAAAGGAGTCATTAGTTAGCTGGATAACCGCTACTGATACTGAGTTTCTCGGGGATCGACTTCTTATAGTTAGTTCATCTTGTTTGCTTGATTGAAATATAGTCTACTAAATGCTGCATTATCCCTAGAGTCTTTGAGTATAGCTCACGAGATACGCTGCGCACACCCTGATTGGTACATCGTGCTTGAACTGTTTGCCTTGTATGCTTGGTTGTATTGAACTGAATTCTGATTTTAAAGATGTTTCCAAAAGAAGTAATATGAATCCGTTCCTGTACTGCATATAACGAACCTAGGTAAAACTAGAAAGATCACTAGTAATGTAATATTTTATAACATAATTACTTAGTATTGGTTTTGGTGAATGTTGCTTCTGTTCGTTGATTTTAGACTCACCGGTATTTTATCCAAAGTGCTGACCCACCAACAGTTTGCTTGTTCGCAGGTGCTTGATCATCCGAGGAAGCGATAGCCGTGCCTCATCCCCAGGACCCAAAAATTTGGTTTCGATGCCTTGAGCCATATCGATTATTTTGAGTTGCTTTTGTATAGAGGAACATAATGTATGGAACGATGCCATTGTATTCAGAGAACCTCGTGCCTTGATCTTTGTCCCGTATACTCAGATGGATTATTGTTTGCAATACTGTCCCTCTGCTGCATACTCGATCAATTCGATGATAGTGACAACTTTAACGATGTTACCTTGTGCGGACGCAACCCCAAGCTCGTACGGTATCACGTCCCGATGGAAACGATCGTCCCGTGGTAGCGCTGGCACGGTAATTCGCGTCCGGCATGGATGGCCGATTCCTACGGAAGATCGGGACGTCACACAACCAACCTGACAACCATGTCAGCTGGCAAGAATACGTCGGGAATTTGGAGTGACAGGTGGTTACAGAAAGTGGGATCGATACATCGAGTAATCCCGGCTATGAACAATGACAATCAAAATGGAAGAAAATCCAAGAGTTCACATGAAAACCATTTCAAAACTAAAACAAAATCAATGTTCAATGTCGAGAGTAAGGTATAATTGTTTACGGATGGACGATGCAACCGATACGATGGCTAGGATGTGTGCTCGTGTCAATATTCTCTACCAGACTGAATCAAAAGTACATGACTCGCTTCCTCGATACTCGTGAGCTCGCAAAAAGTGAAGAAAGATATGTGAGAGAGGACAATGTAAGTTCTCTTCCTTGGTTTCCAAGAGAAACCAAGAGAGTGAGAGAGAAAAAAAATTGAGAAATGAAGGGGAGTTAACACTTATATAAACCCCCTATATTGATCACAACCGTTGGATAAAAGTTCAATTGTTGAAAAAACTTGCACAACCCCTATTCCCATTCACAATAAGAAAATAGTATACTTGGCAGTATATTTGATAATATATTGTCAGGCATGAAAAAAATAGGAAAAACTTAAATTTTAAGGTTCTGGTCCTACGTGCAGACCCTAGTCAAGGCACATGGTCGTGCCATGGGTCTCTACAAGTCTCATAAACTTTGTGGGTTGGCACAATTATTAATAAAATCCAAATTACTTTAAATTGCACATGTATTTAATATATTTTCTTGAAAACTAAATCATCGTACGCGACTTCCCGTA